>JAEIFP010000148.1:0-134325 GCA_018903935.1 Drosophila insularis | reverse complement strand
TCTAACTTTTCATAAATATATAAAAAATCACTACATACAAAATTACTATGTGAAATGTACATACATATGTACAAATGTGTGTAATTGTCACTTAGTAGTTTTGATACAATAACATTCAATTGACCTCTTAGGTGCACTTATTCATGTACATATGTATGTATGTATGTATGAATGTTTGTACATACATACATACATATGTATATGATATACAGTGACTCGTGAATTATTCAATGCCACAGCTCGTAAATAACAATTGAGTTTTTTGCGACGTCTTGAAATAAATCTCATTACTGAATATACATATGAAAAAAATACTCGCGAGCAGCGTATTGACAATCTCTTCGTTTATCTCACTTCTTCTCACTGATAGAAGAGTAGTTATGCTACACCCTCCCTTTTTCAAGAAATGACGTAATACATGTACATACATATGTAGTTAGTTGGTGTTTTATTTGAAAATTGTTTCTTCTTTTTTGCTTTAGAAAAAGTTTATCAGACCTCTTTTTAATTTTTATACCCTTGCAGACGATATTATAAAATTGGTCAGATGTTTGTAAAGCACAGAAGGAGACGTTTCCGACCCCATAAAGTATATATATTCTTGATCAGCATGAGAAGCTGAGTTGATATAGCCATGTCCGTCTGTTCGTCCGTCTGTGCGTATGCGTTTTACTCAGCCATCTTAAGAGATATCGAGTTGAAATTTTTTTTCAGTGCTTGTTATTACCGTAGGCAGATCAAGTTTACATATACATATATACATACATACATATGTATGTACATACACATGAAAGTACACATACTCTATACTTTTTCATTAAATATATACGTAAAATCAAAGAAGGCCAAAAATCAAGAATCAAGTAGTCTGCTGCGACAGTCGGAACAGTTCCTAGTATTAAAATGTATAACTTGGCTGTTGCTATCAAAGCAATTTGTTTCGGGTTTTTGCTATTGCTGCTGCTGTCGGGTTTTTTGCTTTCGGATTTTTCCTGTTTGCTGCTGCTGTCAAAATTTTCTATTTCGGTTATTTGCTGCTGCTTTTGCTGTCAGATTTCCAGAATTCGGTTTTTTGCTGTTGCTTTTGCTTTGATTGTTCATAGTTTCCGAAACAGAAGCATCAGCACACAGCAAAACTGTTGACAGTTTTCAAACCCTCATAAATATTATAGCATTAAGTATTTAAAAGACAGTATAGAAATTTTGCTGCACAATAACGCAATCCAGTCGCGAACCAGTTTTTTGGAATCTTTTATATATATCTCGATTTACGGAGATTAGATAGCCTACGGCTGAGCCAGACCGGCGTATTGGAGACGGTGGAGACATTCACATAAGGAACGCATTTGTCAACTAGAGAATTAAGAGCAGAGTAGAAAAAATTAACTGCACAATCTATATCACAGCACTCAAATAGAAATGACCAATTAAAAGAGGCAATAAGGTTGTTAAGAAGATTGAAAAACATCTACGACGAGAAGCTGAAATTTTATTAAATGAGTTAGTAACGGAATTGTAAGAAATAATAACCTCAATGGAAGGGTGATAAGGAAAGGATAAGGATAAGGATATTACAAATAAAACAAAGAGACAGCTGGAGCGCTAAGTACAGCAAAGAGTGTAACTGAAGAAAAGCACAAAGAACAGAGAGCAAAAAAAAGGGGAGCAAATGCAAAATCAAAAAAATAAATTACACCAAACACTAAAACACAAAAAAAAGTTTTTTGTTAGTTTTTCATGACATCATCATGTCTATCGTTACTATCTTTTTGGGTTATCCTGTTTCTGTTTTTTTTTTTTTGTTGATCCTTAAAATTTTGGTTGGATTTGTTGTATTTAACACCCCTACAAAGATGCTATCTTTATTACAAATTGTTTTTTATTTATTTATTTATTTAGAGCTAACTTATAATTGAAATTATAGGCTAGCGTGTGTTTTGATGGCTATGGCAGCGTTGGCCTTCAGCTCATGCTTGTCTAGGTCTAGATATGTACAAAGATATTTACATAGATTGTTTTCTTTGTTTTAATTTAGTGTTAACTTATTGTATGTGTGAGTAATGTTAATGTTTTACATGTTTTATATGTTGTGGTACAGGTTTGTGTTTTTTAGGTATTGTAGAATTTTTAGCGTGTTTGTGGGTGTGAGGTTTGAGAGGCATTCAAGTGGGTTGGTGTTCTTAAATATATGCGAGTATGTGTTCTATGGAGATGTTTTGGTTGCAATATGGGCACGTTCTGGGTGTACGGTCAATGTATTATTTGTGGGTAATCTTTGTGTGTCCGAGTCTAAGTGTTGCTATTTTGATTTGGTCTTTGCGTGCAAGAGAAAGTGGATTGTTTTTGAACAGGTGGTAGCTATTGTGTTTGCTGTGATTTGTATTTTTGTACCAGGTGGTGTAATAGAACCTGACACATGACGACAAAATCTCAAAAAAAAAAATTGGGACATCAAGCCTTATATATGTTTTAGCTAAAGAGAACTACACATATATATCAATAAAATAAGGTAGCAATCTAACACTCCTGTTTTGCACCCTGCAACTGTCGACATAAGTCAGCAAAACACAAAGGTTAGTGACACTGCGATCCTTTTGCTCAATAAAATGGAGGCAGAACGAATAAACCTACTCCCGCTGTTCCACCAGGACTATACCTCGATTTCCAACTAGAGTTACCCGAACCACTTGAATTCTATTGAGAACGCGTGTGATAGACTTTAGAGAAGATGTTTAGTATGCATATGACTGCTCAATGGGATTCATAAACAACTAGCAAAAACAGCCTGTGGGGGGGTTCTTTGTGAAAGTCATAGCTAGTATTTTCACAGCGTATTTTATGTATGTCGGCTATCCATATTAACCGAATCCCTTGCCTGGACTTTTATTAGAGAAGAATACAAAAGAGTTTCGGACATCATTTCTTGCAGGCGCTATAGATGATAATTGCGCTCCGCGTCTGTACCCACCCTACCATGAGCCTTCCAGCGAAAGTTATCGCAGACTCCCAAAACGAAAGCTAGGACTTCTTTTTCTACATCAGAGAACTAAAGAAATTAATGATTCATAATAAACTTAATATCTATTCAAACAATTCAAAATAATTAGCATCATCGTGCTATAGGATCGATCAATTTGATCTACAAAAATACTTAATTTTCAAAACAATGTTTAGCTAAATAGCTGAATCTCGGTACAAATCCGATTATAAAGTTTGCAAATGTTGCATGTGGATTCTTATTACTAATAATTTGTCTACTACTTAATATTCATGATTTCCTAACTTTACTATAATTAAACTTTTCACATTAGTTGAAAAAAGAAAATTTCAAAGAAAAAAAAAATATACATTTACGTGGCGTGATTACGCTAATATCCTCACAAATTCATTTTCTCTAGAAATATTTTGCTCTATATACGTCCATTGACAATGTATTAAATGCTAATGCTCACCCGAATAAATTAAGTTCATCAGATAAATTTATAAAAATATAAGGAAAATTGGGTTTTTGATACACTTACAGCTTGTTAATTTTTCCCACGCAGAAAGATCTTTCGTTGTGATATTGTCGCTGTTGAAAATAGGAAGGTTTACATATTCCGAATAGAGCTAAAGCATCATACATTGTGAATTTACATGAATACTCAAATTCTGAAAAATGAAAATTATTAACTAACGAAGATATACACTGGTATTGAATTCCATTTCCTTTAAAATTGAACCATTAAGCCAACAAACAAAACAAAGGAAATTCAATGTAAATTTAACTTAAAATTGATTCTAAACTACTGTGGAGCCTTATGTTGACTCATTTCACTTAATCCTGGTTATTTCGTCCGTTCCGAAGACGAATAAAAAATCTCCTTAGGCAAATTAAACGTCTTAGTTGTACTTGAAAATAATTCCAAAATGCTCTTCTCATTTACATGATGTGTTGAGTGAGGTTAGGTTTGGTTCGTAGAAAGGTTAGATTTGAATACTTCTTTCTACTGTTCATCCTTTATGCTTTAGGTTAGGTTACAATTGGGAAAAAGGTTAGGTTACGTACATCCTTCTAGGTTTATAATCCTACACGTGTTCTGCGGGTATGGTCTGGATTGCGTGTGAGGCAGAATAAGCGAAAGTGCGATGTGGACAATGATAACTATCTAAACATTCGAAATTTTCACTTTGCTTCGCTAACGCCGTATCTATAATAACACTGTATAAGACACAAAACTGTTTTGGGAAATTTATCTTTTATTTACCCTTAATACAATCCGAGGCAAAAGTTAAATATATTTAACTCTCGGATTTCCACAATTGATCGTCGGTTCAAGCCGTTGACTGACGCAAACAGTTCACTCACAAAAATTTTGAGACTGCTGGGGGGGCAAGCCTGCCGCAGACAGGTGTCTCAATTGAAATGTCAAGTAAGGCGAATTGTTTAGAAAAATTGCCAATACTTGATGGAAACTATTTCCGATGCTGTTAAAGAGAAAATGCATAAGTTAAATGTACAATAATTCGAGAATTATTGCAATGAAATTAACTTACATTAATCTCTTGAACATATACACACGCATATAATTTGTTTTTCGCACACGCGTAGGGGTTATGATGCACTCCCCTATTGGGTTATTTAAAACTTTAGACAAATACGTCCGATCAGTTGGAATTCACGTGGAGGAAAGAAAGAAGACTTTTCCAAAAACCACGCTGTTCAATAAGTCTCTTTTGCCTTATTTTTCTTATTGTTTTATCCAAACTCCATTTATAGAAAAATAATGTAAAGCAATGCAAAACAAACCGATCAGCTGTGTGGCGTTGCCACTTAGTTCACTCTTTTTCCAGCTGGTTACCTAAATTTCGATTCTCACCACTTTAGCGCATATCGATAACAACAACAAAAATACTAAATAATCGAAATCAGTTGAATTTTAAAATAACTGAAATTCCTGTACATTACACCACTGTTTAATTCGTAGTTTATTCAACGTCACGAATTCAACAGAAATGTGAAAGTCTGTGATATTACAATATTTATTGTTGAATATCCTTCGCATGGAAAGTTCCTACTAATTTCCCTTGTAAATCTTCTAGAATATAGTATGAATTCCCTTGTTTTTCACGAACACGAGCTTTAAGAAACGCCGGGCAAAGTTTCGCGTTAATTCCTTTACTAAAATTGCTCTGAAGAAAATTCCTTCTAAAAACTTCCTGACCAACTTTGAAACAGATAGGCCTCGTTCTTAAATTATATTGCTGGGCTTGTTGTTCATAGGCACTTTTCAAGTTCTCCCGTAACTTTGATCGTAATAATTTAAGCTGATCATCTCGATCGAGCTGTACTACTGGTTCATCTAACATTGTTAAATTCCTTAGCAGTTTATATGGACTTGCATGTGTTATCATATCTAATCCATATACCGCATGGTATGGAGATATCTTTAAACTTTGATGATAACTATTTCTTAAGGCACAACTTATTTCTTGGCTATGGGTATCCCACTCTGTTTGATCAAATTTTAAATACGAACGAATAGCGGACACGATCGAGCGATTCACTCTCTCTGAAGCATTTGATTGAGGGGAATATGCAGCTGTATAAGTATGCTGAACTCCAAACGTAGTTAAAAATGAATTAAATTCGTTTGATTTAAACTGCACTACATTATCACTTATTAAAATTTCTGGCACTCCATAGGATAGAAAAATCTGACTTTGAAGAAACTCTATAATTGGTTTTGTCGTGAAGTTTTTTACTAGACAAAGCCATTGAAATTTGTTCAAATGATCTAACACAATAAGTAAACCTATGTTTCCTTTTCTACTCCTTGGATATGGTCCTAAGAGGTCGATGTACAAACGTTGAAACGGTTGAAATGTCCTATTAGGAGGTTAAGTACACTTACATACCTCACAATTACGCACATATTCTCGAATTTCGGAAACCATCCCTGGCCAATATAAATGTCTTTTTATTAGTTCCACGGTTTTTATCATGCCTCCATGAGCTGTAATAGTGGAATCATGCGCACGTGATATAACTTCTGCGGTCATTCTTTGCGGCACCCACAATTTCCACATTTTCTTTCTGCACTCCACGGTACCATCATTATGTTCAGTCCTAATATACACCAAGTTATCCATGACTTTGACATCAGGGTATGACTGCACATTTTGTAGTACTTTCTCCTTTAGTTTTTGATACTCTTCATCCTTAAAACAGTCTGAAGATAAATCAATTTCTAGCCCAAATGAGTCTAATTGCGCGATCTCTTCGGAGTACATACGCGACAATGCATCTGGTACTATATGTTCTCGTCCTTTTCTATGACTTATCTCAAATTTATAACCTTGCAATTGCATAGCCCATCTCGCTAGACGCCCTTTAAGATTGGACTGCTTCATCAACCAAGATAGACTGGCATGATCTGTAACAATCTCAAAATCTTGAAGTTCTAGATAACAACGATAGCGTTCTACACCCCAAACTACGGCTAAGCATTCACGTATCGTGACACATTTCTTTGTGCCGCGTTTAGCTTTTTGGACATATAGGCTATGGGTTTTTCTTCGCCTTCCAAATCCAATTGTACTAAAACTGCACCAACACCAACATCGCTTGCATCACATTGAAGAAAAAACTTTTTACTAAAATCTGGGTTTTGCAAAACTGGAGCAGTCGTCAGTTGTCTTTTGAGATCATCAAAAGCTTTCTGCGCACTATCTGTCCATTCAAACTTTATTTTCTTTCCTAGCAAATCTGTAATCGGCGCTGCAATTCCTGAAAAGTTTGCGATGAATCTTCGATACCATACTGCTAATCCTAAAAATCCACGCGTTTGTTTTAGGGACTTTGGTGTAGGCCATTGCAATATCGATTCAATCTTGCTTGGATCAGTTGAAATTCCGCCTCTGCCAATTATGTACCCTAAATATTTAACTTCGGTCACACAAAACTGACTCTTCTTTGATTTAACATTAGATTCGCTTTACGAAATTGATCCGCTAATCTCATTAATACTGATATATGTGAATCAAAATCTGCTGTTACTACACATAAATCATCAAGTTACCAAAAACAACAATACTTTAAATCCGCTGGAATAACTTCGTCCATTAACCTGCACATAGTTTGCGGGGCATTGCACAATCCGAATGGCATTACTCGAAATTGGTACAAAGACCTTCCTGGAATAGTAAATGCTGTGATGCCACGAGATTCTTCTGATAATTCCACTTGCCAATACGCATCTTTAAGATCGATTTTAGTAATGATTTCGGCACGAGGAAGCCGTGCGAATATCCCATCAATACTTGGTAACGGATATGCATCCTTTGTCGTACACGCATTTATCTTTCTAGCATCTAGACATAATCTCACTTTCTCAGGTTTAACTACTAATCTCATCGGAGAACTCCACGGACTATTTGATAACTCTATAACTCCTAACTCTATCATTCGATCTATACATTAATTTTTCCACTGCTGGGGATACAGGGTAAAACCTTTGCGTAATTGGTTTCGAAGATCCGACATCTATATGATGTTTAATCAACGTTGTTCGCCCAAGCCCTTTCCTTTCAAATGACGGAAATAATGAAATAATGGCTTGAAGTTGTCTCTTTTGACAGTCAGATAATGGGTATAATTGTTCCTCTTTACTATCTGGAATTCTGAATTCGCTTTCGTAATCTAAAGCTGATAACAAACCTGGCGCTAATTGAAACGCTTTCCAAAAATCTATTCCCAATATCATCCTTTTCTGAATGGACGGTATGATGAATAACTTTATCGGTCTAGTTTTATTTTTATAGGTAATATCTAGCGTAATGAAACCGATGACTGGTTGATCTTGTCCATCCGCTGTTTTAACTTGGGAAGAAATACTACGAAACTTTGGATACTTTGACCAATCTTCTGAAGCCAAAGTCGACCCCACGCAACTTATGTTCGCGCCGGTATCTAAAAGACGTTGTTCACGAAAATTTAAAAATGATACTTCCGCATACAATCTTCCATCCGACTTTTCATGAATCATTGACGAAATAAGTAAACGCTTAGTTTGTCTAACTGCTTTCCAAAAAGTTCGCAATCGCTTAGTAGATCTCTTTGGTCGTGACCGAGTTGAAATTGGGTTGCTTCCAAAAATTCTACTACGCACTTTGAGATAATTTCTCAAACGTTCTTGATAGGGTTTAACGGACGATATAACTGGCGTTTTATCGTAACAGTTAAAAGGTAAGTCCGGTATTTGGTTTGCTTGCTCTATTGGCTCTGAGCTAGCCGGTAAATCAGGTAATATTTCAATTAAAGATTTTTCGGGGCCATCCGAGCTTTCACAGATGGACCCTTCACTAAGTTTTCCGCTTTCTTGGCGATACAATTTTTACATTGAGGCTTATATACGTTTTTCGAGCCACACCCGTAGCAAAATATAGTGCGAGGCTCTATGCAGTTGTCCCAGCCATGTCCCTCTGCATCACAATTCCAACACCGAAATACTTGAACCGGAGCTTGCACTGCTTCAACATTGTACACATTTAAATCCATCTTTTCGGAGAGTTTGAACTTTTCTGGCTCTTCTACTTCCGCAATGTTGCGTTTAGCATACTGAAAATGGCTGAAGTTTTATTTGCTCTCCTAGAGACTACATCCCCTAATAAATTTTGTCGCATTTGCACTAGCTTTCGAAGATGAGGTATAGAGAGAATAGGTATATACAACAATTCACGACGAATGTCTGGCAATAAATTTCGTGTGAGCAACTGAATGAGTTGTTCTTCATCTATGCTTTTCGACATACGTGACATTTGAGTCATAATCTCATCGTAAAAGTTTTCAAAGGTTTCTCCTACCTTTTGTTTACGCCCACGAATATCTTCTAGTATATCTACATCACTTCTGTAATCTTTATATTGATATTTCATGGCTGCACAAAATTCTGACCACTCTAAGTGTACTACATCTCTACGGTATCTCCAATACCACTCTTTAGCTTTGCCTACTAACAGAATATGCAAATTTTTGCATACTGCATCAAAATCTTGGTCTAAGCAATCCTCAGTTAACGTTTTGATACGATAAAGAAACTCTTCGACCGTAACTCCTTTTGACGAACCGTCAAATTTTACATTCCAACTATGAATTAGCTGTGTAATTTTATCTGGGTTATGACCTGTTCTGCTTGGTCTGACTGTAGATGAACTCCTAGAAATACTTTGGTTTTGCGCTGACGAATTTACATGTTGCTCTGTAATTCCCAATTGTCCCATTCTTCGGTCTATTATGGACTCTATTTGATTACTAATTCTGTCATAATCAATTTCTACCGATGCTCGCGCTGGTCTTCTACTAGCGTCTAAGCTTCTACGAGGTATATTGGACCCATTTCCTTGAGGTCTTCCACGTTGTTTTTTTATCGTTGTGGGTCGGTCTCCTGCAGACATCTCTATATTTGCAGTTGCTTGAATAGCTTGTTCACCCCCACTAAAATTTCTACGAGAGCGTGTATTTGGGCCTTTCGGCAACGCTCCTGTTGTGATTGCACCTATGTTTACAGGACGTTCGGATTCTATCTCTGCAAATGGCACGTTTTGCACTTCCAAATCTGCTCTACGTATCGACGCATTACAAACTTGACATACATTAAACTGATCAATCCATTCGGATATACAATTTTTATGAAATAGATGATGGCATGAGGTTTTCACCACCAACTCCTGCGTGGCCCATACTGCTTTCTGACAAATTGAGCATAACGCATCTGAGATCTCATGAGCTAAATTTTCTTCACTCCTAGTGAGAACCATTTTGACAAATTTCTGATTAATTTTAATATTTTAATAATATTTCGATGATTAAATTTTGATTGGTATTTTATCTTAAATCATATCGTTCCCTTAATGTGAATTTGAAGTCACTATCTTATTTTTCTAATAATGAGTCCTATACTCTAATATATCCCAAAACCAATTTAGGAAAATGAAAAAAAAGATTAAAGAATACACTGGGTTGCTCCTGGCAAATAATCTTAAACAAAAAACAAAAAAGATTGGTTGTTAATTTTTTCATTTTATGCAATGCCAATATTAATTCAACCCTGAATTGAATGGTCTTTATAGCTGCTTCGCAATATAAAGAATTCCAAAAATCCAATCCATTGATCGAATCTTATAGCAAATACATAACAGAAAAGGAGAAAAGAAAATAAAAAATATAAAGAAACAAAAAGATCCTCCAAGCTATTGGTTTAGCGCTCTAGTGGTCGTAGACGTAAACACCCTACGTTACGAATTCCATGCTAGACTTAAATCGCCAATACCAGTATTAGAGTAACAGAAATTATGAGAAAAGACGAAGTTTACTAAGCCAATCTTACTACTAAAGGTCGCTGTGGCAGAATTACTACCATACGATTTCCATTTAGTTGCATAGAGACCGCATCCATAACATTCAAACTTTACACAAAAATAGAATGAAAAGAGAATACCATCTACGTCCTAAGGAGTGTTTTAGTGGTCGCTATTGTAGTCTGGCTACAAGACGAATTCCAAGCTAAATTTTCCTCAGTCAGTAGAGAGCAAAAAGAAGAAAGAAAAGAACTAAAGAAAATCAATGACACATTCGGTCTTTTCTGACGAAGGCTCAATATGGTCTGATGTTATTACACAAAGTGTAAAGAAAAAAAAATTTGAAGTCAGTAAAAAGTAAGACCACATTTTTTTAGCCTCACCATTCTAGGACCTTTCGTTACGGCCCCATGTTGGGCCCCAAAGTATGTAATAGAACCTGACACATGACGACAAAATCTCAAAAAAAAATTGGGACATCCCGCCTTATATATGTTTTAGCTAAAGAGAACTACACATATATATCAATAAAATAAGGTAGCAATCTAACACTCCTGTTTTGCACCCTGCAACTGTCGACATAAGTCAGCAAAACACAAAGGTTAGTGACACTGCGATCCTTTTGCTCAATAAAATGGAGGCAGAACGAATAAACCTACTCCCGCTGTTCCACCAGGACTATACCTCGATTTCCAACTAGAGTTACCCGAACCACTTGAATTCTATTGAGAACGCGTGTGATAGACTTTAGAGAAGATGTTTAGTATGCATATGACTGCTCAATGGGATTCATAAACAACTAGCAAAAACAGCCTGTGGGGGGGTTCTTTGTGAAAGTCATAGCTAGTATTTTCACAGCGTATTTTATGTATGTCGGCTATCCATATTAACCGAATCCCTTGCCTGGACTTTTATTAGAGAAGAATACAAAAGAGTTTCGGACATCATTCCTTGCAGGCGCTATAGATGATAATTGCGCTCCGCGTCTGTACCTACCCTACCATGAGCCTTCCAGCGAAAGTTATCGCAGACTCCCAAAACGAAAGCTAGGACTTCTTTTTCTACATCAGAGAACTAAAGAAATTAATGATTCATAATAAACTTAATATCTATTCAAACAATTCAAAATAATTAGCATCATCGTGCTATAGGATCGATCAATTTGATCTACAAAAATACTTAATTTTCAAAACAATGTTTAGCTAAATAGCTGAATCTCGGTACAAATCCGATTATAAAGGTTGCAAATGTTGCATGTGGATTCTTATTACTAATAATTTGTCTACTACTTAATATTCATGATTTCCTAACTTTACTATAATTAAACTTTTCACATTAGTTGAAAAAAGAAAATTTCAAAGAAAAAAAAAATAGAAAAAAAAAATATACATTTACGTGGCGTGATTACGCTAATATCCTCACAAATTCATTTTCTCTAGAAATATTTTGCTCTATATACGTCCATTGACAATGTATTAAATGCTAATGCTCACCCGAATAAATTAAGTTCATCAGATAAATTTATAAAAATATAAGGAAAATTGGATTTTTGATACACTTACAGCTTGTTAATTTTTCCCACGCAGAAAGATCTTTCGTTGTGATGTTGTCGCTGTTGAAAATAGGAAGGTTTACATATTCCGAATAGAGCTAAAGCATCATACATTGTGAATTTACATGAATACTCAAATTCTGAAAAATGAAAATTATTAACTAACGAAGATATACACTGGTATTGAATTCCATTTCCTTTAAAATTGAACCATTAAGCCAACAAACAAAGCAAAGGAAATTCAATGTAAATTTAACTTAAAATTGATTCTAAACTACTGTGGAGCCTTATGTTGACTCATTTCACTTAATCCTGGTTATTTCGTCCGTTCCGAAGACGAATAAAAAATCTCCTTAGGCAAACATTCTACTGTTCATCCTTTATGCTTTAGGTTAGGTTACAATTGGGAAAAAGGTTAGGTTACGTACATCCTTCTAGGTTTATAATCCTACACGTGTTCTGCGGGTATGGTCTGGATTGCGTGTGAGGCAGAATAAGCGAAAGTGCGATGTGGACAATGATAACTATCTAAACATTCGAAATTTTCACTTTGCTTCGCTAACGCCGTATCTATAATAACACTGTATAAGACACAAAACTATTTTGGGAAATTTATCTTTTATTTACCCTTAATACAATCCGAGGCAAAAGTTAAATATATTTAACTCTCGGATTTCCACAATTGATCGTCGGTTCAAGCCGTTGACTGACGCAAACAGTTCACTCACAAAAATTTTGAGACTGCTGGGGGGCAAGTCTGCCGAAGACAGGTGTCTCAATTGAAATGTCAAGTAAGGCGAATTGTTTAGAAAAATTGCCAATACTTGATGGAAACTATTTCCGATGCTGTTAAAGAGAAAATGCATAAGTTAAATGTACAATAATTCGAGAATTATTGCAATGAAATTAACTTACATTAATCTCTTGAACATATACACACGCATATAATTTGTTTTTCGCACACGCGTAGGGGTTATGATGCACTCCCCTATTGGGTTATTTAAAACTTTGGACAAATACGTCCGATCAGTTGGAATTCACGTGGAGGAAAGAAAGAACACTTTTCCAAAAACCACGCTGTTCAATAAGTCTCTTTTGCCTTATTTTTCTTATTGTTTTATCCAAACTCCATTTATAGAAAAATAATGTAAAGCAATGCAAAACAAACCGATCAGCTGTGTGGCGTTGCCACTTAGTTCACTCTTTTTCCAGCTGGTTACCTAAATTTCGATTCTCACCACTTTAGCGGATATCGATAACAACAACAAAAATACTAAATAATCGAAATCAGTTGAATTTTAAAATAACTGAAATTCCTGTACATTACAGTGGAGGTTTAGAAATTGTATTTCCAATGAATATTCGTTCCTAAATTTCTTAATTCGGGACTAGGACAGAATGTTCTATTGATGGTCATTTAATTTGTCGGGCAACATCAGCACAAGCTGGAAGAATTATGGCATTATTATCACCGCTATGTGTAACATGTATATTTATTGGGAAGTTATGATTGTCAGACCTAGGTACTAATACTCGAAAGTTAAAATCTGAGTTTTTTAATTAATTCTATTCCTATTATTACATAGCTAGGGATTGGAAAGTTTTGTTCCACTAAATGATAATTACGTGGGATTATATACTTTCCTGTAGATAATCTAACGCATGCTAAACCTTTTAATAAAAATAATGAACCTTCGCCAATTTCAGATATTTTAGTTGATAAATTAGTATTAACAGTGTCAAAAATATCTACATTTTCTTTTAATAATGAAGTAGTTAAGTGATCTATTGGGTTTCCGAGCTACCATCCTACAATTGTGACTGCCTTGTTTTTCACCACGGTTGTTATAATTGTTATTGCTGTGGTTGTAATTTCTATTAAGATTATAACTTCGGCCTCCTCTATTGTTGTTATTTCCACCACGTCGATAATACACGATTGTGTTACTTTCAACTGTAATCTCCGTACAACTGTTTACAAATTTTGACACGCCATCATTTACAGACATGTTCAAAAGTATTTGAGCAACGTAATATTTTTTGCAATTTGCACTTTAACGGATTTTGTTGTTGTTGTTGTAAGTCTGATATGCAAAAGATGCACACCGTTAGAAAGTTTAGTCTCTCTAGAAGCAAATGAAAGAAGAAAGGAAAAAGATAACGGTACATATGACAAAACTAAAGCAAACCAAAGATTACCGCTCTCTTTTCAAAATTATTTGAGCACATTTTATGAGTGTCATAATTATTTGAGCAGTGCAAAAGTAACATTTATTCTTTGATTGGCGTCCGCAAAGTGCAGTCATATTAATTTGCTGATGTCTCAAAATTAAAATGGTGAAAACCAAACAACTTTCCGTTGAGGTTCGATCGGAGATCGTAACAAAATTCAAGGGTGGAACCTCCGCATCGGCCTTGGCAAGGATGTACAAAATTTCACGTAATACTGTGTACTATTTGAACAAAAAAAAAGATAACCAAGGAGATTTGAACAATTTAAAAAGATCTGGACGAAAACGTGCACTTGATCCGAGGCAATGCAGACGAATATTAGGAGAAATTGCAGAGAATCCATCAATAAGTCCTGTAAAAGTCGCAGCGGCTTCAAAAAATTTAATTGATAAGAAAGTCAGCAGCTCCACTATCTATCGCAGGATGAAAGAAATTAATATAAAAACGTACGTGGTCCGGAAGATTGTTGACATTAGCCACGCAAATAAAGTAAAACGACTGGAGTTTGCTTTAAAATACATACAAAAGCCTGTAGAGTTTTGGCACAATGTATTGTGGACGGATGAGGCGGCTTTTAAATATCAAGGCTCATATGGAAAGCGATTTATGCACCTTCGAAGGAGTCAAAAGTACAAGGCTGTGCAGCCCTTGAACAAATTTGGAGGAGGTACCGTAATGTTTTGGGGATGTGTCTGCTACTACGGGTTTGGAGACCTTACACCAATCAATGGGACCTTAAACCAAACGGGATATATCGACATATTAAATGACCATGCTTTTCCTTCTGGCAACCGACTTTTTCCAACCACCGACTGGATGCTACAACAAGACAACGCGCCATGTCACAAAGGATGGATTCCAACCGAATTCTTAAGGGGCGCAGGTCAGGCTGTGCTGGAATGGCCACCACAGAGCCCAGACATTATTATTGAAATGTGTGGGCTTTTATAAAGCATCATCGGACAATTGATCCAAATCGGAATCGCGAGGGTACAATAAAGGAGATTCAAAACATTTGGTCAACATTGACCCTGGAATTTGCGCGGAATCTCGTAAACTCTATTCCTGCTCGACTGCAGGAAGTTATCGCTGTTAAAGGCGATGTTACACGTTTCTAGTTTTTTCTTAAATATTTTGTTTAATAGTTATAAACTTTATTGAATAGTTATAAAATAAATTTGTTTAAAAATTGTTAATAAAAGACTAAGAAAAATCAAATTAATTTTTGCTCAAATAATTATGACACTCATAAAATGTGCTCAAATAATTTTGAAAAGAGAGCGGTAATCTTTGGTTTGCTTTAGTTTTGTCATATGTACCGTTATCTTTTTCCTTTCTTCTTTCATTTGCTTCTAGAGAGACTAAACTTTCTAACGGTGTGCATCTTTTGCATATCAGACTTACAACAACAACAACAAAATCCGTTAAAGTGCAAATTGCAAAAAAATATTACGTTGCTCAAATACTTTTGAACATGTCTGTATATTTGTGAATGTGCCTGCTTTCATGATAAGTTTTACCTTATCAATGAAACAATTTTGTGTCCAGAATCTAGAAAACATTGCAAATTTTTGGCAATGTTTTAAACTCTGTTATTAGAGAAAACCCAGTTACAGTTTGTTCGTAGACCATTGTTGATGTTTAAAGAGGATTTGGTGCTAGGGTATTTGTTTCTTGTGCGTATTGCTTATTTTCGATGTCAGATTCTTTGCTCATTTGTTCGGTTACATTTGAGCTATATTTATATAGAATTGAACTGATTGTTCTAAGTTGTATTTTAATCGGTCTACTGACTGAATACTTCTGTGAATAGTTCATTAATGGCATTGAATTTGTTAATATGAATGCGCATGTTTTAGTTTGGTTTCCTTTATATATATCAAACTCTACGCGATGTTCTTTTACTAATAAAAATATTTCAGCCCATTTTCTTTCTTGTGGAATTTACGATGTTAATGATGAAGTCGCACCATAATTATCGTTGTTTCACCAAGTGTGTCATGTTGGGTTTTAGATATGTAGTGGGTTTTCATAAGAAGTCTGATATATGCTACCTTAATAGACTTTTCCATAAGTCGCCAAAATGTATGTAACAGGCAGAAGGAAACTATTCCGACCCCATAGAGTATATATATTCTTGATCAGTATCAACAGCCGAGTCGATCTAGCCATTGCCGTCTGTCCGTCCGTGCGTATGAACGCTTAGATCTTGGTAGTAGTATGTAGAGTAATCAAGTTTATTTGAATTTTTTGCCACGCCCCCTGTTTTCTCAAAGACTACACCAGCTAGAGATACAAAATTTGGAATGTATTCTCGCTTAGAAAGGTGCAGATTTTGTATGTGTAAAAATTTTACCACGCCCCCTTCCGGCCTCGTAATTTGGAAAAACTCGACTATCGCTCGTTATTTTCTACCTTATGCAATTAGGCATACTTTAATTTGATATTGATATCTAGCACCATACCAAATTTTATCAAAATCAGTCTAAAAATAGCCGATTTATTCATATAAACGTTTTTCCAATAGCTAGGAGTTGGCCGTTGGCTGGTGGCGGCGCTAGTGTGCTCGTGTGTTTGTAGAGTGAGCGAGATAGCATATGCTATGAGGCATGAAAAAACAATTTAGAAGACATACAATTGGTTTACAAAATTTAGACCTTTTTTTAAATATAAATCAAACTTTGCTTTTTAGCCGGCTCGAGGTCACTTTTCCAAAAGAAGATTATTTTAAAGGCAACACAAAAATATGAGTGCGTTGTCTGTATAGCTATTTCAAGAACCATCAAGTTCTATCATTAGCAGACTTTGCTAAAGAACTCCAGAATTGCAACAGCCATACCATTTCTTTAACGCTAAAAGTAGTTGGGAATTGCAACTAAATGAAGCGAAAAAAGGGATTGGAGTAGCCTACAATTCCGAAGTCGATTGTTTTGTGCATACCCTTAGACGCTATGAAAAATTAATATAAGATATATACCTTTCTTTAACCCCAACCCATGTCTTACAATAGTTGGTTTGAATCATTTTTGACAAATTTCTGAAGTAAAATGACTGTTCTTGCCAAATTTCCCTAGTTGGCCACAAATTTAATTTCATTGCTTTCGGCCAAACGGAAACGGGCATTTATATGTATTTATAGATTTTTTTTTAAACCAACATCTTCCGCATTTTAATTTACAAAACTATCATGAATTTGATGTCCTCTCCAAAGTTTTTGTTGCCACATTTTTTTTTCCTGCAGGTCCTTTAGGACCGTCTCACGGTCGCCATATAATATGTTTGTTAATTTAATTTTTTAAGTTGTCCATCCTCACAAAAGAATAATACTTGGTTTGACTTGCTTCAGAATGAATCTATAATTTTATTGTGCAAGCATGTTAGCCTAGAATACAAATTTGGTAAAGATAATCCCACTCCTCCGCCAATTTGTCTTAATGATATAGTTATCCGATGCTGATGATTTTCATACTTGATCTCACCCTAGCTAGACTCAGCTTCACATGCTGATCAAGAATATATATACTTTATGGTTGCGGAAACTTCTTCTCTGCGTAACAAACATCTGACGAATTATAAAATACCATCTGCTATGGTTTAAAAACGAGCCAAAATCGAAAAACCCAAAAAGGGCTTTGCTAAAATGTGGTGACTTGCTATTAATAGCAATCAGAAAAATGTAATCCCTTACTAACCTCAATACTACTGGTAAAAGGAAGCTATATGATGAGATCAGAAATGACCCTTGAAAATAAAAATATCAAAAAAACTAATATAGGCTAGGCCGTAGTTTGTGTACCTTTGCAGTCATTGGCAATAAATTCAGGCTCTCACACTATCCCCTTCAATTTCGTTATACAAGAACGGGCATAGCGCCCTTTGTAGCGTTGTGTCAGTATGTGTGTGTGTGCTCTGTTGATTTCGAACAACGATATAGTAGGCTGCAGTTATTATAATTGATGTTTAACATGGCAAACTATCTTAAATTATGTAAAGTAGTTACAAAAGGAGCTAGTAAAGTGTTGGCTGCTTCAGGTGCTGCTGCTGCTGCTGCATCTGCTGCTGCTGCTGCTACTGCTGTGCCTGGCACTTCCAGTTGCCAGTTGATCCCAATACCACTTCTAAAGAAGTCATAGCCTACATCCAGGGCAAAGTAATATCAATTGAAATAAGTGTCTTCCCAGATATTTTTGGCCAAATATGTCATAAAAATTTAAGGCCGGCACACCTTATTATAAAAAAATATACAATAAAAAAGAAGAATCGGCCTCCGACTAGCCTGTTATCTGCCTCTGCGAATAATGTTCCTTCCGGCTCGACTGCACCTGCTGGCGAGTCAAAAAACTAGTTTCGTCCCTAACTCTTGCCTATCAGAACGTACGGGGACTAAAGTCTAAACTCTCTAGACTCTATGTAGATAGTTTAACTTTTGACTTACACATTCTTGCCTTTACTGAAACTTGGCTAAAGCCCGAAATTGCCGATGCTTAAATTTTCCGCTCAAAATATTTAACACATGATCGGACTATCCGTAATGGTGGTGGTGTTTTGATCGCTGTTGATTCAGCGTTTTCTTCTGCAATTATTCAATCAGGAGTTTAAATTTGTTTGTGCTAAAATTTCTTCAAATTCTCTTTCTGCCTATATTCCTTTTATCGTATATTCCACCACAGTCCGACTTGGCAGTATACATTCACTATTTGGAACCATTCAACTTGTTTCCTCATATCTCTCTGACAAAGACTTGATCATTGCTCTGGGAGATTTGAACAAAAGGTCCACTTAAAGTCTTCAAATTCTAGGACCATCCAAGAGACCTCTGAAGTAGTTCAGGGTAGTCATTTGGGTCCATTGCTGTTCACTCTTTTTTTAATTAGCGGACGTTGACGATACTATGCGCAGTACGTTCAAGTGGCCCCTACGACACCAGGACAAAGCCTGTTACGCGCGAGCCCAAGCAGATAACTGCCCACCTCCCACCCGACCGACCGAGGGGTGCAGCCGTAAAACGCACGGCGCGAATCGCGTGGACAAATACACAAGAGAAGAAACAGACAAACAAATAATACTATAGTTATCTATTAACTAAATGGGATAGGATAGATGTTTTAAGCATATTGATAGAAAACTCTGCGCTGATTACAGGGAAAAGAAGGTTGTAATCAGAGCAGAGGACCCTAAAAGGTTCATGCATGGCATAGTTAGAAGAACAACGACTAAGGGATAATGGTATCAAAGGATGTCTACTCCGTCTACATGGTACCGACAGATTTACCTGAGCTAATAACTCAGGCGAGTCGATATCACCAATTAGGAGCTTGTGCATGAAAATTGCACCAAGCATGGTTCTACGGTTAGTTAGGGAAGGAAGGTTAATCAAGAGAAGTCTACTAGAATACGAAGGCAAATTGACATTGCGATCCCAGCTTAAGCCACGAAGAGCAAATAGCAAGAACTGCTTTTGAACGGATTCAAGTCTAATCTGGTGCGACTCATATTGAGGTGACCAAATGCAAGATCCATACTCTAAAATAGGACGGACAAGCGAAGTAAAAAGAACTTTAGTTGTATAGGGGTCATCGAATTCTTTTGACCATCTTTTAATGAAACCCAGGACACTCATGGCCTTTGAGACCGTGGTGGAAATATGGGTGTTAAAATTTAACTTATGGTCCATAAGTACGCCCAAATCATTCATATTATTTAGACGTTCTAAAGGGCTATTGTTTAGAAAATAAGTGACCAGTTGAGGAGAGTTACGAAAAAAAGTCATTACCTTACATTTGGTAGTGTTAAGATTTAGTAGATTAAACTGGCACCAGGATTGAAAGTTTTTAAGATCAGCTTGTAGCCGACTAAATGAATCTGTATCTTTATACGTAAGACAAAGCTTGACATCGTCAGCATACATAAGCACACGCGAATGAACAATGACTGATGGAAGATCGTTAATGAATAGTGTGAAAAGCAGAGGGCCCAGATGACTACCTTGAGGTACACCAGAAGTCACAGGAATGGAAACGGAAAAAGAAGACTTAAAAAGTACCTTCTGTTTTCTATTTGTTAAATATTCTCGAACCCAAGATAGGAAAAGGGGTGGAAACCCAATGTCGCTCAGCTTCGAAAGTAATAGGGCATGATTAACGGAATCAAAGGCTTTGCTGAAGTCAGTGTATATGACATCAGTTTGTTTACCATTTTTGAACCCCTTGATAATTATTGATGTAAATTCTAAAAGGTTAGTGGTTGTAGATCTACGTTTCACAAACCCATGTTGGGATGGCGAAATAATAGAGCTGCAAAAATGTTGCAATTGAGAAGTTATAATTTTCTCAAAGGCTTTCGGAATAGCGGACAATTTTGAGATACCCCTATAGTTAGTGGCTTCGGACTTTTTGCCATTTTTATGCAGAGGAATGATATACGACTCCTTCCAAATAGATGGAAAAGAGGAAGATTCGACAGACAATAGAAACAATTTTAAAATGGGTTTACATAATGCATTTGCACAGAACCTGAGTACACATCCAGGAAGACCATCTGGCCCCGGAGAATAAACGGGTTTAACTAATTTAAGTTCGCTAAGAATAGAACCTTCATCAATCACTGGATTGAAAATGCAATTAGCCTTTTCTAAATGATAAGGATACGGACTTGCTCGATATTCCGTTGAGGAATAAGTTGTTTTGAAAAAACTCGCAAACATATCGGCAATTGCCTGATCAGTGCTCGCTTTTTTATTTTGAAAAGACAAAAAAGATGGGTGCACAGAGGTCTTACGTTTAGAATTAACAAAATTATAAAATTGTTTAGGGTCAGAAGAAAACTGAAGCTTACACCGCTGAAGATAATTCTTATAGCATTGTGTATTAAGCATCATGAATTTTGAACGAGCGACTGTATACAGAGCATAGTCTGATGAACGACGTGTTTTTTGAAACTTCTTATAATATCGTGTCTTCACATTTTTCAAATTGCACAGCTCATAAATGATAAATGATCTTCCATTGATAGTGACACATTCTCATGTGCTTATGTACGCGGATGATGTTAAGCTTTACCTCAGTTTTAAAGACATATTGTCTTCCTGCCTGCTTCAATCCAATCTTAATGATCTTCAGAGTTGGTGTGAAACCAAACTATTAAACCTCAACGGCTCTTAATGTAAAGTTATTCTTTTTACAGATGCACTCCTTACTTAGCACTCTTTACTTATTAGAATTCAAAATTTTACCAATGATACTTCAAATGTTAATTAGCAACATGTATATAAAACAAATAGTCCCAGCTTATAAATCTTCAGAAAAAATGTTTGGAAATGTGTTTTTTCGGGCTTTAAAACCCTTAAATTTGTATTACTGGCAAACGTCAAACGGGCCTTAAGGTGTCGTGGTAGTAGCTTCGGTACAGGCTCTCGAAAAGCATTTAAAATGGTTTTGATTTCGGAAATTATTTGGTTAAACCGTCTCCTGGACACGTTGAGGAGGAAATTTCCTTTTTGGCAGCAAGACGCCAAATTTCCCATTTACAGCGTTCTTGGATTTTCGTCGGTCGGCTGATACGCTGTATTTTACCATAATTGGTGAAATTTTTGCAAAAGTTTGCTATGGTGTTTTTATGACGATTCACTCGGGAAGCAATTTCCTCAGCGCTTCAATGTGTCCCATCCTACAGTTCAATCTAACAACAATAACGTAATGTCTAGATGACCATCTGTTTTTTTTTTGTTTACTTACGTTTTGAATTATTAAAAAAAATTAAAAGACCTGCCAAAGTTTATTTATGTGAAAAAAACATTTTTCACTGTTTTTTGTTTGTTTACTTACGTTTTGAATTATTAAAAAAAATTAAAAGACCTGCCAAAGTTTATTTATGTGAAAAAAACATTTTTGCAGTGATAATGTAATGTTCTGTACGTTCATAATTAAATGAAGTAAGTAAGTCGTCTCGCCGACTTCAGTATACCATGCACCAGGTGATAAATGTTTTAAATTTTTGAAAATGTCTATTAAAGCCTACGACTAACTCCTAGTAAAACTCGTTTATACGTATACTTTCCATGTTTGATTTAAAAATTTGGTAGTTTGGTAGACATTAATAGGGCTCACCAGTGTGCTTAATTTTGTTTCGATACTCAATAATAATAAAATTTTAAACAAATGATGTCTGCGCGCCCACTTAAGGATTATACATACCAAATTTGATGACTCTAGCTATTATAGTCTTTTTAATTCTTTTTACATGCCTCATGGCATATGCTATCTCGTTCACTCTTACACACGAGCACTCTAGGCCCCCACTAGTATACGACCAACTCCGGCCTTATTGACTGCCTAGTGAAACACTTTTATACGTATATTTCGCGTGTTTGTAGTCCGATTTTAATAAAATTTGATACATCGGTAGAAATAAATAAGACTGGTGTCCCGAATTGGATTTTGTTAAGCCAAAAATTGTGGGAGGCCATCGTTTTTTTCTAAATTATGGAGGCGGAAGTGGGCGTGGCAAAAATTTTAAACAAAGAAAATCTGCGCCCATACTAATCCAGTACACATACCAAATTTGGTGTCTCTAGTTAGTATAGTGCTTGAGAAAATCGGGGGCGGTAGGGGGCGTGGCAAAAATTTGAAACAAACTCTATAACTGTACATACTACACGAGACTACATACCAAATTTAGTGACTCTAGCTCTTATAGTCTCCGACATCTAGGTGTTCATACAGACGGACATAGCTAGATCGTCTCGGCTGTTAACGCTGATCAAGAATATATATACTTTATGGGGTCCGAAAAGCTTCCTTCGGCCTGTTACATACATTTTGGCGTCTTTAATATACCATTTCACTAGAATCCAAAAAAAAATTTTGTGCACATATACTTTTTCCATGAGGTATGTTGTGATAATTAGATGGAAGAATACGATACCAGTAATTTATGTGTAGAAAGCGGGTAATGTTATTCGAAGACGCCTAAGAATGTGCACATGGATGACTAAATGGCGATACCACGTTTAAATCGATCAATCGATCAGTCATTTGGCTAGTTCAGAAATTTTTTTATTCCATTAGAAAAGGTTTTTTTATATCCTTGAATTTGTTCTTACTAATAATTGTTATACTATTAAATGATTTCGCTATTCTCTGTTATCAGTTACATATATCTGTTAATGAACGTGGCAATTTTTATCAAGATCAGATAGCTTCTATACAACCGACAAAGTCACGAACTGTGATTTTTTTCAATTATTTTGTTATATTCTAGGGTATCACAATAAAAGGTATACCCATGACTACCAAATTTTATCAAAATCGGATAGCTGTAACCGCAATATGAGTACTGACTCTGGCGAAAAAAACATACGAAAACAATGTACCGTTTTATGTTTTCTTTTATTTCTTTTATTTTCAATATCTGAAATATCAACAAAAAAGTCAGAAGTCAGAAGAAAAGTCTTCTATAAATATTTACGGATATGTGCGGTCGACATAATAAAGGCGGGAACAATGAAGTGATTTCCGATGCGACAGCGGAATTTTACGAGAAGCATCAAACTCTCATGAGGCAACCCCAAAGATCAGGGCAAATGCTGGTGTTAAAGCAAGCTTATCTACTATCCAAAGGGTTATTAAGAATGCTATACATTTAATGAGATTAAAATTAAAAAAAGAATCACCACTTAATAAAAGAAATGAGATTGAATTTCGCACAAGAGCACACGGTCTGAAATTGTGAATGGCACTAAGTGGTCCTTTGATGAAAAGAAGTTTAACTTAAAGGAAGGGGCCCGATGGATATATATATTATTTCCATGATCTTTGGAAGAAGAAACATCAGTTGGATCAACTTCATAGCTGTGTGGGAGGTGTCATGTTGTGAGGAGCTATCTTCTACTAAAACACCTGCAAGCTGCAATTTTTGAGCACCACCACCTCGTTAACGTACTGAAATTGGTTTTTATCATTTTAAATTTATTTCTAAATCGGTATAGACAATTTTAACATGATAATGCTTCAATCCACATAGCCCGGATGATTAAATCACAAAATGTTTGATTTTGTGGCCACCTTACTCGCCAGAACTAAATATCATTGAAAACGTGGGGGATGGCTGTCCCGTAAACTTTACGAATCTGGTCACTTGATGACTTAAGTTTAGAAATCAATTTTTCAGTTGATTTGGGAAAAAAAAAATTTGAATATACAAAAAAATTTTAGCTCTTTTGAAATAAATTTGCGAAAGCTAAAGAATACAGAAGTGTGCTCATCTGAAGACGTGCAGTATACATACCGCGGTTTGTTCCATCCTAAAACTATAGATCGTTCTTTCGCGGACATTAGACTCCTCGCTTTGGTGGCTATAGGTAAGGGAAGAGCAACAGAAATTAAGTAAGTAAGTCGCCTGGCCGATTTGCACCAGGTTAAAATGTATTTTAAGCTTCCAAGACCAAATGCATGTCTTTTAAATTCTTTTTAATGCCTCAAAGTACATGCTTTCAGGAGCACTCTAGCACCGCGACTCGCCTACGGCCACCTTTGCCCAATTGAACCGCCTTTATTCGTATATTTTCCTTGTTTCTAGACCGATTTTTAAAAAATTCGGTACGTAGAAGTTAATAAGACTAATTAATTAACGCCCACGCAAAGGTGGGCGTGTCATAAACTGTGCATACTACAGTCTACATACTAAATTTGCTGACTCTAGCTCCGAGATCTAGATTTTTATACGGACGGTCATGGCTAGGTCTACTGGGCACCCTATGGGTGCATGGTGTAAAAACTTGCAACTTAGCCGACTTTGTTTTTATCTTTTATACCCTTGCAGACGATATTATAAAATTGGTCAGATGTTTGTAATGCACAGAAGGAGACGTTTCGACCCCATAAAGTATATATGTTCTTAATCAGCATGAGAAGCTAAGTCGATATAGCCATATCCGTCTGTCCGTCTCTGCGTTAGCGTTTTACTCAGCCATCTTAAAAACTATCGAACATATAGTTGTATGCGAAAAGTATGTGAAGCAGTTGGAGTATCGCTTTGAAATTTACTAATATGATAGTAATGGAGATAAAACATCAGATCCCAAAATTTCATCATCTGATCGCATAAATAGAACATAAGTTACAGTCAATAAAAATCGGCTCTGCTCAACCGCTGCCTACTATGCCATTGCTTGAATCATCAGAGCACTCGCATACACACACAGACGCAACGTATGTATTAATGAATTAAGTTACAGAAAAATAATTTGGAGCATGTACAAATCGTATGGCCAAGAACTGCAAGGGTATTTAAATTTCGACATAGCCGAAACTAGCTTCTTTGATATTTTTTTTCTGTTATGCGCTTTATCAACGCAAACGGACTTTTCAATAATTTTAAATTTCAATTCAGACGAAGTGACTCGTAGAACTTATTAGAAAAATATAGAATAGTGCGCCGAAATATTTCATTCAGTCTCAAATGACGGCGTACAATACATCTAAAATTCATCAAAATCGGTGATTCCCATACCTAAAGTTCCCCTTGTAGGGGTGTAGAAAAATATATCCATTTGATTACTATCCTGTGGTTTCGCTCGTCTGTTAATTGTTATGTACCGCCTGTTATTCTTCACTATGTATTTTTCTTTCGCAAGTTGTTTTTAATCTATATTATTGAAATTTGTATAAGTTATAGAATAAAAAAAGTAACATAAATGTTACTGTAGGATCATAACTGAAGACAATTAATTTTTGTAAATTTTTTATTTGTAGGCGGAACCAATTCGAATTGTGGTAACTGGTGCTGCTGGGCAAATAGCTTACTCATTGCTATACATGATCGCTCGAGGCGAAGTGTTTGGCAAAGATCAACCGCTTATTCTGCA
This sequence comes from Drosophila insularis, assembly GCA_018903935.1. Classification (NCBI taxonomy): domain Eukaryota; kingdom Metazoa; phylum Arthropoda; class Insecta; order Diptera; family Drosophilidae; genus Drosophila; species Drosophila insularis. The sequence goes on along the minus strand of JAEIFP010000148.1, from coordinate 108,340 downwards.
TTTATTGGATATACCACCTATGGTTGGAGTTTTGGAAGGTGTTGTGATGGAATTAAACGATTGTGCATTACCATTGTTGCGCGAAGTTTTACCTACAACAGATCCTAATGTGGGGTTTAAAGATGTCTCAGCAGCTTTTTTGGTTGGTGCTATGCCTCGCAAAGAGGGAATGGAACGAAAAGATTTGCTCTCAGCTAACGTCAAGATATTTAAAGTGCAGGGAGAGGCATTGGATAAAGTAGCAAAAAAGGATGTCAAAGTTCTCGTCGTTGGAAATCCAGCTAACACAAACGCATTTGTCTGTGCCAGTTATGCCCCATCTATACCAAGGGAAAACTTTTCCGCCATGACGAGGCTTGATCAAAACCGTGCCACTTCGCAAATAGCTCTGAAATTAGGAATATCAGTGTCGAATGTGAGCAACATTATAATATGGGGTAATCATTCATCCACTCAGTACCCAGATGCTGACCATGGTAAATTTTTCATAGAAGGGGAACAAAAATCTGTTTATGGAGCAATCAACGATGAGAATTATTTACGCGGTCCATTTGTTGAAACTGTTCAAAAACGAGGAGCATCTGTAATTGCAGCTCGAAAAATGTCATCTGCTATGTCGGCTGCAAAAGCTGCTTGTGATCACATGCATGACTGGTGGAATGGAACTGCACCTGGCCAATTTGTGTCTATGGGCGTATTCTCCGATGGAAGTTACAACTCGCCTAAAAATATAATTTTCTCCTTTCCAGTAGAAATTAAGAACAAGAAATGGAAAATCGTTGAAGGATTAACGCTTAGCGATTTTGCCAAATCAAAATTGAAGTTAACCGGCGAAGAGCTGCAAGAAGAAAAGGATGAAGCTTTGTCTTTGTTAGATACGAGCGCTTCAAATTTGTAGTTTTTGGGCTTTGTACAATATTTCTTCATGTTAATAAAGCATACATTGTAATTAAAACCAAATGTACCCGTTACGTTTATTACACATTTATTTACAATACTGAATTTAAATAATAATGGTAGTAGATTTTCGGGTCACAGTTTGTCTTTATGTATGTATGTATATTAGACGTCTGCATGAATGGCAAAAAAAACACATTCAAATGCACAAAGTCACAATTGAATTGAGTGAATACTTGTACAAAACGAAATGAGAATGAGTGAGTGACTGAAGTCGTGTTTCCCTCAGCTGTTTTCTGCTGTGTGTGTTATCTGTTAAAAGAAAGAGGAAAAAATAAAGAAATATGTGTGCAATGTATTTTTTGTTGTGAATTATTTAATGTATATACAATTTATATTTTTCACTCACTCATATTCTACTCAATTCGAATATACTCAATGTGGCTTTGTTATGAATGCATTCATGCAGACGTTTAATGTATATCAAGCTTCACCTTCAATAAACTTTAAATAGGGTATAATATATCATAGTGGCCTAGCCTATAAATTAAAAAAACTTTTGGATCAGTTCCTTCGTGAAAATCGTGTGTCTTCACTGTGTCACCTTCTCCTCTATCCGAATATTCCAAACGCACTCCGGCACTCAACGCTGTGCAAAGAGCAATAATATGAATATGATTCTACATTGCGCTATGGTCCAGATATCGTTTTTTTTTGGCGTAAAGTCTAAAAATTGTGTTACATGGTTCAAATTTCTCACATTTTATTGTTATGGTATTAATAATTTGTAAAAAATTAAGTAAGTAAGTCGTCTCGCCGATTTAGGTATACCATACACCAGTAAAACAAATACTTCAAATTTATAATAACCAATGCATTTTCGTATTTCTAAAAAAATCTGTTTACATGCTTTTTACAAGCATATCTTAGTATTTCACTCACTCAAGCATACGAGCACCCTAGCGCCCCCACCAGCCAACGGCCAACTCCGGCCATATGCAAAAACGTTTATATGCATAACTTGGCTATTTTAAGTCCGATTTTGATTTTGATTGATGTTTTGTTGGATATTAGTGTCAAATTTAAGTGTGCTAAATTTGATTGCACAAGTTAGAAAATTACGGGAGATAATCGAGTTTTTTCAAATTACGGGGCCGGAAAGGGGCGTGGCAAAATCTTTACACATCAAAAATGTGCGCATTTACTAAGCGAATATACATATCAAATTTTGAGTCTCTAATTGCTATAGTGTTTGAGAAAATCGGTTTTATTTAATTTAAGGGGGCGATAGGGCGCGTGGCAAAATTTTTACAAATACAAAATGTGCGCATTTACTAAGCAAATATACATACCAAATTTCGTGTCTCTAGTTGCTATAGTGTTTGAGAAAATCGGTTTTATATAATTTGCGGGGGCTGTAGGGTGCGTGGCAAAATTTTGAAACAAACTTGATCACTCTACATACTAATGTACATTTTGGCGACTTTAATATACCATTTCACCCTATGGGTGCATGGTATAAAAATTAGGCCAGTGCAACCACGCCCACTCTTGCCGCCCCTGCAAACTGATGGATAGTAGAATTAGAAAAAATATATGTTATTTCTATTTACTTACTTACTTGTTTTTCTAAAAGCTATTATCTTTTTCACCCAGTTCTATATTATATATATTCTCATCGTCATCAGAATCGCCCTGCAATTCTTTCTCATTTTCAGCTGTGAACGAAATGTCCAAATGATTTAATACCTCTTTTGAAAATGGTTTTTTTTTTTATTTTTTCTTTCCCTTTCCTTTAAGCAATCAGACGATAATAATGGATCCGAGGAATCCACAGATCTGTAAAATATGTCGGTCATAGTATTTATCCGACTTGTAATGACCGGGTTCCATTTCGGATGAAATGATATTGTTGAGGACGGACACGTCAGTGTCCGTTGATTCTAGTTTTCAGATTGATTCTTTATTCCAAAATATTCTTTTGCTTAAGCTAAGTTTACATATATATTCTTATGCTGCGACTTATGCGACAGCTACAAAAGAGAGGGAGAGTGTCAGTACATACATACATATTGTTGGAGCGCATGCATCAAAGTGCTTGGTCAGCGTTCCCACGCTGGCCTGGCTCTAGCTCATGTTACGCTTGTGCATGCGTTGCTTATGTGAATATATGTATGTGCATATACAAATGCACATACATATATGATCATGCTTAGCTGTAGATTTATGTGAATATGTTTATGTACATCAATGTATATATATATAAACATATTCAAGTGCACAATTATATTTTAATGCGTATATGTTTAATTGTTTATACTTGCAACAGGGTGTTACAAGTTGAGCTTATTGTACTGAATGATTATTTGTATGAATATACTACACCTTCCCTTTTTAGAGAATAACGTAATATTATGGAGTTATTAATAATCATTAGATAGTTAATTAAAGGTAAGATAAGGGTAAGGTAAATGTGTATATAAGGGAAAAAAAAATATTTTTTTTTTTGTGTCTTAGTTTGTGTCTGCTCAGACAAATTCTCTTTCTCTCTTTCTTTTCGAAATCATATGAATATATTTTCAGTAATAGATGAATCCATAAAAAAATTTTATATATATATTTTTTTTTTGTGTTTTATTTGTTATTCCATTTTAGTCTATCCTTATGAACTTTTTGTTCCCTATTTTTCCTATTCTTTATAACTACATTATTATTTTTCTCTATACTAATGACCTCAAACGGTCCTATATAAGAAGATTCTAACTTATGACCTGTTTCATTCTTGAGATAAACTTGGTCTCCTATTTCTATTTTAAAATCTAATACTTTGCTATCATTTATTTCTTTTTGCTTACGCGTTTTCTAATCTAAACTTAACTTCCTTAGAATAGTCTTCTATATTATATATTGGATCTATAGTATTAACGCTATTAAATTGAATTGGTAGGTTACTTTGTCTACCAAATACAAGTTCATATGGACAATAATTATGTGTTACTGATGGTGTTGTGTTAAAACAATACACGAAATACTGTAACCATATGTCCCAATCAGTTTTATCTACTGAAATATATGAACGAATGTACTCGTTGAAGGTCCTATGACTTCTTTCAACGGTACCTAATGTCTGGTGGTGGTGTGCTGTAGACGTTATATTGTCTATTTTTAAATACTTGCACAAGTCATTTATAATGGAATTTTTATATTCTGTTCCCATGTCCGTAATGAACGTCTTCATTGGACCGTACTTTAGAATAAAAGATTCGACTATGGCTTTTGCCACAGTTGTTGCACTTTTGTTTGCCACAGGAATTGCTACTAAATACTTTGTCAGGTCACATATTAATGTGATTGCGTATTCATTCCCATTTTCCGAACGTGGTAGTGGACCAATTGTGTCCACTATCACTCTGTCAAAAGCATATTGTGGAGTTTCGGTTATAATCATAGGCGATCGTGTATGTTTCGTCGTTTTCGACGTCAGGCATTTTGGACATTTATTAATGTACTTTTTAACATATTTAGTCATGTTTTTCCAATAATATCGTCTCTTTATTTTTGCAATTGTTTTATTTATGCCTGTATGACCTCCTTGAATTGGATCTTCATGGAATGTAGACAATATAGCTTCTTTTTCTTTATCGTTTTGGATGAGGGTCACCGGCGTGAGTAGCGCTACTCTTAAAAATTGTAAAATTTGATTGCCCATATTTTTGAAAGATTCTATTGAAATAGTTTCAAAGATCTTTTCGCTCGGTGCCACTTTGACTTTGGTGATACTAAGTATACCGGCTTCTTTTTCGAGCCTTTGAAAAAACTGACCTAAGTCGAGAATTCCATTGGTATAGATATCGCAAATGTCAATTCTTGCTATAACTTTCTTGCCATGTTTGAATGTGGTCGAGGAATCAGTTATTCGCAAGGTCACTACTTTTCGTACTTCGTCATTTACAATAACGTCAAATACGTTGGGCTTGGAAGCTTTTTCAAGATTTTGCCTTGGCAATAGTTCTTGTTTATTTTCTGCGCAGAAATTGTTTTATCTACTTTGGTACCTGGTAGTTACTTTCAGGATTCTTTTGTTCATGTCAATTAGATCGGATATTGTTATCCTTGATAGGGCGTCTGCCACAAAGTTATCTTTACCTCTCAAATACTCTACTGTAAAGTCGTACTCTTCCAATTCTAGCCGCATGCGTGTCAGTTTTGAACTCGGGTTGACCATGGAGAATAAATATGTTAATGGTCTATGGTCTGTTCGCACTGTGAAATGTTTTCCATATATATATGGTCGAAAATATGTTATTGCCCAGTGTATTGCTGCTAGCTCTTGTTCTGTAGTACTCTTGTTGCTTTCACCTTTAGTGAATGCTCTTGATGCATATGAAACTGGAAGCTGGAGTCCATTATAGTTTTGTGTTAAAACTGCTCCACATGCTTGTTTGCTTGCATCTGTGATTATGCAAAATTCTTTGCTAAAATCCGGGTACTGCAATAGATTAGGTTGAACGAGCTTTTCTTTTAAGTATTGGAATGCATTTTCGCATTCTGCTGTCCATTCGAATGGAACATTCTTTTTACATAATCTTGTTATGTGCCGGGAATATTCGGCGAAATTTTTTATGAAACGTCTATAGTAATTGCAAAATGCAACTAAACGTCTAGCACTATCTGCATCATGTGGGACTGGATAATTCTTGATGACGTCAAATTTTGTGTCGTCCGGCAAGATTCCTTTATCTGTGCATTTGTGACCTAGGAATGTCACCTCATGCATAAAGAATGAGCATTTTTCTGGATGCAGTTTTAGATTATTTTTTCTGCAGAGCTTAAAAACGTCTACTAAATTTTTAATCATATGTTGTTCAGAACAACCAATAACGATTAAATCATCCATATAGAGGAAAGCTTGACTTGGCTCAAGCCCCGAGAATGCTATTGTCATCATTCTCTGAAATGAATTAGGTGCTATTTTCAGACCGAAAGGTAATCGTGTAAAACGATATGAGCCATTGCTCGTTGAAAAAGACGTTATATCTCTTGATTTTTCTTCTAGTTCAATTTGATGAAAACCTGACATTAAGTCAAGGCAAGAAAAATATTTTGCTCTTCCCAATTGATCAAGAATATCATCAATTCTGGGGAGCGGAAACTTATCTGACAGCAATTTTTTGTTTATTTGACGATAGTCAATTACTAATCGCCAGTTTTTTTCTTTAGATCCCGAAAGTGTTTTCTTTGGGACTAGCAAGAGTGGGCTATTATAAGGCGAAACAGATGGTTCAACAATACCCTGTTCGATTAACTTTCCAACTTGTCGCTGGATCTCGTTTAGTTGGCTATGCGGACTCCGGTAATTTTTCACATATACCGGTTCATCATCCTTAAGTCTTAATTTTTGTTTATAAAAATTATTTGTTGTGATCGGTTCGGTGTCAAGTCCGAACACATCACTATACTCAGTGCATAACTTTTCGAGTTTGTCTTTGAATAGTATTGGGAAATTTTTCTTCAATTTATGAATTACAGATTCTTTTCTTATATCTTTGGTATTTTGAACTATATCGTAGTTCGAAAGTGATTCAAATTTTATATTGTTAACGCCTACTATTTGGCATTTATCTGTGGTATTTAAAAATCGGACAAAAGTGTTGGGCTGTTGCAATAGTGTTTGCAACATAAACGCCTGGTTTAATTTCCTGATTCGGAATTAAAATGTTATCTTCTGCTGAATATAGTTCTATTTTGCGTACCACTTGGGATCTTGCTGGTAGAAGTGTTGAGTTATTACCAGAATTGAATGTTATTGGAACATAAATTGGGTACGTTAAATTTGGTGGTCTTATTATTAACCAATCCTCGGAACTATTGTAATCTAATTGGCAATTAAATCTTTTCATGAAATCTAGTCCTATTATTCCATCGCAGGGGATTGCGAAATCTTCATGAAGTATATGAAATTTATATGGAATAATGTATTTGTCTGTTTGTAGCTCAATTGAGGCTAGTCCTTTGGATTTTATTACTCCTTCTCCTATGCCTCGAATGTCTACAGTTTTGTTTACTTGGATGTCGTGAAATACATCAGAATTTTCTTTTATTATTGAAATGTCTGCACCGGTATCAATTAAGAATGTTATTTTCTTATTTGTTTTAACATTCTTAAATGATACGAAATTATTAAGACTTAGGTTAATGGAATAGACTTTATTTTTTAATTTTGAGCATTTGGAGGATCTTGTCCGTTTCCCTGGTCGCTTTGGGTAATTCGGACATTTGTGTTGTTGTAACCATTCGGTTGGTTATTTGTATTTTGTCTATTATTATTGCGTCCACCTCCACGGCCGCCTCTTTGGTGGCGTGAATAATTTCGGCCTCGTTGGGCTCTGTGGGCATCATTATTTCTCCAATTCAAGTTGTTATTGTTCCAATTCGAGTTGTTTCTCCAGTTACCATTATTGTTATAGCGGCGTCTGCCGCGGTCATTATGCTGGGCATAAAAAATGGTATTATTTTGGAAACTTCCGGTGGAACCCGACTCTACTGAAAGAGTGGTAAATCTGGTGATTGCTTCTTTGGCTGATTGAAAGTGTCCTGATTCCATTAATAATTGGACTCTTGGACTTTTGGTATGACCTACCATAGCATTTACCGCCACTTTGGTGGTGTATTTTATTGCTTGTTCAGTTGGAAGACCATCCGAAATATAAGCGCCTTTAAGGGCATCGGTCAACTCAGTAATTTCGTTTGTGTATGAAACACAGTTATTTGGGTTTCTCTGCAGATTTTTAATTTTTGCTGTTAAAAGATCTACTGAGTCCCCCTTAAAGATTGTTGATAGTGTTTGTATAACTTCATCAATCGTTTCTTCTGAGCTTAGGCTATTAGCCGCTTGACCTTTTAATTTTGATTTTATCAGTTGGATGGCTACCGCTTCGTGCGGTTCTTTTATGGTGTCAAGAACGCGAAGCGCTCCAATGAAACCTGGTAGACTTTTACTATCACCATCGAAGTATGGTATCAGCTTGGTGGCTGTATTTATGAATTCTACCCTCGTTTGTGCCATTTTGTTGATTTCTTTGGGAATTGTTGGTTTGTTACGACTTATCACTGATGGTCCTTCTTGACTTATTTCTTCATCAGCCATTAGTTGCGTTTTTTCTTCCAGTACTATTGAAGTTTCCAAATCAGATGTTTGTTTGAATTCAATATTGTGTCTGTTTAGCACAGTTATTGCTTTTTGTTTGCAATCACTGTAGAACGCATTTGCGGCTGTTTTTTGCCATGTCTTTAGTTTGCTATAGTGTTCAGTTAATACCGCTCTAATAGCTTGAAGATTCTCGGTTATTATCTTCGTGTGTTTGGTTACTGTGTCTTGGGATGTTTCTCTATTCTGCGAGAGACACTTACAAGATTTAGTTAATTCTTGTGCGTGTATTCTAGCTTTTTCTATTATATCATCCCAAGTAACCATAGTTTGTTGATATTAATTTCTATTTCTATTTTGGATTCTTGAGAACCCATTTTACTAAACAAAAAAAGAATTTGTCGTTTAGACCTGTTGTTAATTTAAGAAAAAGATTTTGAAAATGTGTAAGGTTTTACTATTCTATGTCTATTATTTCTATATCTGAGTCTGTTAAATCTATTGGTTCTACACTCGATTCCGATATGTTTATCAGCGCAATTGAGTCCTTGAAAAGTTCGTGGACCCATCCGGGCACGTCTTTTCTTAAAGGGGTCTTAGGTAATAATCTACTATAAGCTACTTTTATGGATTTTTCCATTAAATCTACAATGTTTTTTCGAAATTTGTAGTTGTGGGCTATCCAATACCTTATTTCCTTGTATTTGTGATTTGTTTCACCTGATTGTATCAGGAAATCAAGGAAAGGTAAATATTTTTGGAGCTTTTTTGTTTCTGCTTTATCCATATTGTACACTAACTGCCTAAGCCTATTTAACTGATTATGGATGTATTTAGTTCTTTACTGCTTCGGTTCCTCCATTAGGTAGAAACGCAGTGTGCCTGCTGCGTTTGAAAAACAGCATACATATGGTACCGTGAGAATGAAACTCATCTGTACCCTAGTGCCTCCTTTGACTGGGAAATCTTCGCCCGTTATATCAAGGTAAGCTAACCTAATTTGTACTAAGTTTATGGAGCGTTGAGGTGAGGTACTTCCCTCGCTTCTAAAAACCTCAATTAAGTCTTGGACTATGCTAGGGTGCCTGTTGTTTATTTTTTCAAAGTACCTGTCGCAATGGGTCATTTTTTTAAAATTTTTTTTTTTTATTATATATATATTTTATCTTTTGTTAAAAAGGTTTTGATTTATCATTGCTTGTGTGCATATGTATTTTTTAGATCTTATCTATATCATTAGCTTGGCTTAGAGCTCTTTTTGTTACACATCTATTGTGTAGAGCTTTTTTTGTTACACATTTATTGTGTAATAGGTAAGCCTTATATAATACATATGCGCACAATATTATGACAATTATTAATAGTAGTATGTTCGTTAATCTCATATCAGCATTTGATGATTCAATTTTATTTATGACATTCGCAGTGGAGTCCACTGATTTTGTTTCGATTAACCCCATTGTGGGTATATCGGATATGTCATCAAATTTACTTATGCTATTATCGAACATACGTATGGGATTTTTATTTTTTTTTATTTATTACAAGTGTGCAAAATATGAAATAAAGTTCATAAAGACAGGTTAAAAACTTTTGTTTAGCAATTACTTTAATTTTATTAATAAAATTGTTATGGATTCATGCATATTTTTTTTTATTTAAATTTTTTTTTTTTGTGAAGAGAAAAAAAAAATAAGAGAGAAATAAAATTTATCTCAACTGTGTCTTGCACAGCGAGCCGGAGACGTGGAAAAATTATAGAGTATGTGGTTGGCTCACAATTCAGGTATACATTTCATTTGTTTTATTTTTTTAAAAAAAAAATTCTCCAACCACATTGTTAGTAATAGCCTAGCAGTGAGTTAGTAGTTCGCAAATTGCACTTTCGTGCTCCAACTTGCTATTAAGCTTATAATTAGAATTATTAAATTAAAGGCAAGTTAAGGCTTGCGCATTTCTGCGGCCCCCTTGCGTTTCTTCGCTCTTTGGCGAAGTTCAGCTTTCAGGATGTCAATACGCTCTATGCAGCGTTGTCGGTCTTCCTCCGTCTTCAGAGTGGCCAGTAAGTCTACTTCCAGCCTCTTCTGCTCGAGTAGCTTGTGTATTTGGCCTCCTCTTTTGGTCTTCTTTGGCTTTGGCTTTGTAGATTTTGTGTTGCGGGCCCGGTACTCAGCTATTGTGAGTGGGCGCGGTCCATCGTTGGGATACAGCTCTAACGCTTCTTCTAGCGTCGGTGCATCCCTTTGCTCGATAGGAGCAGATTCCGCAAAGGGAATATCTTCACTGTTCATTCGTGTTCCTTGTTGGTTGATTGGTTGGTTTTCTTTTGGTTCGCTTGATTTATCAGATGGTTCCAACCGCTGCTTCTGCTTTCTTCATGGGCATTTATTCCAATTGATTTAAAATAAAATTTTCATGGATGTAGATTTATGTTCATGTTTTGTGTTGTGGTTAATATTTGCAGTTGTTGTTCTTCTGACATTAACGATGGTTTGATTTTTGCATTTGGTTTTGATGGATTGGGCCTCTCATTGCTCTTCTGTCGTTGGTTGTTGCTTATGTTAGCAGCTTTATGTTTCTCTTTTCGACCACAGAATATTTATAGCATGGAGAGTCCTTGTAGGTCCTTAAGGATCCTGTCACGGTCGCCATGTAATGACCGGGTTCCATTTCGGATGAAATGATATTGTTGAGGACGGACACGTCAGTGTCCGTTGATTCTAGTTTTCAGATTGATTCTTTATTCCAAAATATTCTTTTGCTTAAGCTAAGTTTACATATATATTCTTATGCTGCGACTTATGCGACAGCTACAAAAGAGAGGGAGAGTGTCAGTACATACATACATATTGTTGGAGCGCATGCATCAAAGTGCTTGGTCAGCGTTCCCACGCTGGCCTGGCTCTAGCTCATGTTACGCTTGTGCATGCGTTGCTTATGTGAATATATGTATGTGCATATACAAATGCACATACATATATGATCATGCTTAGCTGTAGATTTATGTGAATATGTTTATGTACATCAATGTATATATATATAAACATATTCAAGTGCACAATTATATTTTAATGCGTATATGTTTAATTGTTTATACTTGCAACAGGGTGTTACAAGTTGAGCTTATTGTACTGAATGATTATTTGTATGAATATACTACAGACTATTTTTCCTTGAATGTGACAATCTGACTTGTACACTTTATTGCGTGCTTCTGAACCGTTTTCGCCTAAGCATCCTAGTGGAACCAAGCTCGAATTATTTATCTGGTAACCGTGAACCAATATTTTATGAATTGTTGGTGATATCGGATACCATGGATATGTACTCAAATATAAAGAAAAAGTTGTTTCATAAAATGAGCAAAATTTTTCTGAATTTATGTAATAGTTGCAAGAAATGGCGGTTAAACTGACGTGAAATTTATTTAAAAGATCTTCGCTGAAGTTGGTAATAGATGCTAGTAGTTTAGTATTAGCAAAAGCTCTCCTCGCAGTATTACCATCATTGCTATTGCCGCTTCCATTCTGCTTTGGCATGCTTACACGTAGACCCATTTCGTTCCAAAACTTTTCTTGAACATATTTTTTCCGTTTGCTTATTTCAGTCTTAACATCACCATGCAATGGACTTACTCCAAACTGCAACGCTACAGGCTTTGGTATAAAAAATTCCGAACTAAAATCTTTTATTTCTAATAATAATGTCTAATATTTTTGTTGGAGTGACACCACAGATTGGACAACATTGAGTGCCATCAATAAGTGTAATGTGCATTAAATAGCTAACTGTTATATCACGACTTTCGTTCAATTTGTAAATAAAAGGTTTAAGATTATTAATTTGAGAATCTAAACTGTTTTTTCCATCATTTTGTGGGCCGTAGTTTCTTTTACTATTTCTATTTTCAGAGGTCTGCAAAATCGTATGGACTGCGGTGTTCTATTGTTCCATATGTTGTGATTAAAAATGTCTATAATTCTTATCGGTATAACAGAAGTTACAAAAATGGAGTGATCTAAAAGCTGTTCGCCAGGTGTTTCAGTAGCGAACTTTTGCTTGTATATAGAATGTCCAGTTGAACCATCAAATCCATAGCTGCATATTAGTTTGATTTCAAAACTGTTTGTAAACTGATTTAAAACATCAGCTTCCATTTTAATTATTCTGGGTGCAGTGTGATCCAAAAGGTTTTGTAATGATACTTCGATTTGTTACTTTTATATCCACAGGACGGCATGTAATTTAGATTTTATTACTTCACTATAGGTTGGATAAATGTTACTGTGGCGACTTTTATTCATAAGTCTATTGTTCACGTATTCCTGTTTTGTTAGTGAATTTTCCAGGAGGTAAGCCAAAGCTTCATCGGGTGTTAGTGGAATGGGTTTTTGTACATATATCAAACAGCTTTCTCGATTCAATTGGGAATTTGGGTGTCGTTATTATTTTTTTAAGAACAAAAGCCGCGTCCTTCCTGCATTCTTTCTTTGCAGAGACTACTCCAGCATTTGCAAGGAGATTTGTGTCACAATTATTTTCATTTGCAAAATCAGTTGCCAATTTCCGTTTTAATCCCATTTTCTGTGGTGTCTTGCAGGTTTCGTCGATAGTAATTGATATTTTAGAACCCAGAAATACAGTATGCTTATTAAAACTACTGATTTTGTTTGTCTATATTCTTCTTTATCTTGGATTCCACAGTGTATTTGTTAATCTTGGTGTATATCCAATCCGATACAGATTGAATTTTTCTATTGTTGCTCCGCCATACATCTAGAAGTTCGCTGTGACTAAGCTCGAACGTGCCTATATATTAGCAAATTGTGCGAAAAGGGGGACGAACGGGAATGAGTTTTTGATTTGAAACTTAAGACAACACTCACAAGTACAAACTGGACCAATTAGTTGGTTTCAGCATGCAACAGCTTATTTGTTATATTCCACGAAACACGGAGAACGCATGTTAATTTTCTAAAAATACATAAATTGGACATTACACAACACTAAATCCTTAAGGACTATACACAAATTAATAACATACATTAGATAGTGCATACCTTGAAGATCACTTTCTATAATTTAGTTGAATTTTCGGGACCAAATTGACGTGTGTAGCACAATACAAAGTGACTTAATATTTTGGCGCCAATTTCTATTCGGAAATCAGCTGTTCGCTAGCTCACTTTTAAAAACTCTCAAAAATGTTATATAATTATTTTATTATAATTTTATGTCCGTAAAGTTAGCGACGCTGTTAAGTTTGAGTTAGCGACGGTCCTCTGTTAACCCACTGTTAACTTTTTTGCATTTTTATTTTTTAATTTTTCAGCTATTTATTAACTTTTTTGAAACAAATAAAGCCTTAAATGATTAATAATAGATAAAATTTTTGTTTTAATTTAGTTTTGGTTGTTTTTGAGCATTCCATGTATTGACAATTTCTTCACGAAAATGTCCTTTTTTCGTTTTCGCATAGCTCCAATATACTGCAACGGCTCAATAAAACTTGAATGCCCGATTTTTCCCCAATTATTCATCTATATCCCCACCAAGTTTGGTTAAAATTCCTCGTAACGTTTTCGAGAAAATTGCATTTTTTTGAACCAACCATGATTTTCCCCATACAAAATGTGTAAAAAATTACGCCGACTTTATCGGGCAAAAACTCGACTATATGGTAACGGCTCCATGAAGATTGAATGCCAAAATTTAGGCATGACTTTCAGGAATATGTTTAGAGAGTTTCATTGAAATTCCTCGTAACGTTTTCGAGAAAAATGTATAAATGTGGGAGTACCTTCAGGAAACAATAATTTTTTCAGCAAATGCAATTCGCCCATGTTCTTCTTCTTCCTCCTTTAAGTCGCGCCTTACAAAATGAGTGAAAAACTGGGCCGACTTTATCGGGCAAAAACTCGACTATATATTTATAGTCTGCCTGAATTTAGATATGACTTTCTGGAATGTGTTCAGACAGTTTCATTGAAATTCCTCGTAACGTTTTCGAGAAAAATGCATAAATGTGAGGGTACCTTTTGCCGGCAAATTTTGGTCAATGTCAATTCGCTTAGCAATTTGACCCAATTCGCCACTCATAATATGTCACAAAATGTGCGAAATAATGGGTTGACTTTGTTGGGCAAAAACTCGCCTATATAGTAACGGCTGAATGAAGATTGAATGCCAGAATTTAGATATGACTTTCTGGAATGTGTTCAGAGAGTTTAAGCAAAATTCCTCGTAACGTTTTCGTACCTTCCTCGTAACGGTACCTTTTGCCGGCAAATTTTGTTCTATGTCAATACCCTCAGCAATTTGACTCAATTCGCCACTCATAATACGTCAATCACAATTTTTTCCATATAATTTTTATTAGTATTATTTCGAAAGACGTTTATAGAAGGCATACCACTGTGCACCGCCTTTTTGCTAGTTTTATATGTGAGACATATATTTTACTATTGTCTTATTGGGTTTCTTCAACCCCAAAATAAGAAAGTCAGTTAATGTTGTTAGCAAATCACTTGTTACCAAGGCGGTGGAATTTGTGTCTAGGTTCGGACCCGCTCGTGGGTCGTCTCTTTTTTTTAACTTGTATTAATTAATAAATAAGTTAAGACCAGGCATGCTATAAACCTATAAATATTTTATGACCGCGCCTACACTCATCTTACAATAGTCAAGACTCGTCATAATGGGCATCGGCACAAACAATAACTACCAGACTAAACATTCCTATGGGAATGGTGTCGTGTTCAGTACATCAGACAGCAAGTCGCCCAATTCTACAATTCGGCAATAAACAGATCAAGTTCGGTACACCAGACTTCAAGTCGCCTAAATCAATTCATCGATAAACAGATCCAACGCCAGGGTTGGACTTTTGGACTCAGCAGACGTCGCTGTCACCAACGACGCCCAATACCAGAGGCTTCATCCAAACATAATCAATCAACCCAAAATCAGTCTTCAACCTGAGTGCAACTTGTAACTTCGTTGGAGCTCCGCGATCCTTGTTCATAGTAGTTGTCTTAAAGTCTTCCAGTAAATTAAAAGATTTGTGAACGTAAAACTAATAAAGATTTTTAAATAAATTTTATTTTTTTCCTACGGAGAACAAGGAAATTGTTAATTGGCGCTCAGGGACCCTGCTAAATAAAACTTGATCGAGTGTTAGTGACAGATATCAGTGATCGCGACCAATAAAACGCGTTAGATGCCTTAAGTGTCGACGAAAATAAAAACATTGTATCGAACTACGCTAAGAATCAGACAGGGTCAAAATTCAATCGCTGCAATTTCCTCCAAGATCCGTTCCGAGGAAAACTGATAACCCGAAAGTGTTTGCCCAGGAGCGTTAATACCTTCAACGTTGGAAAAGCGAGCCCTCCTACAAGCCGATCAGTAAAGCACCGAAGATGCTAGTAATAATGTAAGTTAAGAAGAATAGATTTAAGAGAATATTGTGAATCAAAACGAAAGTTAAAAAAGAAAAAAAAGAAAATCAATTAGTTAAATCCTAAAAAAGGAAACAAAAGAATTAAAAGAAGAAAATCAATTAGCTAAGTTTTAAAAGAAAAACAAAGGAATCAAAAGAAGAAAATCAATTAGTTAAGTTTTTTTACAAAAAAAAAAAAAGAAAAAATCAACTAACCCTTAAAATATTTATCCTTACTAACAATTATCCTGTGAACCAAAAGCCATTTCCAACCGCGCCGCGAACTTGCCTATTCTTACAAAAAACCTGATTACATATTCGACGCGATTGTGTTACGTATCTGTTTTTGTTTTAAGTGAAATACTTCCCCTTTTAAATTGATGATGATAGTTGGGTAAAAGCCTCAGTTCTTCAGCCAGGGAATCGTCAAGCTACAGAGCCACAAATGGCATCAACCTGAGGTTCTGCAGGTAGAAATATAGAAGCAGTTTCTATCCAAGGCTTAGATGCAGCTATAGATGTTATATTAGCAGCTAGAATGGAGAATTATATTGAGCGCTTGAACTCGTCGCAATCAGAAAACCCGGTATATATTTAACCCCAAATTTAAGTGACAATTGGAACGATTTGGAAAGGGTTCCAGATTTAGTGAAAGGACTTAGAGAATTTTCAGGTAATCCAGCAGAGTTTACAACATGGTTTTCTACAGCTTCACGCATAATGGAGGTTTTTGCTCCCTTACAGGGAACACCAAAATATTTCGCGATACTGTTGACGGCTAGAGACAAAATTACCGGTCATGCAGACTCAGTGTTGAAAGCAAATGATACCGCATTGCATTGGGATGCAATCTCGAAATGTCTTTTAGAAGAGTATTCGGATAGACGAGACCTAGGTACACTGGAATACCAATTATTTTCCATGAGCCAGAATAATAGTACCATCCATGAATTCTATTTTGCAGTCCACCAACAAACGTCCTTAATTATTGATCAAATCAAGAATATGGGACACAGCCCAGAAGTTAGAATGGTCATGTCAAAACAAATAAAGGACAGAGCTTTAGATACTTTTATTAGAGGCTTGAATGGTGACCTAGCAGACAGATTAAGTATGGCGCAGCCTCTTAATCTAAAACATGCATTGCAATTAATAGATGCAGTAGATAATAAACACGCCAAAAATTCTATCGGCCTCGGTTATCAATACCCTTGTCCGAATATATCTCATAAACCATACAACACAATAAGAACAATATGTTCCCTCAACCACCGTACCCTCCAGTACTTCCACCTAAACCACACATTAATACAAACTGGTATAACCCCAGACAGATACAGAGCTATAATATTCCTCAGAATAATCCGTTCCGAAATAATAACCAGCAATTTTTTAATGCACCACCTATACCATTCACCTCGAAACCGCAAACAAAACCCACTCCAATGGAAGTAGACGGTTCCATCATGACCAGAAAAGTAAACTACATAAACAGACCAAATACCAATCCCTCACAACAGCCAATTTTGTTGAAAAGAGTAAACCAGCCTATAACAAATTTTCCGAATAAAATTCAAAGACAGTTCCACATTGGAGCTGAAGCACAAAATGAATCATATAGTACTCCAATGCAAGAAGAACCTCAGGTTAATATGTCCGAAGTTCAGTCCGAATATCAAGAGCAAGATGATTATTTCCAAGTAGTCCCATATTCACAGTTTTCAGAGTATCAGCAACAGCAAGAATATTTCACCGCTCAAGGTGATATGTCCGAGTTAATTCCACAAAATAAAGAGGTATCACAAACCATAGTCCAAGATCCTCTCCCACAAATTGAGGATACTGTCAATTTTTTAGGATGAAATGTTCCTCTTTGCCGTACTTTGTAGTCCGGGACAAAGACGGAACAGTATACAATTTTTTAATAGACACCGGTTCAAATAAAAATTATATCCAACCAGAAATAGCCAGAAATGTAAAAACAAACGAGCACAAGTTCTATGCGAGAACTGTAAGTGGAGGCCTCCTAATTTCGGAACACGTCCACTTGGGTCTTTTCAATGAACCCAGCAAACCTATAATCTTTTTTCTACTGCCAAATTTGGAATCGTTTCATGGAATCTTAGGCAACGATACATTAAAAGAACTTAATGCCATTATAGATGTGGCAAAAAATTTAATATACGTCAACAACTCTCATGTTGTTAAAATGAGACAAATGCAAACTCAGCAAGTCCACACGATCAATTCAGATCAACTCTCGGGTCAGCAAAAATTAAAGCTAGAAGCACTTCAAGAGGAATACAAATCGCTGTTCGCGAGCCCAGACATGAAGTTGACTTACGCTACCAATGTCCAAGGAGAAATTCGAACGACGTCAGACACTCCAGTCTATACAAAACATTACCCGTATCCAGCTTCGTTGCGAGAAGTAGTTGAAGAACAAATTCAATAATTACTACAAGATGGTATAATACGACCCTCACGGTCGCCTTATAATTCCCCTGTTTGGATTGTCCCCAAGAAAAGTGACAGTCTGGGAAGGAAAAAATATAAGATGGTCATTGACTATCGGAAATTAAATACAGTCACCATTTCGGATAAATATCCAATTCCTGAAATTGGAGAGATGATTGCTCAATTGGGCAACAACAAATATTTCTCTGTTCTCGACTTGAAAAGTGGATTTCATCAGATTCCTCTAAAGAAATCTGATATTGAGAAAACAGCGTTCGCTGTAAACGGAGGGAAATACGAATTTACCAGACTCCCCTTCGGTTTGAAAAATTCCCCATCAATATTTCAAAGAGCCCTTGATGACATATTAAGAGAACATATAGGAAAAATATGCTATGTTTATATCGATGATATCATAATATTCAGCAAATCTGAGGAAGAACATTTTCGTCATTTGGCCGAAGTATTCTCTACTTTGTCAAAAGCAAACATGAAAGTACAGGTAGATAAATGCAAATTCCTCAAACATAGTGTTGATTTCCTAGGCGTAGTAATATCAAGGGAAGGTGTTAAAACCAACCCAGAAAAAGTGCAGGCTATCAAAAACTTCCCCACACCAAAGAACCTAAAACAACTAAGCTCGTTCTTGGGTTTAGCCAGCTATTATAGGAGATTCATTAAAGATTTTGCTGAATTAGCAAGACCCCTTACAGCCTTATTGCGTGGCGAACATGGCAGAACTAAAAAGAATGTTTCTAATAAAATCGAAATTCGTTTTGGCAAAGAAGAACATGACTCTTTTGAGAAAGTGAAAAATTCATTAATTTCACAAGACGTAGTATTAGCATATTCCGATTTCAATCAAGAATTCCATCTGACTACAGATGCCTCGAATATAGCAATAGGTGCGTCACTAGAACAAAACGGGAGACCGATTACATTCATATCTAGAGCGTTATCTAAAACAGAAGAAAATTATGCTACAAACGAGAGGGAAATGTTAGCCATAGTATGGTCCTTGGAAAAATTGAGGATGTATCTCTATGGTAAGTCAAAAGTGACCATCTACACTGATCATCAACCGCTTACCTATGCACTTAGCCCGAAGAACAACAATGCAAAGTTGAAAAAGTGGAAAAGTTACCTGGAGGAGTACAATTATGAGTTGAAGTATAAACCGGGTAGCTCAAATGTAGTAGCAGACGCACTTTCTAGAAATCCTACTAGCATAAATGCTAGCAGCACGTCAGCAGCCACTGTGCATAGCGATGAGAGCTCAGGTCATGAACTTATACCAACAATGGACATTCCCATTAACGTCTTTAAAAACCAATTAATAATTCTCACTGGCGATAACGAATCAACGACATTCGAATTACCGTTCCCTACATACCATAGACATACAGTAGTAAGGAGAAACTATTCAGAGAGTGATCTTGTAACAATTTTAAAAGCAAAAATGGATCCTAGAATGGTAAATGGTATTTTGACTTCCGAAAGTATTATGGGAAAGATCCAATCCATATTTCCGGAACATTTTAGGAACTATAAAGCAAGATTCACGCAGATTCAAACTACAGATGTCCATGACCATAGCCAACAGCAAGAAATCATAGCAAAAGAACATGTTAGAGCCCATAGAAACGCATTGGAGAACAAAAAACAAATTTTATCGAAATTTTTTTTCCCCGGTATGAAAAAGAAAATAGAAGCAGTAGTAAAAGCCTGTCAAACATGCAAATGAATGCATGAAATTCAACCATCACCCATTCCTAGTTATCCAGGAGAAATCATACACATAGATTTGTACTCAACACAGAATAAAATTATCCTAACAGCAATAGACAAGTTCTCAAAGTATGTGCAAATAAAACTAGTTAATTCAAAAGCAGCGGAACATTTAAAGGTACCACTTCGCGAGTTATTAGTAGCTTTCGGCGTGACCAAAACAGTAGTCATGGATAATGAGAAATCCCTGAATTCCGCGTCAATAAAATTTCTTTGGAATAATCAGCTAGGCATAAATGTCCATACAACCCCACCATATACATCGTCTAGCAATGGCCAAGTAGAAAGTTTCCATTCGACATTCAGAGAAATTATGAGATGTTTAAAGGTTGAGCATCCTGAGTTGGAATTCGAAGACCTAATATTTAGAGCTGTAGATAAGTATAATAAAACGATCCATAGCACCACTAATAGAAAACCAATAGAAGCATTTTTTGCGGTACACTTAGCACACTCACCAGAAAAACTAGTACTCGAAAGGCAAAAAATTTCAAGGAAAATTTCAGATAAGCAAGATTCCGATTTACAATATCACAACAAGAAAAAAGAAACTATAAAAATTTACGATCCAGCTGACACAATATATGTTAAGATCAACAGGAGGTTAGGTTCTAAACTAACTCCAAGATATAAAAAAAAAAAGTAGCTGAAGATTTGAATACAAAGGTTAAAACCATGTCAGGCAGGATAGTGCATAAGAATCAGCTAAAATACTGATCAACATCCTTTTTCGACAGGTTAATCGTGTTACCAGCCTGCTGGGGACACACGACTATCTTGGATTACTTAAAATCTAGGGTGGTAATGTTGGAAACCGGAATAGCAGCAAGGCAGAATGGTACCTTCAAGATCATCCACGTGGTAGAGATAGAAAAGTATCAACAGGCATTGTCAGTATTGAAGGAGGTTGTACAAAATAAAACGAAAACAAATCCGTACTACCCTTTTTTAATTTACGAAATAACTCGAATCGAGAATGAAATCGAACGACTAAAGCCAATGAGATTCAGAGCAAAACGCTCTCTCGATATACTTGGAACAGCGTGGAAGTGGCTCGCGGGTACCCCAGATCACCAAGATCACAAGATTGTAATCGATAAAATCAATGAACAGCTAAAGAATAATAACAAACAAGTAATAATAAATAACCTAGTAGAAAATAAGATAAATAATTTGGTCAAAATAACTAACTCTTTGTTACTTAAAAACAAACCCGAAACAGAAGATAAAGCAAAAGAAATAGAAATGTCAAAATACAAATTAAGCTTATTGAGAGAAGAAATTACTAATGTCATTTATGCAATAGATTGGGCCAAGGCCAATACCATAAATTCTTTAATTCTATCACCAGCAGAAATAAATATCATTGAATCAATTGCCGAAGAAAGCCTAACGTTTGTAAATATTGAAGAGCTAATAGAATTTGCCGAAGTAAGCATTGCATCTGATGGCAAAGCCCTTCTTTATATTGTTAGTATTCCTAGGGTAATAAAAGAACAATGTAAAAAAATTATTGCACTACCTATAAAAAATGAAAAAACAATAGAAAAAATAGATTATGGACATATACTGAAATGTAATAAACAACACTTCGGGTTAGCTAATAAGAACAAATGTAAAAATCTAAATGATAAGATACTATGTAAACTGGAAGATTTAATTGACTTAAAGAATAGCAAATGTATAGGAGCGTATTTCTACAGAAAAAAACCAAGTTGCCAAACTACGAACAATCAACATGTTAAAACGCATTCAGCGGTGGCTCCCGGCACACTTTTGCTAAACCAATTTAAAGGAACCATCAACATTGACGGAAAAAATCTTACGTTGGACGGAACCTTCGTGATCCAGTCGCAAAACGCAACCATCAATATAGACGATTCATGGTACATCATGAAGACCAAACGTGAAGTCGAAGTCCAGCCGCCACTTATCATATCAGATAAAAAACACCAAGGCGAGATCTTATCATTGGAAATGATTAAAGAGCTACAGCTGAACAATACAGATAACTTGGAAAAAATTCAAACTAATAACGTAATCATATCATCATCCTACTGGATCATTTTAGCACTCTTGAGTATTACAGCAATAATCTACTGGGTCATCAAGAAGCGATGCATCCACAGACCAACAGAATCCACCAATGGTCATGCCGATCACACCCGTACAGTATGTGGTAGCGACCGAGGACGCCCGCATTTAAGAGGGGAGGAGTTAAGACCAGGCATGCTATAAACCTATAAATATTTTATGACCGCGCCTACACTCATCTTACAACAGTCAAGACTCGTCATAATGGGCATCGGCACAAACAATAACTACCAGACTAAACATTCCTATGGGAATGGTGTCGTGTTCAGTACATCAGACAGCAAGTCGCCCAATTCTACAATTCGGCAATAAACAGATCAAGTTCGGTACACCAGACTTCAAGTCGCCTAAATCAATTCATCGATAAACAGATCCCACGCCAGCGTTGGACTTTTGGACTCAGCAGACGTCGCTGTCACCAACGACGCCCAATACCAGAGGCTTCATCCAAACATAATCGATCAACCCAAAATCAGTCTTCAACCTGAGTGCAACTTGTAACTTCGTTGGAGCTCCGCGATCCTTGTTCATAGTAGTTGTCTTAAAGTCTTGCAGTAAATTAAAAGATTTGTGAACGTAAAACTAATAAAGATTTTTAAATAAATTTTATTTTTTTCCTACGGAGAACAAGGAAAGTGTTAATTTATATATCAGAGCTTGCAAATAACAGTTGACCGATTCTTGGTGTTTGCAAATAAGTGTTGTAAACCGAAAGTTTGAGCAAAAACTCAAAGAGCAACAGTTTCAGTTGTTTGCTCGATGAATCTGTTTTGCTCTGAACAAAACCGATTTTTTTTTTCGATTTTTTTGCTCTGGTTATTATCGGACACTTTAATCTCTCACAATGAAGCAAAATGTTTTTTGAGTATGCTTTGCGAATCAGATTCGCTTTCACTTGTGTTTGTGATTTCTTTGCAGTCGCGTCAAAATTAACATTTTTAGTGAAATGGGTCGTGAGAAATGTAAAAAAGTGCACCAATTTTTCACTTTCAACTCCGATGATCAGTGTGTTATGTGTGCGGCATGAAATTTGCCGGTAATATTTATTTATTAAGTTGCACTTAGTGCTACATATATGGTGTAAAATAAAATACTAATTTTGTGTGTATTTATAATATACTCTTCAATAAGCGCGGAAAATTTGAATTCCTTACTTATTGTAAAACTTAATGAAAATTAATTAAAAATAATACATGCATTATGTATATACATATAAATAAAATAAAGTATATAAAATCCATTTAATAAGTGTTCTTAATACTATTGGGGTCAACATGATACTAAATATAATAAAATAAATATACAACAATAATGTCTAAAATATTTTCAAATAAATACATTTTATTTAAAAGAAAAACATTTTTGATTTAATAAAAATTATATTTAAAATTTCAGCCATTCATCTAGCCTTAAATCTAGCCAACATAGCAAAAAACACTTTGCGCTGAGTTTTTTTTTCAGAAGGTCTTTAGCTGACAGTTATTGTTTGACAGATATTGTTTCGCTCTCAAATTGTTGCTCATTTCAAGACCCTCTCTCAAATTTGTCAAATGATATCTCTCTACAGAAAACCGAAACGAATAGAGTCAAAGTGTTTGCCTCAGAGCGAGACCGCATCTGTAATATTTTTTTCGGTTATGCTCTCAACCAGAGCGCTAGAAAAAAAGCGCTCAACTCTTATTTGCGAGCTCTGATATATATATATATATATATATTTTTTTTCCATCCTATAAAACCATAGGTGAAAAGTCAAATAGTGACTTTTTAATCGTGAGTAAATGAAAAACAAGAATTTCATAGGGCAATTAAGTATATAAAAAATATATGATACGTATATACCAAATGTATATGGGTTCGAATCCTAGTGGAGAATTTATAATTTTTTCATTAGGCGCATTGTTTTCATATGCATATACGTATAAAAGAAGTAGAGGTTCGAATCCTAGCGGAGGCGATTGTTTTTTTTTTTAATAAAAATTTCTTTTTCTGCTTCTAATTTTTTTCTCATAATAGAGAAAGCTGTTGTTTTATAATAGTGCGATTGAATTTGTTTTGTTAATTATTTAAATAAACTACGAGAAAACATTATTAGTATGATACAATGGTGCATGTCTTATTTGTTTGCAGCAAATTTGTTTCCAGTTGCACAAACATACATACATATGTATATGTACATATAAAAACATAACTACAAATTTCCCTTAAATGGGAAAGACAAATTTAACAATTACATATTTCATTTAGTTTATTCATATTCTTTAGGAAAGCCTGCATAAAAGTATCTAAAATTATTATTAAGAAAAAATCATAATTTTTTTGACCGTCGTGTACCACAATGCAGAAAACCCATTATTTCATCTGTTAAATGGCGAATATCAAAACTGAGCGGCAAATTGCCTTTGCTGAACAAATAGATACCTATATATTTATGCACATATTCCTGAAAGTCCATTGATCATTCTGGCATTCAATGTCCATTGAGCTGTGTTCTTGGAAATGTGTGCATTCTCGCCAAAGTTGACGCATATTTTTTGACATATTTTGTATGGGGATATAAAAAGGGGAAGAAGAAGAGAATTGAGGCGAATTGTCTTTGCTGAAAAAATATTTATTTTCCCGAGGCACCCATGTATTTTTACAAATTTCTCGAAAACTGTTCACAGATTCTCAATGAAACTTTGCCCACATATTCTAGAAAGTCGATTCATGATTCTGGCATTCAATCTTCATTGAGCTGTGCCCTTGGAAATTTTGTGCAACTCGCCAAAGTTGGTGCATATTTTTTGCATTTTTTGTATAAGGAAAATTATGTGTGGTCAACAAAAATGCAATTTTCTCGAAAACTGTTCACACGTTTTCATTGAAATTTCTTGGGGATAAAAATGAATATTTGGGGAAAATTCTGGCATTTCATTGTCATTGAGCTGTGCCTTTGGAGCAGTGCTACACGAATCCGTAAAATGCCCATTTTCATGAACAAATTGTAAATATATAGAATGTTTGAAATCCCCCAAAAGTGAATAAAAACAATAGATTGATTCATTTTTTATCTTATTAAACTTTATTTCATTTAAAATAGTTACTAACTAGCTGGAAAATTGAAAATTCAAAATTCAAAAAACTTAACAGAGGGTTAACAGAGGGTTGTGGATAACTCGGCATTAACAGTGTGGCTAACTTTACGCACATTAATATAAAAACAAAAAAGCACCCATATATGTGAAGAGGTGTTGTCCGCATCAGAATGGTTATGCCCGTCCCTGGTAATTGGAAGAGCGTCTACAAGAGCATTGAGAGAGCGAATTGGAGCGTCAGTCGTCAGTTGAGAGTTGAAAGTTGTCAGTCGAAAGTCGTCGCGAAGCTCAAGCGAAGTTGCTCTCAGTTGTATTTTATATAACCTAAACACTCAGAATTGTCTATAATACTTTAGTTAATAAACATAATCAATATAATAAACTTTACATTTGGGGGCTCGTCCCATTCTGAGTTGGATTAGGCTATTAAATTTTACAGTTAAGAACCCGTCCAGTTCCGTCCATTTGGATTCAGTTTCTACGATCGATGTTATACTAATACATACGTATATGTACGTGCGTGAAAGGAAAGAAAAGAGAAAAAAGAGACCAAAAAGTGGACAAAGTTGAACCAGCAGTATACATACAAAGTGTTTAATGACGCCACGCACACCATCTCAAAAATCGAATTCGCAGAAAACGCCGAAAAAGGCGCGAAACGCAGTGGCTGTGGCGCCAATATCAGCAGACAAAGCATCATCAGTGCCGCTAAAAATTCGGCATCAGAAGCCGAAAGAGGAAAGAGAGAGACAGACAGAAACAGTGCCCGAAACAGTGATCGGAACAGTGAGCGAAGAAATCACAGAAGCAGCGACCGAAACAGCGCTTGACTTAATAAACAAAATTGAAACAGTGGAAACGGAACAAGCGATGGCTAACGCCGTGGAAATGCAAAGTCAATTGCAACAGATGATGCAATTGCTGACGCTTAAAATACAAGTCGACGAGCAGCCTTGAATTGCCTTGAAAACATTGTTGGAGAATTTAATGGAACTGGCCCAAGGAAATGGTTTGAAGTTTTTGAGTACAATGCAGATGCATTTGAGCTTAACGAAAAGCAACTGTACGCACAGGCGAGAGGCAAGATGAATGGTGCTGCCAAACTGTTTTTGGAATCAGTAAGTGTTAACAATTATGCCAATTTGAAAAGCCGTCTAAACGAAGAATTTGAGTGTGAATTAAATAGCGCTGAAGTCCACCAACTGTTGAGAGAACGGAAAAAGCATAAACAGGAGTCGATTCAGGAGTATATTCTCACTATGAGAAAGATCGCCTCTGATGGGGATGTAGAAGAGTCAGCTGTTTTGCGATACATCGTAGACAATCTGTTTCTTAAGAACGAATTCAAAGTTGGTCTATATGCATGTAAAACCTTTAAGGAGCTAAAGGAAGCCTATGAAATCGTGGATAAACTGGCCAAGAACGATCCAAGGAGTGTTTTAAATACCACAACGGATGTAGCAAAGACGCAGCTTCCCAAAAGGCAGTTTTGTTTAAAATGCGGATCAGCTGAACACAAAATAAAAGATTGCTTGTGCGAAACAAAATGTTTTAAGTGCAATGAGAACGGACATTTTGCTAGGAATTGCCGTCTTAATGGTGGAAACGATAAAAAGGATACTCGTGGAGATTTTAAAGTCCGCAATATAGTTAATCGTCGACGAGTTAAAAAGATGTCCGTAAATTGTGTTTTGCTTGACTTGCTTGAAGACACAAGATCGGATCGGATCGCCAAACATCGAAGTGCATAGGAACGAATCTACGTTGACTGGTCTGGGCAAAAAAGAAACAAAACCGACAGGCGCCTTTGTTGCCGATGTTGTTGTTGACGATCTGCATACAACTCAGAAATTTATCATTGTGCCTGATGAGGCAGTTGAGTGCAATGCCTTAATTGGATTCGACTTCGTTGAAAAGTTCATCGTCACATACGCCGAGGGGGAATACACGTTTTCGAAGGGCGATGCCGTTGGAGACTCAAATAAGGAGCGCATTGCAGGCTCATACAACGTCTTTGAGGTCGCCAGTGTATATGAAGCACCATCAATCTATTAAAAAGCAGTTCGTGAATTAATAGAAAGCATAGAAGAGAAGCCGAAACAAACCCAGATGGAATGCCCAGTCAAACTTCAAATTATTCCGGATGCTACAACAATGAAGTCATTTCACCAGTCGCCATCAAGACTGTCTACCTGCGAGGCAGAAGCAGTCAAAAATCAAGTAGACGAATGGCTGACCCAAGGGATAGTACGAAAATCAACATCGAGTGTGGCTAGTCGGGTAGTTGTTGTTCAAAAGAAAGATGGTACACCAAGGATTTGCATTGATTATCGAAAACTCAACAGTATGACCCTGTCTGACCGCTTTCCGGTCCCATTGATAGAAGAAGTTCTAGAAAAGCTTCAAGCGGCCACATTCTTTTCAGTTCTGGATTCGGAAAATGGTTTTTTCCACGTGCCGGTGGAGGAGTCCAGTAAGTACCTAACAGCATTTGTAACAAAAGAGGGTCTTTTCGAATTCAATAAGACGCCGTTTGGATTTAAAAATTCACCTGCCGCATTTATAAGATTTGTCAATTATGTCTTTCAAAATTTAATCAACGATAATATAATGCAGTTGTACATGGACGATATAATCGTGTATGCCCATTCGCTGATGACTGCTTAGAGAAGACACAGAAAGTTCTGCAATTAGCTGCACAGTATAACTTGAAAATCAAATGGAAAAAATGCAGTTTCTTACAGTCAAGAATTAACTTTCTTGGACACATCGTTTGCGGTGGAAAGATTTGGCCAGGCAAAAAAAAAACGGATGCCGTCAATCGATTGGGAACGCCCAAAAATGTTAGAGCAGTTCAGTCTTTTCTTGGACTTACCGGATTTTTCCGAAAATTCATTAAAGACTACTCTCAAATCGCAAGACCATTAACAAATTTACTTCGAAAGGATGTAAAATTTCATATAGGTGCAACTGAATTACAATCTTTGCAGAAGTTAAAGGAGTTGCTAACGAGCAAACCGCTGTTGCATCTATACTCGAGAGATGCTCCCACCGAGTTGCACGCAGACGCATCAAAGCATGGAGCGATGCTACTCCAAAGTTTTAACGATAAACTCTACCCGGTGTATTTTTGGAGTAAAAAAACGACCGAATCCGAAGCTCAACGTCACAGCTACATATTAGAAGCCAAAGCTATGTATCTGGCTCTACAAAAGTTCCGGCACTACCTGATTGCCATTCACTTTAAATTAGTGATGGACTGTTCAGCGTTCAAGCAGACGACAAAGAAGGAAGATGTACCAAGAGAGGTGACATCGTATGTGCTGTATTTGCAAGACTTCACCCGCGATATTATTCACAAACCAGGAAAAAGTATGCAGCACGTGGATCATCTGAGCCGCTATCCACAATCAATTTATAATATATCAACGGAGGTATCGGCACGCATCAAAAAGGCGCAAAGTATTGATAACCACATTAAGACTGTGGTAACTAATTACAAGATCAAAGGCGGTGTACTGTACAAAGCAATAGATGGAAATGATTTAATCGTGGTGCCAAAACAGATGGAGAATGAAATAATTCGAGAAGCGCACGAAACTGGCCATTTTGCTACCCGCAAGACAATGCATGCGATTTGTCAGCAGTATTGGATCCCTCATTTAGAGCGTAAGGTGTCTAATTTTATTGATAATTGTATCCGTTGTATAATCCACAGCAAAAAACTTGGCAAGCAAGAAGGTCAGATGCATTTGATTGACAAAGGTGACACCCCGTTGCATACACTGCATATCGACCATTTGGGGCCGATGGATGCCACGTCGAAGTCGTACAAATATATCCTTGCCATGGTAGACGGATTTGCGAAATTTGTGTGGCTCTTTACCACGAAGTCAACAGGCCACGACGAAGTCATAAAAAGTGACCGAGGTTCTGCCTTTTTGTCGAACGCATTTGCAGAATTTGTCGCCGAGAATAAAGTCGAACACATCCTTACAACCACTGGAGTTGCTCGAGGCAACGGGCAAATAGAACACGTGAATCGATCAATACTGGCCGTCATATCGAAGCTGTCTGCAGAAGAGTCAAACAAATGGTACAAATATGTCCCACAGGTTCAAAAGGCTCTTAACTTACAGGTCCACGCATCTACAAAATTTTCGCCATTCGAGCTGATGTTTGGAACGAAAATGTGTGCACAAGCAGGAGATCGAGTATTATGTCTAATCAACGAAGAATTCATCAATAACTTTAATGCTGAGCGAGAGAGTTTGCGTGACGAAGCCAAGAAGAATATCCTAGAAGCACAGATGAATTACAAACGCAACTTTGACAAAGGACGCAAGCATGGGTACTTGATGGGTGATCTCGTCGCAATCAAGCGAACCCAATTTGTCGCAGGCCGGAAGTTGGCCAGTTGTTTTCTTGGCCCTTATGAGGTAACTAAGATAAAGAGGAACGGCCGCTATGATGTACGCAAAGCAGCCCAAGTGGAAGGACCAAATCAGACGAGCACAAGCTCCGACAATATGAAGCTGTGGAGGTATGTTGTTGACAATGACGATCCGGAATCATCTGGGACAGATGATGATGATCAGGAGGGCCGAATGTGAAGAGGTGTTGTCCGCATCAGAATGGTTATGCCCGTCCCTAGTAATTGGGAGAGCGTCTACAAGAGCATTGAGAGAGCGAATTGGAGCGTCAATCGTCAGTTGCAGTTGAGAGTTGAAAGTTGAAAGTTGTCAGTCGAAAGTTGTCAGTCCAAAGTTGTCGCGAAGCTCAAGCGAAGTTGCTCTCAGTTGTCTTTTATATAACCTAAACACTCAGAATTGTCTATAATACTTTAGTTAATAAACATAATCAATATAGTAAACTTTACATATATGTTAATAAAGTCGAAAAATCGACTTTATGCCAAAAAAAAAAAAAAACGAAATCTGGACCATAGTGCATTGGCTCAACTTCCTGATGCCGAAACTCTTCAATAGTAAAACTACCTTGAATAAAATGTAGCTGTCCTGACGTAATAACACGTAGGTAAACCACCACATAATCTGAATAGCCCTGACCGTTGAAAAACTTGTGTAGTGCAGTTTGCCCTATTTTTCGAAGTCCCTGCAGAGCTTTCAGGAGAAACCCGTTTCATCACTTACATAAAATGTTATTAGATATAAAATATTTGACAAGTTATCAACATTTTTATTTACAGTCTCATGGAAATCTTCTAGTGTAGTATATTCATACCAAAAATCATTTAACACAAAGAGCTCAACTTGTAACATTTTGTTGCAAGTATAAACATTTCAATATGTACGCAATAAAATATAAGTGTGCACTTGAATATGTTTATATGTATACATTGATGTATGCATGTGCATGTGTTTATGTAAACATATTCACATAAATATACAGCTCAGCATATTCATATATGTGTGTAAATTTATATATACACACATATATATTCACATAAGCAATAATGCACAAGCGTAACATGAGCTAGAGCCAAGATAGTGTGTGAACGCTGACCAAGCACTTTGATGCAAGCGCTACAAATTATATGTATGTATGTACTGACACTCTCCCTCTCTTTTGTAGCTGTCGCATAAGTCGCAGCATAAGTATATATATCTAAACATAGGTTAAGCAAAAGAATATTTTTGGAATAAAAATCAATCTGAATATTACCACCAAACAACACTGACGTGTTCGTCTAAAAACTATTTCAATCAAGTGGAACCAGGTCATTACATGGCGACCGTGAGAATAGGTCGAACTGAGACCTAGAACATCAAGGACTTAATCAAAAATTGTCATTAATAAGTTTATTAAACTGATAAATATTCATTTTTATGCCAATTGCGTGATAAGTAACGAAGTTATTAATAAAAGTCACTGTTTTCGACCGATCGTTCCTATGGGAGCTATATGATATAGTCATCCGATCTTGATCAAATTTGGCACAGTCGTTTACAATAGTAAATTTCACGACAGTAGCTCAGAAAATAACGAAATTATTGAGAAAAGTCACTATTCGTGACTTTACCGTTTGTATGGGAGCTATATGATATAGTGGTCCGATCCTGCTGAATCCAAGATATACAACCCCTGCAGTATACACAAGCCTACATGCCTACACAAATTTTAACTCTGGAGCTCTCACGGTCTAGGAGGAATAAATAATATAATTGAGGTGTTTTAAAGTGAGCAAAGCCACTCCCCTCAAGGCTCGGTAACTCTAGTGCAAATAAGAACTGCCTATTTAGATATAACTGGAGACGAATTCCCAGTAAGAGGAGACACAAGAGTACAAATGTGCTCCTTGTTAACTGTACCAAATATATGCTGCTATATAAACACGGCAGGTACATTCCATTTTTATTTAATATTTAATGGATTAAAAAAAAAACCATCATCAGAAAAAAAACACACACAAAAGAAAAAAAAGGGCAGCGAAATAATTAAATTAAAACGAAGAAAGGCCGTGCTCACGATAACTAATACCGGGCTCACCAGGAAAAACCAAACGAAGAGACCAAAAAGAAATCCAGAGGAGAAAAATACGCCAGGCTAAGGCGGAGGACAAGGACCGATAGCACTACACAGAGTGCCTCATGAATAACACGAACCAATTTCGCCAAAGAGCGAAGAAACGCAATGGGTAAATATGTAATTCTCTTGCCCTTAATTGTAATTGAAATTTTACTTAACATTAAGATAATATAAATACGTACGAGTTTGCACTTGTTGCACAGTACACCCACAAACACATTTTGGTTAGGCTAATACTAAAAAACATGAGTGGGCATCGATTTAGTTATTAAACCTTGTTTAAGCTGTAAGCCTACTCTTCTATCTTTCCACGCCCCTGGCTCACTGAATAAAAAAATTAATCCATAAACATTTTTCAAAAATTTTCTTAATAATTGAAAAGAGGTTTAATCGACCAAAAACCAAAATTTTTTTAGTAAGATGGGTTCTCATGAATGCAAAATAGATCACCCAACGGCTAATGTCGTTAACAGCGTGAAAATAATAAGTAGATCATAGGAAAAATGTAGAAGATATAGGGATACTATTGTTCGCTATTTTAATTTTAGTAGCCATAAATCTGGCTTTGAAGTTATATGCAATGCATAACAAAATAATCAGATGAAATATCAGAGTAGATCAAACGGCCTTAACACAATTTAAAAATGGGTCGAGTAGAACTAAAATATTTGAACAAATATGTTCCATTTCTAAACTTCAAATATTGGATTGTACACAATAGAAAGTTTGAAGCAAGAATAGTAAATTTAATAGAAAGGTCAATAGCAGAAGCATATTTGGAGAAACATCCAAAGACACAGTAGCCAAACATTCGAAAATAATAAGCGATAGTCTCCAAAATATTAGAGCACTGTAGTAAGCTAAGTAGGTGGCATAAAACAGCTGCAAATGCATTCTATAGTGACTGCAAACAAAAAGCAGAAGCTAAAAAGACAATATTGAATATAAACAAACAACTGATTTGGAAATTTCAATATTACTGGAAGACTCCACCCAGTTAACGGCTGAAGAAAAAATGGATCAAGAAGAACCATCAGTAAGTACAGATTGTAATGACCGGGTTCCACTTGGTTTACAGTTTTCCGAAACAAACACGTCAGTTCCGTTTGGTGGTAATATTCAGATCTATTTTTATTCTAAAAATATTCTTTTGCTTAACCTATTGTTACGTATATTTTCTTATGCTGCGACTTAGGCGATTTGGATTTAAAAATTCACCTGCCGCATTTATAAGATTTGTCAATTATGTCTTTCAAAATTTAATCAACGATAATATAATGCAGTTGTATATGGACGATATAATCGTGTATGCCCATTCGCTGATGACTGCTTAGAGAAGACACAGAAAGTTCTGCAATTAGCTGCACAGTATAAGTTGAAAATCAAATGGAAAAAATGCAGTTTCTTACAGTCAAGAATTAACTTTCTTGACAACATCGTTTGCGGTGGAAAGATTTGACCAGGCAAAGAAAAAACGGATGCCGTCAATCGATTTGGAACGCCCAAAAATGTTAGAGCAGTTCAGTCTTTTCTTGGACTTACCGGATTTTTCCGAAAATTCATTAAAGACTACTCTCAAATCGCAAGACCATTAACAAATTTACTTCGAAAGGATGTAAAATTTCATATAGGTGCAACTGAATTACAATCTTTGCAGAAGTTAAAGGAGTTGCTAACGAGCAAACCGCTGTTGCATCTATACTCGAGAGATGCTCCCACCGAGTTGCACACAGACGCATCAAAGCATGGAGCGATGCTACTCCAAAGTTTTAACGATAAACTCTACCCGGTGTATTTTTGGAGTAAAAAAACGACCGAATCCGAAGCTCAACGTCACAGCTACATATTAGAAGCCAAAGCTATGTATCTGGCTCTACAAAAGTTCCGGCACTACCTGATTGCCATTCACTTTAAATTAGTGACGGACTGTTCAGCGTTCAAGCAGACGACAAAGAAGGAAGATGTACCAAGAGAGGTGACATCGTATGTGCTGTATTTGCAAGACTTCACCCGCGATATTATTCACAAACCAGGAAAAAGTATGCAGCACGTGGATCATCTGAGCCGCTATCCACAATCAATTTATAATATATCAACGGAGGTATCGGCACGCATCAAAAAGGCGCAAAGTATTGATAACCACATTAAGACTGTGGTAACTAATTACAAGATCAAAGGCGGTGTACTGTACAAAGCAATAGATGGAAATGATTTAATCGTGGTGCCAAAACAGATGGAGAATGAAATAATTCGAGAAGCGCACGAAACTGGCCATTTTGCTACCCGCAAGACAATGCATGCGATTTGTCAGCAGTATTGGATCCCTCATTTAGAGCGTAAGGTGTCTAATTTTATTGATAATTGTATCCGTTGTATAATCCACAGCAAAAAACTTGGCAAGCAAGAAGGTCAGATGCATTTGATTGACAAAGGTGACACCCCGTTGCATACACTGCATATCGACCATTTGGGGCCGATGGATGCCACGTCGAAGTCGTACAAATATATCCTTGCCATGGTAGACGGATTTGCGAAATTTGTGTGGCTCTTTACCACGAAGTCAACAGGCCACGACGAAGTCATAAAAAGTGACCGAGGTTCTGCCTTTTTGTCGAACGCATTTGCAGAATTTGTCGCCGAGAATAAAGTCGAACACATCCTTACAACCACTGGAGTTGCTCGAGGCAACGGGCAAATAGAACACGTGAATCGATCCATACTGGCCGTCATATCGAAGCTGTCTGCAGAAGAGTCAAACAAATGGTACAAATATGTCCCACAGGTTCAAAAGGCTCTTAACTTACAGGTCCACGCATCTACAAAATTTTCGCCATTCGAGCTGATGTTTGGAACGAAAATGTGTGCACAAGCAGGAGATCGAGTATTATGTCTAATCAACGAAGAATTCATCAATAACTTTAATGCTGAGCGAGAGAGTTTGCGTGACGAAGCCAAGAAGAATATCCTAGAAGCACAGATGACTTACAAACGCAACTTTGACAAAGGACGCAAGCAGGATCATGGGTACTTGATGGGTGATCTCGTCGCAATCAAGCGAACCCAATTTGTCGCAGGCCGGAAGTTGGCCAGTTGTTTTCTTGGCCCTTATGAGGTAACTAAGATAAAGAGGAACGGCCGCTATGATGTACGCAAAGCAGCCCAAGTGGAAGGACCAAATCAGACGAGCACAAGCTCCGACAATATGAAGCTGTGGAGGTATGTTATTGACAATGACGATCCGGAATCATCTGGGACAGATGATGATGATCAGGAGGGCCGAATGTGAAGAGGTGTTGTCCGCATCAGAATGGTTATGCCCGTCCCTAGTAATTCGGAGAGCGTCTACAAGAGCATTGAGAGAGCGAATTGGAGCGTCAATCGTCAGTTGCAGTTGAGAGTTGAAAGTTGTAGTCGAAAGTTGTCAGTCCAAAGTCGTCGCGAAGCTCAAGCGAAGTTGCTCTCAGTTGTGTTTTATATAACCTAAACACTCAGAATTGTCTATAATACTTTAGTTAATAAACATAATCAATATAGTAAACTTTACATATATGTTAATAAAGTCGAAAAATCGACTTTATGCCAAAAAAAAAAAAAAACGAAATCTGGACCATAGTGCATTGGCTCAACTTCCTGATGCCGAAACTCTTCAATAGTAAAACTACCTTGAATAAAATGTAGCTGTCCTGACGTAATAACACGTAGGTAAACCACCACATAATCTGAATAGCCCTGCTCGTTGAAAAACTTGTGTAGTGCAGTTTGCCCTATTTTTCGAAGTCCCTGCAGAGCTTTCAGGAGAAACCCGTTTCATCACTTATATAAAATGTTATTAGATATAAAATATTTGACAAGTTATCAACATTTTTATTTACAGTCTCATGGAAATCTTCTAGTGTAGTATATTCATACCAAAAATCATTTAACACAAAGAGCTCAACTTGTAACATTTTGTTGCAAGTATAAACATTTCAATATGTACGCAATAAAATATAAGTGTGCACTTGAATATGTTGATATGTATACATTGATGTATGCATGTGCATGTGTTTATGTAAACATATTCACATAAATATACAGCTCAGCATATTCATATATGTGTGTAAATTTATATATACACACATATATATTCACATAAGCAATAATGCACAAGCGTAACATGAGCTAGAGCCAAGCCAGTGTGTGAACGCTGACCAAGCACTTTGATGCAAGCGCTACAAATTATATGTATGTACTGACACTCTCCCTCTCTTTTGTAGCTGTCGCATAAGTCGCAGCATAAGTATATATATCTAAACATAGGTTAAGCAAAAGAATATTTTTGGAATAAAAATCAATCTGAATATTACCACCAAACAACACTGACGTGTTCGTCTAAAAACTATTTCAATCAAGTGGAACCAGGTCATTACATGGCGACCGTGAGAATAGGTCGAACTGAGACCTAGAACATCAAGGACTTTATCAAAAATTGTCATTAATAAGTTTATTAAACTGATAAATATTCATTTTTATGCCAATTGCGTGATAAGTAACGAAGTTATTAATAAAAGTCACTGTTTTCGACCGATCGTTCCTATGGGAGCTATATGATATAGTCATCCGATCTTGATCAAATTTGGCACAGTCGTTTACAATAGTAAATTTCACGACAGTAGCTCAGAAAATAACGAAATTATTGAGAAAAGTCACTATTCGTGACTTTACCGTTTGTATGGGAGCTATATGATATAGTGGTCCGATCCTGCTGAATCCAAGATATACAACCCCTGCAGTATACACAAGCCTACATGCCTACACAAATTTTAACTCTGGAGCTCTCACGGTCTAGGAGGAATAAATAATATAATTGAGGTGTTTTAAAGTGAGCAAAGCCACTCCCCTCAAGGCTCGGTAACTCTAGTGCAAATAAGAACTGCCTATTTAGATATAACTGGAGACGAATTCCCAGTAAGAGGAGACACAAGAGTACAAATGTGCTCCTTGTTAACTGTACCAAATATATGCTGCTATATAAACACGGCAGGTACATTCCATTTTTATTTAATATTTAATGGATTAAAAAAAAAACCATCATCAGAAAAAAAACACACACAAAAGAAAAAAAAGGGCAGCGAAATAATTAAATTAAAACGAAGAAAGGCCGTGCTCACGATAACTAATACCGGGCTCACCAGGAAAAACCAAACGAAGAGACCAAAAAGAAATCCAGAGGAGAAAAATACGCCAGGCTAAGGCGGAGGACAAGGACCGATAGCACTACACAGAGTGCCTCATGAATAACACGAACCAATTTCGCCAAAGAGCGAAGAAACGCAATGAGTAAATATGTAATTCTCTTGCCCTTAATTGTAATTGAAATTTTACTTAACATTAAGATAATATAAATACGTACGAGTTTGCACTTGTTGCACAGTACACCCACAAACACATTTTGGTTAGGCTAATACTAAAAAACATGAGTGGGCATCGATTTAGTTATTAAACCTTGTTCAAGCTGTAAGCCTACTCTTCTATCTTTCCACGCCCCTGGCTCACTGAATAAAAAAATTAATCCATAAACATTTTTCAAAAATTTTCTTAATAATTGAAAAGAGGTTTAATCGACCAAAAACCAAAATTTTTTTAGTAAGATGGGTTCTCATGAATGCAAAATAGATCACCCAACGGCTAATGTCGTTAACAGCGTGAAAATAATAAGTAGATCACAGGAAAAATGTAGAAGATATAGGGATACTATTGTTCGCTATTTTAATTTTAGTAGCCATAAATCTGGCTTTGAAGTTATATGCAATGCATAACAAAATAATCAGATGAAATATCAGAGTAGATCAAACGGCCTTAACACAATTTAAAAATGGGTCGAGTAGAACTAAAATATTTGAACAAATATGTTCCATTTCTAAACTTCAAATATTGGATTGTACACAATAGAAAGTTTGAAGCAAGAATAGTAAATTTAATAGAAAGGTCAAGAGCAGAAGCATATTTGGAGAAACATCCAAAGACACAGTAGCCAAACATTCGAAAATAATAAGCGATAGTCTCCAAAATATTAGAGCACTATAGTAAGCTAAGTAGGTGGCATAAAACAGCTGCAAATGCATTCTATAGTGACTGCAAACAAAAAGCAGAAGCTAAAAAGACAATATTGAATATAAACAAACAACTGATTTGGAAATTTCAATATTACTGGAAGACTCCACCCAGTTAACGGCTGAAGAAAAAATGGATCAAGAAGAACCATCAGTAAGTACAGATTGTAATGACCGGGTTCCACTTGGTTTACCGTTTTCCGAAACAAACACGTCAGTTCCGTTTGGTGGTAATATTCAGATCTATTTTTATTCTAAAAATATTCTTTTGCTTAACCTATTGTTACGTATATTTTCTTATGCTGCGACTTAGGCGATTTGGATTTAAAAATTCACCTGCCGCATTTATAAGATTTGTCAATTATGTCTTTCAAAATTTAATCAACGATAATATAATGCAGTTGTATATGGACGATATAATCGTGTATGCCCATTCGCTGATGACTGCTTAGAGAAGACACCGAAAGTTCTGCAATTAGCTGCACAGTATAAGTTGAAAATCAAATGGAAAAAATGCAGTTTCTTACAGTCAAGAATTAACTTTCTTGACAACATCGTTTGCGGTGGAAAGATTTGACCAGGCAAAGAAAAAACGGATGCCGTCAATCGATTTGGAACGCCCAAAAATGTTAGAGCAGTTCAGTCTTTTCTTGGACTTACCGGATTTTTCCGAAAATTCATTAAAGACTACTCTCAAATCGCAAGACCATTAACAAATTTACTTCGAAAGGATGTAAAATTTCATATAGGTGCAACTGAATTACAATCTTTGCAGAAGTTAAAGGAGTTGCTAACGAGCAAACCGCTGTTGCATCTATACTCGAGAGATGCTCCCACCGAGTTGCACACAGACGCATCAAAGCATGGAGCGATGCTACTCCAAAGTTTTAACGATAAACTCTACCCGGTGTATTTTTGGAGTAAAAAAACGACCGAATCCGAAGCTCAACGTCACAGCTACATATTAGAAGCCAAAGCTATGTATCTGGCTCTACAAAAGTTCCGGCACTACCTGATTGCCATTCACTTTAAATTAGTGACGGACTGTTCAGCGTTCAAGCAGACGACAAAGAAGGAAGATGTACCAAGAGAGGTGACATCGTATGTGCTGTATTTGCAAGACTTCACCCGCGATATTATTCACAAACCAGGAAAAAGTATGCAGCACGTGGATCATCTGAGCCGCTATCCACAATCAATTTATAATATATCAACGGAGGTATCGGCACGCATCAAAAAGGCGCAAAGTATTGATAACCACATTAAGACTGTGGTAACTAATTACAAGATCAAAGGCGGTGTACTGTACAAAGCAATAGATGGAAATGATTTAATCGTGGTGCCAAAACAGATGGAGAATGAAATAATTCGAGAAGCGCACGAAACTGGCCATTTTGCTACCCGCAAGACAATGCATGCGATTTGTCAGCAGTATTGGATCCCTCATTTAGAGCGTAAGGTGTCTAATTTTATTGATAATTGTATCCGTTGTATAATCCACAGCAAAAAACTTGGCAAGCAAGAAGGTCAGATGCATTTGATTGACAAAGGTGACACCCCGTTGCATACACTGCATATCGACCATTTGGGGCCGATGGATGCCACGTCGAAGTCGTACAAATATATCCTTGCCATGGTAGACGGATTTGCGAAATTTGTGTGGCTCTTTACCACGAAGTCAACAGGCCACGACGAAGTCATAAAAAGTGACCGAGGTTCTGCCTTTTTGTCGAACGCATTTGCAGAATTTGTCGCCGAGAATAAAGTCGAACACATCCTTACAACCACTGGAGTTGCTCGAGGCAACGGGCAAATAGAACACGTGAATCGATCCATACTGGCCGTCATATCGAAGCTGTCTGCAGAAGAGTCAAACAAATGGTACAAATATGTCCCACAGGTTCAAAAGGCTCTTAACTTACAGGTCCACGCATCTACAAAATTTTCGCCATTCGAGCTGATGTTTGGAACGAAAATGTGTGCACAAGCAGGAGATCGAGTATTATGTCTAATCAACGAAGAATTCATCAATAACTTTAATGCTGAGCGAGAGAGTTTGCGTGACGAAGCCAAGAAGAATATCCTAGAAGCACAGATGACTTACAAACGCAACTTTGACAAAGGACGCAAGCAGGATCATGGGTACTTGATGGGTGATCTCGTCGCAATCAAGCGAACCCAATTTGTCGCAGGCCGGAAGTTGGCCAGTTGTTTTCTTGGCCCTTATGAGGTAACTAAGATAAAGAGGAACGGCCGCTATGATGTACGCAAAGCAGCCCAAGTGGAAGGACCAAATCAGACGAGCACAAGCTCCGACAATATGAAGCTGTGGAGGTATGTTATTGACAATGACGATCCGGAATCATCTGGGACAGATGATGATGATCAGGAGGGCCGAATGTGAAGAGGTGTTGTCCGCATCAGAATGGTTATGCCCGTCCCTAGTAATTCGGAGAGCGTCTACAAGAGCATTGAGAGAGCGAATTGGAGCGTCAATCGTCAGTTGCAGTTGAGAGTTGAAAGTTGTAGTCGAAAGTTGTCAGTCCAAAGTCGTCGCGAAGCTCAAGCGAAGTTGCTCTCAGTTGTGTTTTATATAACCTAAACACTCAGAATTGTCTATAATACTTTAGTTAATAAACATAATCAATATAGTAAACTTTACATATATGTTAATAAAGTCGAAAAATCGACTTTATGCCAAAAAAAAAAAAAAACGAAATCTGGACCATAGTGCATTGGCTCAACTTCCTGATGCCGAAACTCTTCAATAGTAAAACTACCTTGAATAAAATGTAGCTGTCCTGACGTAATAACACGTAGGTAAACCACCACATAATCTGAATAGCCCTGCTCGTTGAAAAACTTGTGTAGTGCAGTTTGCCCTATTTTTCGAAGTCCCTGCAGAGCTTTCAGGAGAAACCCGTTTCATCACTTATATAAAATGTTATTAGATATAAAATATTTGACAAGTTATCAACATTTTTATTTACAGTCTCATGGAAATCTTCTAGTGTAGTATATTCATACCAAAAATCATTTAACACAAAGAGCTCAACTTGTAACATTTTGTTGCAAGTATAAACATTTCAATATGTACGCAATAAAATATAAGTGTGCACTTGAATATGTTGATATGTATACATTGATGTATGCATGTGCATGTGTTTATGTAAACATATTCACATAAATATACAGCTCAGCATATTCATATATGTGTGTAAATTTATATATACACACATATATATTCACATAAGCAATAATGCACAAGCGTAACATGAGCTAGAGCCAAGCCAGTGTGTGAACGCTGACCAAGCACTTTGATGCAAGCGCTACAAATTATATGTATGTACTGACACTCTCCCTCTCTTTTGTAGCTGTCGCATAAGTCGCAGCATAAGTATATATATCTAAACATAGGTTAAGCAAAAGAATATTTTTGGAATAAAAATCAATCTGAATATTACCACCAAACAACACTGACGTGTTCGTCTAAAAACTATTTCAATCAAGTGGAACCAGGTCATTACATGGCGACCGTGAGAATAGGTCGAACTGAGACCTAGAACATCAAGGACTTAATCAAAAATTGTCATTAATAAGTTTATTAAACTGATAAATATTCATTTTTATGCCAATTGCGTGGTAAGTAACGAAGTTATTAATAAAAGTCACTGTTTTCGACCGATCGTTCCTATGGGAGCTATATGATATAGTCATCCGATCTTGATCAAATTTGGCACAGTCGTTTACAATAGTAAATTTCACGACAGTAGCTCAGAAAATAACGAAATTATTGAGAAAAGTCACTATTCGTGACTTTACCGTTTGTATGGGAGCTATATGATATAGTGGTCCGATCCTGCTGAATCCAAGATATACAACCCCTGCAGTATACACAAGCCTACATGCCTACACAAATTTTAACTCTGGAGCTCTCACGGTCTAGGAGGAATAAATAATATAATTGAGGTGTTTTAAAGTGAGCAAAGCCACTCCCCTCAAGGCTCGGTAACTCTAGTGCAAATAAGAACTGCCTATTTAGATATAACTGGAGACGAATTCCCAGTAAGAGGAGACACAAGAGTACAAATGTGCTCCTTGTTAACTGTACCAAATATATGCTGCTATATAAACACGGCAGGTACATTCCATTTTTATTTAATATTTAATGGATTAAAAAAAAAAACCATCATCAGAAAAAAACACACACAAAAAGAAAAAAAGGGCAGCGAAATAATTAAATTAAAACGAAGAAAGGCCGTGCTCACGATAACTAATACCGGGCTCACCAGGAAAAACCAAACGAAGAGACCAAAAAGAAATCCAGAGGAGAAAAATACGCCAGGCTAAGGCGGAGGACAAGGACCGATAGCACTACACAGAGTGCCTCATGAATAACACGAACCAATTTCGCCAAAGAGCGAAGAAACGCAATGGGTAAATATGTAATTCTCTTGCCCTTAATTGTAATTGAAATTTTACTTAACATTAAGATAATATAAATACGTACGAGTTTGCACTTGTTGCACAGTACACCCACAAACACATTTTGGTTAGGCTAATACTAAAAAACATGAGTGGGCATCGATTTAGTTATTAAACCTTGTTCAAGCTGTAAGCCTACTCTTCTATCTTTCCACGCCCCTGGCTCACTGAATAAAAAAATTAATCCATAAACATTTTTCAAAAATTTTCTTAATAATTGAAAAGAGGTTTAATCGACCAAAAACCAAAATTTTTTTAGTAAGATGGGTTCTCATGAATGCAAAATAGATCACCCAACGGCTAATGTCGTTAACAGCGTGAAAATAATAAGTAGATCACAGGAAAAATGTAGAAGATATAGGGATACTATTGTTCGCTATTTTAATTTTAGTAGCCATAAATCTGGCTTTGAAGTTATATGCAATGCATAACAAAATAATCAGATGAAATATCAGAGTAGATCAAACGGCCTTAACACAATTTAAAAATGGGTCGAGTAGAACTAAAATATTTGAACAAATATGTTCCATTTCTAAACATCAAATATTGGATTGTACACAATAGAAAGTTTGAAGCAAGAATAGTAAATTTAATAGAAAGGTCAAGAGCAGAAGCATATTTGGAGAAACATCCAAAGACACAGTAGCCAAACATTCGAAAATAATAAGCGATAGTCTCCAAAATATTAGAGCACTGTAGTAAGCTAAGTAGGTGGCATAAAACAGCTGCAAATGCATTCTGACTGCAAACAAAAAGCAGAAGCTAAAAAGACAATATTGAATATAAACAAACAACTGATTTGGAAATTTCAATATTACTGGAAGACTCCACCCAGTTAACGGCTGAAGAAAAAATGGATCAAGAAGAACCATCAGTAAGTACAGATTGTAATGACCGGGTTCCACTTGGTTTACCGTTTTCCGAAACAAACACGTCAGTTCCGTTTGGTGGTAATATTCAGATCTATTTTTATTCTAAAAATATTCTTTTGCTTAACCTATTGTTACGTATATTTTCTTATGCTGCGACTTAGGCGATAGCTACAAAAGAGAGGGAGAGTGTCAGTACATACATACATATAATTTGTAGCGCTTGCATCAAAGTGCTTGGTCAGCGTTCACACACTGGCCTGGCTCTAGCTCATGTTACGCCTGTGCATTGTTGCTTATGTGAATATATGTATGTGCATATATAAATGTACATATTGTGAGCGGTAGATGAATTAACCAATGCCAGAATATTTAGGAGATTCGGGTTTTAGTTTCTTTAGATTAATAATAGTTTATTTTATTTCTTAAGTGTTCTTATTATTATTTATTATGGTCATTATTTATTATAGTTATAATTAATGTTCCCTCGATGTTTGTCTCACACTCCTCAACGCTCAGCTACGACTGTCCCACACGTCAGACCCGCTAAACTTTCCTCTCTCTCGGAGAGTCAATTAAAATACTGGGATCAAAGAGTAGCAAGAGAGCAAG
Organism: Drosophila insularis; assembly: GCA_018903935.1. Taxonomy (NCBI): domain Eukaryota; kingdom Metazoa; phylum Arthropoda; class Insecta; order Diptera; family Drosophilidae; genus Drosophila; species Drosophila insularis. Next base: position 64,835 of record JAEIFP010000148.1, on the reverse strand, counting down.
TGTGACCGTCTCTTCTGCTACAACTCGGCCGTCCTGACCGTAAGATCTCCTGATCCTTACATAATTAACGTTACAATAAGTTAAAATCTTATAACTACAAATTAGTAAAGGTACATTACATAAAAGTTTATTACAGTTTTCATTATTTTCATTTGCTTAATTCATAACTTTTAGTCACTTTTTCTTTTACCTATCCAATGTTTTATATTGTGGCTAGTCCAAACACCTTGATAAGGGTTACGACTGAGCTGAAAGCCTTCCACATCCTTAATTAAAAATCGGTCATTTTTGAGAACCTTGTCTATCACATAAGGCCCTTTGTGTTTTTTTTGACGCTCCTATAGTTGAATCGAAATTCTTCACCATAATATAATCCCCTGCCTTATATCCTGTGGGTGCTACCCTTTTGCTATTATACTGCTGTTCATTGTACTTCTGGCTTTGCTTCTGATGTATTTCCCCATCCTTTCTAATTGTATCCAAATTTTTTTCATCATTCACTATTCCTAACTGCTCTAGTCCTTCTCTTAACTCATCTGCGACTTTGCCTTTTTGCTCTACTCCAAAGAGCATTTTGCTCGGCAACTGCTTAATGCTCCTATGAAGTGTGTTATTTAAACAATGTTTAACATTCTCAACTATCAAATCCCAATATATACCCTTCTCTGGTTCCGATAATTTAGCAAGCATAGGTCCCAGTGTACGATTTACCCTCTCAATTTGGCCATTAGCTTGAGGGGAACCTGTGGCAATCTTAATGTGCTTAACGTTATTCTGAGTTACAAACATCTCGAACTCTGATGAGGTGAAACTGCTTCCTCTATCCGATACTATGGCAAAGGGTCGACTGTAGGCCCTAAAATGGTCTTTAAGAGCTAGCACCGCTTCTTTAGTATTCGTCGTCTTTGTTGGATATAGTCTGACGAATTTCGTAAAACCATCAATGATAACAAACAAGTGCTTTTTGCTTCTGCCTGGTGCTATAGGACCGCAATGATCAATGTGAATTAGTTCAAAGGCCGATTCCCTTTAGGAATACTGTGCAATATTATTCCGTTTCTCATTTTAAATAATTTAATTTAATTTATCCTCAGAAAATTCCAACTTTCTTTTTATTTCCTGCAACTTCTCGTCCCTGTTCTGGCATATAACAAGATTGTCTTCAAAACTATTTGTATCTACAACAAGTATGTTCGTACTTCTACTAAGGGCATCTACATGTTGCATCTGTTTGCCTGCCCTGTGCACTACTTCATAATCATAATTCTGTAGCTCAAGAGCCCATATCGCAATTCTTGGGTTTAATTCAATTCGATTGAGAGTAAGAGTCAGTGAATTACAATCTGTAAGTACTTTAAAATATCTTCCCTGTAAATACACTCTGAACCTGCGGACTGCATATACTATTGCCAAGGCTCTAATTCGAAACTGTGGTACTTTGATTCTACATCAAACGTCCGTTTTGAGTAAAAAAAAACAGGGTGCAGTTTTTTGTCTTCTTTCCTTTGCATTAACATTGCCCCAAAGCCTATCGCGCTCGCATCACAATGCAGCTCTACTTCGTCCTTGTGGTTATATATTGCCAACACCGGCGATACTTTCTTCAATAGGTCATAGAGTGGTTTTGCAATTAACGAAAAATTTCTAATAAAACAACGAAAATAAGAAGCCAATCCCAAGAAACTTCTTACTGTGTGAACATTTGTTGGTATCGGAAAGTTCTTAACCGCCTCTACGCCCTTGTCAGCGGCTCTAATGCCCTCTTCCGATATGATAAATCCCAAGTATTTAATGCTGGACTGAAAGAACTCACACTAATCTATACGCAATTCCAGCTTGTTTCTGATTATCCTTGTAAAAACTTCTTTTAGTATATCCAGGTGCTCTTCGGCAGTTCTACTGGCCACCATGATATCGTCTTGATACACTATTACTTTACTATCTCTAATCATATCTGTAAAAATTTTGTTAACAAATCTTTGAAACACTGATGAGGAGTTTTTCAGATCAATTGGCATCCTGAGGAACTCAAACTGGCCTAACGGAGTGACGAAAGATGTATATTTAACTGAGTTTTCCTCCAGGAACACGTGAAAATAGCCATCTTTTAGATCCAACTTAGAAAAAAATCGTTTGTCGCCAAGCTTGTCTAATAAATCGTCTATCAGAGGTATAGGGTAGTTATCTTTAACAAAAACTTTGTTCAATCTCCTAAAGTCAATGCACAACCTTAGCTCGGCAGCTTTCTTAGGCACTAACACAATGGGTGATGCATACTCCGACTCACTAGGGCGAATGATCTTCTTCTCCAAGTACCCGTCTAACATCGCCTGCAATTTCCCTTTCTCAGAATATGACAATCTTCTAGGCGCACAACTGAATGCCCTTCCACGTTGAGCTTCATTTCACATTTTACATCAGGCAATTCAGGCCTTTGTGCTACCAAATATGAGTGTTGAAACACTCGATATTTAATAATTCAAATTCTACTTCGCTTAGAGATTGGACATCAGCAGTTTCTTTTCTTTCCTCACATTTTCTATCAGATCTAAATTTTTCATTGACCAACTCAATAACAGCTTCATTCCTACTTTTCGTAACCATTTTGCTTCTATCTTCATTCCCTGTTTCACTAACAATCTTGCTATCAATTTCATTCACCATTTCGCTAACAATTTCGCTATCATTCCCCTTAACTATTTCGCTAACAATTTCCTCGTCTTCCACTTCGGGGTTACATTCTTTCGTGACTATTCTTTTCTTACAATTTTTTGTTTTAACTATTTCATCAACTGTTCTCACAACATTTACATTTCTAGCTATTTGCAAATCTGTATGGCATGTCTGCAATGACAAGGACTCAAACTCCGACCGCTCTCCAAGTTCATTTTCGCCTTCTCTCCTTTCAAGTGTAACCATTTTCAAGGCATTTAAGTCTAACTTAATATTACATGCTTTCATAAAATCTCTTCCCTAAATTACTTCATGGCTCATAGACTCATTATCGTGGCCCTTCGAGTTGCAGTTGTAGCATCCGTTGCCTCCTTCTTTGGAACGTCTCCCCGTAGCGGCCACCTTTGTAGTTTCTCATGCTGCTCGCTGTACCAGTAGCTGAATGCCTGAAAATGCACGGCGTAATTCTGCAATGCACTTGAATCCTTTAATCTGCGCTTGAATGCGGATTCCCTCCACAGGAATCCCTTCAATGGCTTTGTCTACTCGCTCCTCTTCGCTGATGCAGATAGCATCTGACAGCCTGGCCTTCTCATCGATGTAACTGACGAAACTTTCATTGGCGCTCCAAATTCGAGACTCCAATAGGCGCCTGGCATCTGCTTGAGACACAGTTTTCCCGAACGACTCGACGAGCTGCTCACAGATGTTGCCCACGGGTTCCAAAATGCGCGTACCATTGGCATGTAACCACTCATGAGCCCGCCCTTTAAGCTTGGAGACTAGAAGCATGTACATTTGTACACCTTTGATTCCATATACACTGCTTATATTTGTCAGCTGCGTGACCCATTTCTTCCACACGAGTTCCCATTAAATTCCAACAACGCTTCCTTTGCTAATTGGAATTTTGGAGCCGACGAAAAACCGCTTTCCAACACCTCCTCCGAGCGTTGGTTTACCAACACTGGTGCATGACGCTGGTTTTGCGCGCCAATTGGTTCTGTTGCCATCTCGTTTTCGCTGCCACTGTCGTTGCTCGTCGGCACTGAATCGTGCGTTTCGTATTCTGTCTGGCGTTGAGGCGCCACTAGATGAATTAACCAATGCCAGAATATTTAGGAGATTCGGGTTTTAGTTTCTTTAGATTAATAATAGTTTATTTTATTTCTTAAGTGTTCTTATTATTATTTATTATGGTTATTATTTATTATAGTTATAATTAATGTTCCCTCGATGTTTGTCTCACACTCCTCAACGCTCAGCCACGACTGTCCCACACGTCAGACCCGCTAAACTTTCCTCTCTCTCGGAGAGTCAATTAAAATACTGGGATCAAAGAGTAGCAAGAGAGTCTCTCCGTCTCTCCTGCTACAATATGTACATATATGAACATACTTATTTGTGTATTTATGTGAATATATTTATGTGCCTACATTAATGTATACACATTGTTTCTGTAGGGGGGTTGAATCTCCTTGGTAGGCAGCTAAGTGAATCTTCTCTAAAAAATCTTCCTTCGCAACAGAAATGGGGTGACGCAGCAATTCCTCTTCTATGTTGTACTTTATTCACTGATAAGGTTTCAACTAACACTAGCTTTATTAAGAGCAGGGCACCAAGCCCCGCTTGGAGCGAAGTGTGGCATCATCGGGAGAGCTGCGCGAGGTGAAAGCTCCTCCCTCCCTTAACCCTTGTGTTGCCGGTTTGGGCATAAACACACATATACATATTTAAGTGCACACTTATGTTTGATTGCGTACATATTTAATTGTTTATGCTTGCAACAAAATGTTACAAGTTGAGCTCTTTGTATTGATTGATTTATGGTATGGATATACTACACATCCCTTTTTAGAAAATAATGTAATATTATGGAGTTATTTATTTATTACTTACTGATAATGATAATTAATGATTGATTAATGGTAATGTATGTATGGTAGAAAAATTGTTTTATTTGTGTCTGGTCGGACAAATTTTCTTTCTTCTTTTTTTTTTTTTAATTGTATGTATATACTTTTAATTAAATGAAGCAGTTATAGTAGTTGAATCTATCAAAAATTTTTATATATTCCCTTTTTTTTAAATTATTTTTGCAGATTTTTAATCTATCCTTATGTACTGTTTGTATCTAATTTATATTGTTCCTAATTTTTATGTTGTTATTTTTAGATATTTCTAGAACTTTGAATGGTCCTAAATAGGCTGAATCAGGCTTATGACCAGCTTCGGTTTTTAAGAAAACTTTATCACCTACTTCTATTTTAAAATCGGCTGACTTATTATTTTAAAAGTTTTTCTGGATTTCTTTTTGTTTTTCTAACATTATTCTATCTCTATTGTAAGCTAGTTCTAATCTAAATTTAACTTCTTTAGCATAATCGTCCACGTTATATAATGGTTCTATTCTATTTATGCTATTAAAATGGATTGGTAAATTATTTTGTTTACCAAATACAAGCTGATAGGGACAGAATTTGTGTGTTACTGATACAGTTGTGTTAAAACAGTACACAAAATTTTGCAACCATATGTCCCAATCAGTTTTATCTACTGATATATATGATCGAATGTACTCATTGAAAGTCCTATGACTTCTTTCAACGGTACCCAAGGTCTGGTGGTGGTGTACAGTAGACGTAATGTTGTCCGTTTTTAAATATTTGCACAAGTCATTTATTGTTGAATTTTTGTATTCTGTTCCCATGTCCGCAATGAACGTCTTCATGGGACTCTACTTCAGAATAAAGGTTTCAAAAATAGCTTTTTAGATTGTTGTAGCGCTTTTATTGGGAACTAGTATTGCTACTAGGTATTTCGTCAAGTCACATATTAGAGTGACGCATATTCATTACCATTTTCAGATTTTGGTAGTGGACCAATGGTGTCTACTATTACCCTATCAAAAGCATGTATGGGGGTTTCTGTAATAACTAAGGGTGTTTTGATGTGCTTCGTCGTTTTTGACTTTAGGCACTTTTCACATTTATTAATGTAGTCTTTTACATGACATGTCATGTTTTTCCAATAATAATGTCTTTTTACTTTGGCCAAAGTTTTTGTAATGCCTGTATTGCCACCCTGTATAGGATCATCATGGTATGTAGACAATATTGCTTCTTCTAGAGTTCCATTGGTGCACAGATCTCCAATCTCAATTCTTGCTATAACTTTTTTTTCATGTTTGAGGAAACATAAATTATGTGTTATACGCAAGATCACTACTTTTCGTACTTCATCATTGCAGAGTACTTTATGCATTTTGGGCTTAGAAGCATCATTAGGTACGTGCCAAATTGTATTTTTATTCTCTGGCCAGAGATTATTTTGTCTATTTTGCTGCCTGGTAGTGACTTTCAGGACATGTGCGTTTGTGTTTTTTAGACCATGTATGGTAATGAGGGATAATGCATCCGCAACAAAATTATCTATTCCCTTCAGATATTCTACTGTAAACTCATATTCTTCTCGATCAAGTCTCATTCTTGTTAATTTTGAGCTCGGATTTATCATAGAGAATAAATACGTTAGTGGTCTATGGTCTGTTTTGACTCTGAAGTGTTTGCCATATATATATGGGCGAAAGTGTGTAATAGCCCAGTGTATCGCAGCTAGTTCTTGCTCAGTAGTACTTTTATTACTTTCACCTTTAGTGAATGAACGGGACGCGTATCCTACTGGCAACTGCTTATCGCCCTAAGTTTGAGTTAACGCTGCTCCACATGCATATTTGCTAGCATCTGTTATTATACAAAATTCTTTGCTAAAATCTGGATACTGCAGCATGGTGGGTTCTATTAAGCCTTTTTTCAGATATTCAAATCCTTTTTGGCATTCTTCAGACCAAACAAAATCTACGTTATTCTTACATAGTTGTGTTATCGGACGTGCATGTTCTGCGAAGTTTTTAATAAAATGTCTGTAGTAGTTGCAAAAAGCTACGAATCTTCTAGCACTATCAGCATCTGTTGGTACTGGGTGTTTTTCAATGACATCGTAGTTGGTGTCATCTGGCAATATTCCTTTGTCAGTACATTTGTGACCCAAGAAAGTCACTTCGTGCATGCAGAAAGAAGACATTTCAGGATGCAGTTTGAGGTTGTATTTTCTGCATATGTCAAAAATATCCTTTAAGTTTTTGAGCATGTGTTTCTCAGAACAGCCGATGACTATTAAGTCACCCATGTAAGGGAATGCTTGTGACGGATTTAATCCAGAGAAATCAATTGTCATCATTTTTGTAAAGGAATTTGCTGCTATTTTCAGACCATACGGTAGTCTAGTAACCGATAAGATCCATTGCTAGTGGAAAATGACGTAATGCTTCGCGATTTATCTTCTTGTTTTATTTGGTGAAAACCGGACATTAAAGCTAGACATGAAAAATATTTGGCTCTGAATAGTTGATCAAGAATATCGCCTATTCTTGGTAATGGGAATTTATCGGACAACAATTTTTTGTTTATTTGACGATAGTCTATTACCAATCGCCATCGTTTCTTTTCTGATCCTGGTAAACTCTTTTTCGGCACCAGTAGTAACGGACTTTTATACTCGGACACTGATGGTTCAACTATTTTATCTTTAATGAGTTTATCGATTTGTCTATTTATTTCTTCTTTATGCGTGCGTGGTATTCTGTAATTTTTTGTTTATACTGGCTGGTTGTCATTCAATCTTAGTTCTTGTTTATAAAAATTATTTGTAGTAATCGTTTCGTTTTCTAAACCAAATATATCTGTATACTTGGTGCAAAGCTCTTCTAGTACGTTTTTGAACATAGGTGGGAAGTTTGGCTTCAGTTTTTGCCTTACTGATTGGCTTCTTTGGTCATCAGTTGTCTGTACAATTTCGTAATTCTTTAATGATTCATATTTTATGTTTTTTAAATTTAAAATTTTTACATTTTTTGTTGTGTTTTGTTCGGACTTGAGATCGAATTTCCAATGAATATTCCTTTTTCGACTTTTTGATTTTTAGATGACGTTATTTGTATTTTCGTTTGGAATATTTATTTCTCGGATTACTTCGGATCTTGCTGGGAGGATTGTGGTATTGCTGTCACAAGTGTGTAATATTGGGATGTTTATTGCAAAATCTAAATTATTTGGTCTTAATATTAGTGAATCGTTTGGTTCACTGAAATCTAATTGGCAATTAAAAGTTATGAAGAAATCTGGTCCTAAAATTCCATCAAATGGAATCGGGAAACTTTCATTTACTATGTGGAATTTGTGTGGAATTATGAATTCATTTTTTTGGAGTTCTATAAGGGTTAGACCTTTGTAAATAATTGAACCTTCACCAATTCCTGATATTTCAATCGTGTTTGAAGTATCTATGTGTTCGAAGGTATCTGTTTTTTCTTTTATTGTTGATATGTCTGCACATGTATCTAACAAGAAAGTGTATATGTTGTCTGTATTTTCATTTTTGATTTTGATAAAAACACTAAGGCTAAGGCAAAATATGTATACATTCACAGTTTCTTCTGAATATCTGTCAGGACTTATTGGTTTTCCGAATTATTTTGGGTAACCCGTACACTACCATTTCCGTTATTGGAATTACCTCGGTTGGAGTTGTTTCGGTTGGAATTATTTCTTCCTCGGTTATTGTATCGTGAGTTATGACGATATCCACCTGTACTATTATTACTCCTGTAACCGTTATTTTGATAATTACCTCTACCTCGGTAATACTTTTGTCCATTTCTTTTGTATTGCCGGTAATACAGGACTGAGTTCGTCAGTCCTGTTTCCGCCGCGCAACTGTCCACGAACAGTTGTTAGTTCGCTCATGTTTCGGAATATGCCTGCTTTTAGTACGTTACGTACCTGATTGTTTATGCAGTTCTTTGTTAGTGCTTCTGTAGCGATTGAAAGTATATACTTCTTGGCTACTTCGACGGGTGTACCATCGTGTATAAAGTCGCCTTCCAGAGATTCAGTAAGCTTTTCGACCTTGGGGTAGGTTTTTTAGTTTTGCTGTTATTGACGCTACTGATTCTGTTTTTACATTAGTGGCAATGTGATTAATTATTGCTTCTATTGTCTGTTCAGAGGTTATAAAATTTCTAGTGTAGCCTTTAAGTTTTGTTTTTATTAAGCACACCGCTGTTTCTTCATGGTTGCCTTTTATAGTATTTAACAAACTTAGTGCATCCATGAACCTCTGGAGATTTTCTGCTCTGCCATCAAACACTGGAATAAGGTTTGAGGCCATCTTCAAAAAATCAGTGACTGAGTCATTTTTGTATTTTCTTTTGGAATGGCTCGTTTATTAAAGGTTATGTTGGTTTGATCTTAAAGTATATCCATACCATAAATCAATCAATACAAAGAGCTCAACTTGTAACATTTTGTTGCAAGCATAAGCAAATAAATATGTACGCAATCAAACATAAGTGTGCACTTAAATATGTATAAGTGTATATATTAATGTAGGCACATAAATATATTCACATAAAAACACAACTAAGTATGTTCATATATGTATGTACATGTATGTCCCAAGCCAGTGTGGAAACGCTGACCAAGCACTTTGATGAACGCGCTTCAAATAATATGTATGTATGTACTGACACTCTCCCTCTCTTTCGTAGTGAGCAAAGCCACTTCTCTCAAAGCTCGCTAACTTTAGTGCAAATAAGAACTGCATACTCCGATCTAGCTGGAGAAGAATTCCCAGTAAGAGGAGACACAAGAGTACAAATGTGCTTCTTGATAAATGTACCAAATGTATGCTCGGAACTATTGTAATCTAATTGGCAATTAAATCTTTTCATGAAATCTAGTCCTATTATTCCATCGCAGGGGATTGCGAAATGTTCATGAAGTATATGAAATTTATATGGAATAATGTATTTGTCTAATTGTAGTTCAATTGAGGCTAATCCTTTGGATTTTATTATCCCTTCTCCTATGCCTCGAATATCTATAATTTTATTTGTATGGATGTCGTGAAAGACATCAGTATTTCCTTTTATAATTGAAATATCTGCACCTGTATCAATCAGAAATGTTAAATTTTTATTTCTTGAAACATTTTTGAATAAAACGAAATTATTGAGACTCAAGTTAACCGTATATATATTTTTATTTAGCGCTGAGTATCTGGAGGTGTCTGGGAGTTTCCCGAAGTAGTATCTTGTGCTACTCGGACATTGGTGTTGTTATAACCATTCTGTTGGTTATTTGGGTTTTGTCTGTTATTGTTATAACCACTTCCACGGTGGCGTGAATAATTTCTGCCTCGTTGGGCTCTGTGGGTATCATTATTGTTCCAATTCGAGTTGTTTCTCCAGTTACCATTGTTGTTATAGCGGCGTCTACCGCGGTCATTATGCTCGGCATAAAAAACGGTATTATTCTGGAAATTTTCCGTGGAGCCCGACTCTACTGAAAGAGTGGTGAATCTGGCGGTGGCTTCTCTAGCCGAATCAAAGTTTCCTGAATCCATTAATAGCTGGACTCTTTGTCTTTTGGTATGGCTTACCATAGCATTTAGTGCCACTTTGGTGGTATATTTTATGGCTTGTTCATTTGGAAGACCATCCGAAATATATGCGCCTTTAAGAGCGTCGGTCAATTCAATAATCTCTTTTGTGTATGAAACGCAGTTATTGGGGTTTCTCTGCAGATTTTTAATTTTTGCTGTTAAAAGATCTACTGAGTCCCCCTTGAAGATTGTTGATAGTGTTTGTATTACTTCATCAATCGTTGTTTCAGAGTTCAGGGTATTACCCGCGTGTTTATGAATTCTACCACTGTTTGCGTCATTTTGACTTCTGTACTAAGAAACTTATACTGGATTTTAAATTAGAAACTTCTTTGAATGTTATCTGATGTCGCTTCAGTGCAAATGTAGCTTTTTATTTGCAATCATTGTAAAAGGCTAGAGCTGCTGTTTGATGGTATTTAGAAAGGCTGTTGTAATGGGTCTTTAAAAGAAGCCTTATTTTTTTCTAAATCGGTTTTTATGATTTTTGTGTGCTTTTCTATAGTGCCCTCTGAGGTATTTCTATCCTGGGAGAGGCACTTGATTGACTTGTGGATTTCTTGTTTGGCTTAGAGCTCTTTTAGTTACACATCTGTTGTGTAATAGGTAAGCTTTATATAATATATATGCGCACAATATTATGACAATTATCAATAGTAGTATGTTCGTTAACCTCATATCAGCATTTTATGATTCAATTTTATTTATGTCGTTATGTCATCAATTCAACTGCCGCCGTGTGCAGACGTGTTTTTTAATGCACTCCGCAAAAATTGAGTGTAATAAAAAAAAAAAAAAAAGTCTGCGTTTGCAAAAAGTTGTGTAGGGCTCTCAGTCACCTCAGAGACGCCTATTTACAATCATATTGCTATTAGATTGCTCTAATAGCAATAAATACTAAGTTGCAACAACAAAGTGCGTAATTTTTACAAAAGCCATGTCCACCAATTCGGGCCCAAGCTCTCTCAATCCCCACCAGCAACAGCTACAAGAACTAATTGTACAACAACAACGTGAGCGTCGACTCTCGGTCCAACGCAACAACGCGTACTTTTCGGTGGTGTCGCCGACCCCACCGAATGCTAACGTAAGCAATAACACCGAAAGTGCCAGCCACTCAGCAATTAACAGCAACCTACCGTGGAGAGAGCAGTGTGCTTCTCCATCAATATCGATAACTGGGTCACCGATTGCACCAACCAGCACCGTCAGCTCGTTGACAGCAACTACTGCAACGTCTGCCGAAGTATTGACCTGCCTCAAGCCGTCAACGACAAGTCGCCCAGAGTCAGCCACAATAGTAAACCCAACGACTTCTGTCCAAACTGGAATGGACAGATATATTAAAATAACTAAGCGGAAGCTAAGCCCGCAAAAGAAAAAAAGTGGCAATACGCCGAAAATAACCAAACCAAATGAACGAGTAGCACCCCTTAGCGGGAATCGTTTTAAAATTCTTGCCGATCAGCAAGACGATCAAGCCGGCGCTGTAGATAAAGTTAAATCGGCTAGACCACCCCCTTTATACATCCGTGGAGCCAACTGCAGCGCCCTGATTTCGAAGCTAGTAGAAACAGTAGGGGCAAATAACTTTGTTGTAACCCCTCTCAATAGGGGTAACATTAAAGAAATTAAATGTCAAGCCCAAACTGAGGACAATTTCCGCATCATCGAAAAGTACCTCCGTAATGCTAACATCAACTTCTATACCTACCAACTAAAAAGCAGTAAAGGGCTCCAGGTTGTGTTAAAGGGGATTGAGCCATCGGTCCCTATTCAAGAAATAGCAGACGCGTTGGTCGAAAAAGGGTTTGCGGTCAAGTCCGTTCTCAACATCATCAACAGAAACAAAGTCGCACAGCCGCTCTTTAAAATCGAGCTCCAACCAGATGCAAAGCGGTCGAAGCCAAATGAAGTGCACCCGATCTACAACCTACAGCTTCTACTGCACAGAAGAATCACCGTAGAGGAGCCCCATAAGAGACGCCAACCACCGCAGTGTAAAAACTGCCAGGAATACAACCACACCTCTAACAATTGCAATCTTAGGTCAGTGTGTGTTGGCTGCGGCGAACATCATGAAGGTGGAATTTGCACCAAGGACAGAAACAACGTCGCACTAAGACTATGCCGCAACTGTGGAGGGAACCACACGGCCAACTACAGAGGATGTCCTGTCTTTAAGGATCTTAAATCACACCTAAACGGGCGCAAACCCCCAGCCGGACCAAAAATCATCTTCAACGCCTCCAAAACTACACCGGAGGTTTTCTTCGCCAAGGCTGTTAGATCATCCAACATGACTGCTACAACCAGTCCTAGTGTATCCTTCGCTAGTGTGCTCCGAACTGGACAGACGGAGCCCGCGAAAGAGACCCCGTCACTCCGCCATCTACAGAATCCGCAACCTAGCGCACCAGAGCTTGGCCAGCAAACTCCAAGTGGTCTTGAGGCCCTATTGATCTCACTCAATCAAAACATGACCACTTTTATGACGTTCATGCAAAACTGTATGCACGAACTAATGCGGAATCAAAACCTGCTTATCCAGAAGCTTATCGAGAATAAATAATGGCTTCCCTACGTCTATGTCTTTGGAATGCTAACGGCATCTCCAAGGACAAAAATGAACTGCAACTATTCCTAGACTCAAGTGAAATCGACGTTTTGCTGATTTCGGAAACACATTTAACATCAAAAAATAATTTTCAAATACCAAAATATACCTTCTACGCAACAAACCATCCAGACGGAAAAGCTCATGGCGGGACCGGTATCCTAATCAAAAACCGTATAAAACACTCGTTCCTCAACAGATTTGAAACACAGCACCTACAAGCAACTGCTATAACCGTCCAAACCAGCTGCGGCAACACTACATTGGTCGCCCTGTACTGCCCACCACGCTTCTCAATCTCTGAAAAGGAATTTACCGATTTCTTTAACACACTCGGAGATCGCTTCATTGCAGCAGGGGACTATAACGCCAAACATACGCACTGGGGATCTCACCTCGTAAATCCTAAAGGAAAGCAGTTGTACAACACAATAGTCAACCCTCTCAATAAGATGGATTGCGTCTCACCGGGTAGGCCTACTTATTGGCCCACAGATCCACAGAAAGTGCCTGACTTGATTGATTTCGCAGTAACCAAGAGGATTCCACGTAATCGGATCATTGCGGAAACACTACTAGATTTAACTTCCGATCACTCTCCAGTGCTATTCACATTATTAACAAGACCTCAAGTACTTGATCGCCCATATAGGCTTACAAACAACAAAACAAATTGGCTTAAATTTAAAATGTACATGAGTGCCCACATTGACTGTTCGCCGAAACTGGATGCTGCAGAGGACATTGATATGTGCGTCTCTGCACTTGAGTCGATGATGGGAGCTGCAGCAAGAGTATCTACTCCACATGCCTCTTCTTACACCAAACCTGTTGACAGGCCTACGAACCGGCGGATAGAACAATTAGTAACGGAAAAACGACGTCTAAGAAGAGAATGGCAGATTACTCGATCACCAGCAGCAAAACTTCGCCTAAGGCAAGCTAATCGCAACCTCTCCAAGGCGTTAAGACAAGAGGAAAGCTGGGCTCAAAGGAAATACATAGAAAAGCTCAGTCCAACCAGCACTAAACATCCTCTGTGGAAAGCCCACCCAACTTTAAGCGCTCCTACAGAGACAATTTCACCGATAAGGAGTCCAACCGGTGGATGGGCCCGCAGTGACGAAGAGAGGGCATCCGTATTTGCCACACATCTTAAAATGGTTTTTCAGCCAAATCCAACATCAAACTCATCTGTACTTCCCCCTTCGAACACATTAACAGATAGTGAGTACTCGGAACTCCAATCGGACGAGATCACTGCAGTTATTAAAAACCACATAAAGCCGAAAAAAGCCCCTGGCCATGACCTAGTCACACCGAAAATGATCCTAGAACTCCCTATCATTTCAATACAATATATCTGCAAACTGTTCAACGCTATAATAAAAATTGGCTACTTCCCAAGAACATGGAAAAAGTCCACTATCATCATGATTCCTAAAGTGGGAAAGGACAAAACCCAGCCATCATCCTATAGGCCAATTAGTTTGCTGCCATGTCTTTCGAAGCTTTTTGAAAAGGTCCTGCAGATCCGCCTAAACTCATTTCTGGCATCGGAGAACACAATCCCTTCACACCAGTTTGGCTTCCGCGAAAAACATGGTACAATTGAACAAGTCAATCGCATAACATCCGAAATACGAACAGCATTCGAACTAAAAGAATACTGTGCGGCTGTCTTTCTCGACGTTGCCCAGGCTTTCGATAGAGTTTGGCTGGAGGGTCTGATGTTCAAAATCCGGCAAAAACTGCCACAGTACACACACAAACTCATGGAATCTTACCTTTACAATAGGAAATTCGCTGTAAGATGTAATGGCTCCGTCTCCGCTGATTTTGAAATCAAAGCTGGTGTACCGCAAGGCAGTGTACTCGGGCCATTGCTCTACCTGCTGTACACTGCAGACTTACCAACGAGTTTAGGACTTACAACGTCCACTTTTGCCGATGACACGGCAATCCTTAGCAGATCCAAATGCCCAATACAAGCCTCTGCAAAACTAGAGGAACACCTTAAGGTGGTAGAGGAATGGCTAGCAACCTGGCGTATCCGGGTCAATGAGCAGAAATGTAAACATGTTACATTTACGCTTAACAGAAGAAACTGTCCAGCTCTAATGCTAAACAACGTACCAGTTCCTCAAGCCGTGGATGTCACTTACCTTGGCATCCACCTAGACAGAAGACTAACTTGGCGCAAGCACATCGAAGCAAAAAAGTCACAGCTTAAACTGAAAGCGAGTAGCCTACATTGGATCATCAATGCTCGGTCCCCTCTACGTCTGGAGTATAAAGTCCTCCTATACAACTCCGTACTGAAACCCATCTGGACTTACGGAGCCGTACTATGGGGAAATGCAAGTACCAGCAATGTCGATATTATACAAAGAGCGCAGTCGAAGTTTTTAAGATCTATCACGGGGGCCCCGTGGTATATACGAAACGACAACATTCAAAATGATCTAAATATACCTAGCGTAAAATCTGAAATAGGTACTCAACAACTAAAGTATTCTGCGAAACTGGATGCACACCCAAATGTTCTTGCCAATTCCCTTACGCGAACTAATAATAGAACTCGTCTTAAAAGAAATGACAGACCAACCCAATAACAAGTGATTAGGGCCGCCTGCAATATCCCCAGGATTTATCTTAAGTACTAGTCTAAGAAAAATATCTCAAACTTGTTGTTAGGCTCTAATTTAAGAGTAGATTCAACAAATATATATTAAACGTTAAAAAAAAAAAAAAAAAAAAAATTTATGTCGTTTGCAGTGTAGTCCACTGATTTTGTTTCGATTAACCCCATTGTGGGTATAACGGATATATCATCAAATTTACTTATGCTATTATCGAACATACGTATAGTTTTTTTTTTTTTAAGTTTTTTCTTTTGCAATTCTAATTACGGCCCCACTGACATAGTTGTTTTTGTTGTTTATTCTCCTTTTTTTTTTTAAATATTATTAAAAAGTTTTCTTTTGTATTTTTGTAATTGTAATTATAATTTTTCTTTCTATGCCATGTGGAAGGTATCGTATCAATTCAACTGCCGCCGTGTGCAGACGTGTTTTTTAATGCACTCCGCAAAAATTGAGTGTAATAAAAAAAAAAAAAAAAAAAAGTCTGCGTTTGCAAAAAGTTGTGTAGGGCTCTCAGTCACCTCAGAGACGCCTATTTACAATCATATTGCTATTAGATTGCTCTAATAGCAATAAATACTAAGTTGCAACAACAAAGTGCGTAATTTTTACAAAAGCCATGTCCACCAATTCGGGCCCAAGCTCTCTCAATCCCCACCAGCAACAGCTACAAGAACTAATTGTACAACAACAACGTGAGCGTCGACTCTCGGTCCAACGCAACAACGCGTACTTTTCGGTGGTGTCGCCGACCCCACCGAATGCTAACGTAAACAATAACACCGAAAGTGCCAGCCACTCAGCAATTAACAGCAACCTACCGTGGAGAGAGCAGTGTGCTTCTCCATCAATATCGATAACTGGGTCACCGATTGCACCAACCAGCACCGTCAGCTCGTTGACAGCAACCAGCACCGTCAGCTCGTTGACAGCAACTACTGCAACGTCTGCCGAAGTATTGACCTGCCTCAAGCCGTCAACGACAAGTCGCCCAGAGTCAGCCACAATAGTAAACCCAACGACTTCTGTCCAAACTGGAATGGACAGATATATTAAAATAACTAAGCGGAAGCTAAGCCCGCAAAAGAAAAAAAGTGGCAATACGCCGAAAATAACCAAACCAAATGAACGAGTAGCACCCCTTAGCGGGAATCGTTTTAAAATTCTTGCCGATCAGCAAGACGATCAAGCCGGCGCTGTAGATAAAGTTAAATCGGCTAGACCACCCCCTTTATACATTCGTGGAGCCAACTGCAGCGCCCTGATTTCGAAGCTAGTAGAAACAGTAGGGGCAAATAGCTTTGTTGTAACCCCTCTCAATAGGGGTAACATTAAAGAAATTAAATGTCAAGCCCAAACTGAGGACAATTTCCGCATCATCGAAAAGTACCTCCGTAATGCTAACATCAACTTCTATACCTACCAACTAAAAAGCAGTAAAGGGCTCCAGGTTGTGTTAAAGGGGATTGAGCCATCGGTCCCTATTCAAGAAATAGCAGACGCGTTGGTCGAAAAAGGGTTTTCGGTCAAGTCCGTTGTCAACATTATCAACAGGAACAAAGGCGCACAGCCGCTCTTTAAAATCGAGCTCCAACCAGATGCAAAGCGGTCGAAGCCTAATGAAGTGCACCCAATCTACAACCTTCAGCTCCTATTGCACAGAAGAATCACCGTAGAGGAGCCCCATAAGAGACGCCAACCACCGCAGTGTAAAAACTGCCAGGAATACAACCACACCTCTAACAATTGCAATCTTAGGTCAGTGTGTGTTGGCTGCGGTGAACATCATGAAGATGGAATTTGCACCAAGGACAGAAACAACGTCGCACTAAGACTATGCAGCAACTGTGGAGGGAACCACACGGCCAACTACAGAGGATGTCCTGTCTTTAAGGATCTTAAATCACACCTAAACGGGCGCAAACCCCCAGCCGGACCAAAAATCATCTTCAACGCCTCCAAAACTACACCGGAGGTTTTCTTCGCCAAGGCTGTTAGATCATCCAACATGACTGCTACAACCAGTCCTAGTGTATCCTTCGCTAGTGTGCTCCGAACTGGACAGACGGAGCCCGCGAAAGAGACCCCGTCACTCCGCCATCTACAGAATCCGCAACCTAGCGCACCAGAGCTTGGCCAGCAAACTCCAAGTGGTCTAGAGGCCCTATTGATCTCACTCAATCAAAACATGACCACTTTTATGACGTTCATGCAAAACTGTATGCACGAACTGATGCGGAATCAAAACCTGCTTATCCAGAAGCTTATCGAGAATAAATAATGGCTTCCCTACGTCTATGTCTTTGGAATGCTAACGGCATCTCCAAGCACAAAAATGAACTGCAACTATTCCTAGACTCAAGTGAAATCGACGTTTTGCTGATTTCGGAAACACATTTAACATCAAAAAATAATTTTCAAATACCAAAATATACCTTCTACGCAACAAACCATCCAGACGGAAAAGCTCATGGCGGGACCGGTATCCTAATCAAAAACCGTATAAAACATTCGTTCCTCAACAGATTTGAAACACAGCACCTACAAGCAACTGCTATAACCGTCCAAACCAGCTGCGGCAACACTACACTGGTCGCCCTGTACTGCCCACCACGCTTCTCAATCTCTGAAAAGGAATTTACCGATTTCTTTAACACACTCGGAGATCGCTTTATTGCAGCAGGGGACTATAACGCCAAACATACGCACTGGGGATCTCGCCTGGTAAATCCTAAAGGAAAGCAGTTGTACAACACAATAGTCAACCCTCTCAATAAGATGGATTGCGTCTCACCGGGTAGGCCTACTTATTGGCCCACAGATCCACAGAAAGTGCCTGACTTGATTGATTTCGCAGTAACCAAGAGGATTCCACGTAATCGGATCACTGCGGAAACACTACTAGATTTAACTTCCGATCACTCTCCAGTGCTATTCACATTATTAACAAGACCTCAAGTACTTGATCGCCCATATAGGCTTACAAACAACAAAACAAATTGGCTTAAATTTAAAATGTACATGAGTGCCCACATTGACTGTTCGCCGAAACTGGATGCTGCAGAGGACATTGATATGTGCGTCTCTGCACTTGAGTCGATGATGGGAGCTGCAGCAAGAGTATCTACTCCACATGCCTCTTCTTACACCAAACCTGTTGACAGGCCTACGAACCGGCGGATAGAACAATTAGTAACGGAAAAACGACGTCTAAGAAGAGAATGGCAGATTACTCGATCACCAGCAGCAAAACTTCGCCTAAGGCAAGCTAATCGCAACCTCTCCAAGGCGTTAAGACAAGAGGAAAGCTGGGCTCAAAGGAAATACATAGAAAAGCTCAGTCCAACCAGCACTAAACATCCTCTGTGGAAAGCCCACCCAACTTTAAGCGCTCCTACAGAGACAATTTCACCGATAAGGAGTCCAACCGGTGGATGGGCCCGCAGTGACGAAGAGAGGGCATCCGTATTTGCCACACATCTTAAAATGGTTTTTCAGCCAAATCCAACATCAAACTCATCTGTACTTCCCCCTTCGAACACATTAACGGATAGTGAGTACTCGGAACTCCAATCGGACGAGATCACTGCAGTTATTAAAAACCACATAAAGCCGAAAAAAGCCCCTGGCCATGACCTAGTCACACCGAAAATGATCCTAGAACTCCCTATCATTTCAATACAATATATCTGCAAACTGTTCAACGCTATAATAAAAATTGGCTACTTCCCAAGAACATGGAAAAAGTCCACTATCATCATGATTCCTAAAGTGGGAAAGGACAAAACCCAGCCATCATCCTATAGGCCAATTAGTTTGCTGCCATGTCTTTCAAAGCTTTTTGAAAAGGTCCTGCAGATCCGCCTAAACTCATTTCTGGCATCGGAGAACACAATCCCTTCACACCAGTTTGGCTTCCGCGAAAAACATGGTACAATTGAACAAGTCAATCGCATAACATCCGAAATACGAACAGCATTCGAACTAAAAGAATACTGTGCGGCTGTCTTTCTCGACGTTGCCCAGGCTTTCGATAGAGTTTGGCTGGAGGGTCTGATGTTCAAAATCCGGCAAAAACTGCCACAGTACACACACAAACTCATGGAATCTTACCTTTACAATAGGAAATTCGCTGTAAGATGTAATGGCTCCGTCTCCGCTGATTTTGAAATCAAAGCTGGTGTACCGCAAGGCAGTGTACTCGGGCCATTGCTCTACCTGCTGTACACTGCAGACTTACCAACGAGTTTAGGACTTACAACGTCCACTTTTGCCGATGACACGGCAATCCTTAGCAGATCCAAATGCCCAATACAAGCCTCTGCAAAACTAGAGGAACACCTTAAGGTGGTAGAGGAATGGCTAGCAACCTGGCGTATCCGGGTCAATGAGCAGAAATGTAAACATGTTACATTTACGCTTAACAGAAGAAACTGTCCAGCTCTAATGCTAAACAACGTACCAGTTCCTCAAGCCGTGGATGTCACTTACCTTGGCATCCACCTAGACAGAAGACTAACTTGGCGCAAGCACATCGAAGCAAAAAAGTCACAGCTTAAACTGAAAGCGAGTAGCCTACATTGGATCATCAATGCTCGGTCCCCTCTACGTCTGGAGTATAAAGTCCTCCTATACAACTCCGTACTGAAACCCATCTGGACTTACGGAGCCGTACTATGGGGAAATGCAAGTACCAGCAATGTCGATATTATACAAAGAGCGCAGTCGAAGATTTTAAGATCTATCACGGGGGCCCCGTGGTATATACGAAACGACAACATTCAAAATGATCTAAATATACCTAGCGTAAAATCTGAAATAGGTACTCAACAACTAAAGTATTCTGCGAAACTGGATGCACACCCAAATGTTCTTGCCAATTCCCTTACGCGAACTAATAATAGAACTCGTCTTAAAAGAAATGACAGACCAACCCAATAACAAGTGATTAGGGCCGCCTGCAATATCCCCAGGATTTATCTTAAGTACTAGTCTAAGAAAAATATCTCAAACTTGTTGTTAGGCTCTAATTTAAGAGTAGATTCAACAAATATATATTAAACGTTAAAAAAAAAAAAAAAAAAAATTTATGTCGTTTGCAGTGTAGTCCACTGATTTTGTTTCGATTAACCCCATTGTGGGTATAACGGATATATCATCAAATTTACTTATGCTATTATCGAACATACGTATAGTTTTTTTTTTTTTAAGTTTTTTCTTTTGCAATTCTAATTACGGCCCCACTGACATAGTTGTTTTTGTTGTTTATTCTCCTTTTTTTTTTAAATATTATTAAAAAAGTTTTCTTTTGTATTTTTGTAATTGTAATTATAATTTTTCTTTCTATGCCATGTGGAAGGTATCGTATCAATTCAACTGCCGCCGTGTGCAGACGTGTTTTTTAATGCACTCCGCAAAAATTGAGTGTAATAAAAAAAAAAAAAAAAGTCTGCGTTTGCAAAAAGTTGTGTAGGGCTCTCAGTCACCTCAGAGACGCCTATTTACAATCATATTGCTATTAGATTGCTCTAATAGCAATAAATACTAAGTTGCAACAACAAAGTGCGTAATTTTTACAAAAGCCATGTCCACCAATTCGGGCCCAAGCTCTCTCAATCCCCACCAGCAACAGCTACAAGAACTAATTGTACAACAACAACGTGAGCGTCGACTCTCGGTCCAACGCAACAACGCGTACTTTTCGGTGGTGTCGCCGACCCCACCGAATGCTAACGTAAACAATAACACCGAAAGTGCCAGCCACTCAGCAATTAACAGCAACCTACCGTGGAGAGAGCAGTGTGCTTCTCCATCAATATCGATAACTGGGTCACCGATTGCACCAACCAGCACCGTCAGCTCGTTGACAGCAACCAGCACCGTCAGCTCGTTGACAGCAACTACTGCAACGTCTGCCGAAGTATTGACCTGCCTCAAGCCGTCAACGACAAGTCGCCCAGAGTCAGCCACAATAGTAAACCCAACGACTTCTGTCCAAACTGGAATGGACAGATATATTAAAATAACTAAGCGGAAGCTAAGCCCGCAAAAGAAAAAAAGTGGCAATACGCCGAAAATAACCAAACCAAATGAACGAGTAGCACCCCTTAGCGGGAATCGTTTTAAAATTCTTGCCGATCAGCAAGACGATCAAGCCGGCGCTGTAGATAAAGTTAAATCGGCTAGACCACCCCCTTTATACATTCGTGGAGCCAACTGCAGCGCCCTGATTTCGAAGCTAGTAGAAACAGTAGGGGCAAATAGCTTTGTTGTAACCCCTCTCAATAGGGGTAACATTAAAGAAATTAAATGTCAAGCCCAAACTGAGGACAATTTCCGCATCATCGAAAAGTACCTCCGTAATGCTAACATCAACTTCTATACCTACCAACTAAAAAGCAGTAAAGGGCTCCAGGTTGTGTTAAAGGGGATTGCGCCATCGGTCCCTACTCAAGAAATAGCAGACGCGTTGGTCGAAAAAGGGTTTGCGGTCAAGTCCGTTGTCAACATCATCAACAGGAATAAAGTCGCACAGCCGCTCTTTAAAATCGAGCTCCAACCAGATGCAAAGCGGTCGAAGCCAAATGAAGTGCACCCAATCTACAACCTTCAGCTCCTATTGCACAGAAGAATTACCGTAGAGGAGCCCCATAAGAGACGCCAACCACCGCAGTGTAAAAACTGCCAGGAATACAACCACACCTCTAACAATTGCAATCTTAGGTCAGTGTGTGTTGGCTGCGGCGAACATCATGAAGATGGAATTTGCACCAAGGACAGAAACAACGTCGCACTAAGACTATGCAGCAACTGTGGAGGGAACCACACGGCCAACTACAGAGGATGTCCTGTCTTTAAGGATCTTAAATCACACCTAAACGGGCGCAAACCCCCAGCCGGACCAAAAATCATCTTCAACGCCTCCAAAACTACACCGGAGGTTTTCTTCGCCAAGGCTGTTAGATCATCCAACATGACTGCTACAACCAGTCCTAGTGTATCCTTCGCTAGTGTGCTCCGAACTGGACAGACGGAGCCCGCGAAAGAGACCCCGTCACTCCGCCATCTACAGAATCCGCAACCTAGCGCACCAGAGCTTGGCCAGCAAACTCCAAGTGGTCTAGAGGCCCTATTGATCTCACTTAATCAAAACATGACCACTTTTATGACGTTCATGCAAAACTGTATGCACGAACTGATGCGGAATCAAAACCTGCTTATCCAGAAGCTTATCGAGAATAAATAATGGCTTCCCTACGTCTATGTCTTTGGAATGCTAACGGCATCTCCAAGCACAAAAATGAACTGCAACTATTCCTAGACTCAAGTGAAATCGACGTTTTGCTGATTTCGGAAACACATTTAACATCAAAAAATAATTTTCAAATACCAAAATATACCTTCTACGCAACAAACCATCCAGACGGAAAAGCTCATGGCGGGACCGGTATCCTAATCAAAAACCGTATAAAACATTCGTTCCTCAACAGATTTGAAACGCAGCACCTACAAGCAACTGCTATAACCGTCCAAACCAGCTGCGGCAACACTACACTGGTCGCCCTGTACTGCCCACCACGCTTCTCAATCTCTGAAAAGGAATTTACCGATTTCTTTAACACACTCGGAGATCGCTTTATTGCAGCAGGGGACTATAACGCCAAACATACGCACTGGGGATCTCGCCTGGTAAATCCTAAAGGAAAGCAGTTGTACAACACAAAAGTCAACCCTCTCAATAAGATGGATTGCGTCTCACCGGGTAGGCCTACTTATTGGCCCACAGATCCACAGAAAGTGCCTGACTTGATTGATTTCGCAGTAACCAAGAGGATTCCACGTAATCGGATCACTGCGGAAACACTACTAGATTTAACTTCCGATCACTCTCCAGTGCTATTCACATTATTAACAAGACCTCAAGTACTTGATCGCCCATATAGGCTTACAAACAACAAAACAAATTGGCTTAAATTTAAAATGTACATGAGTGCCCACATTGACTGTTCGCCGAAACTGGATGCTGCAGAGGACATTGATATGTGCGTCTCTGCACTTGAGTCGATGATGGGAGCTGCAGCAAGAGTATCTACTCCACATGCCTCTTCTTACACCAAACCTGTTGACAGGCCTACGAACCGGCGGATAGAACAATTAGTAACGGAAAAACGACGTCTAAGAAGAGAATGGCAGATTACTCGATCACCAGCAGCAAAACTTCGCCTAAGGCAAGCTTTTTCCTATTTACCTTAGTAGATGTCTGACTAACTACTCTCTTCACGAACCTTTTCGTGTTCTTTGCCAATCTTTTAACAACCTTTCTCACCTAATTTCTCCTCATCTTTCTGTCACTTCTCTTCGCGCTATACTTTTTAATCATCTACAGCGAAACCAATGAAAATATTCTGGACTTGGATTGGCTGCAACTCATCCCTGACCACATTGGCTGTGAATCGGGGCATAGCTGGCACCTTATGCAAATAAAACACCTCCACCGGGTCGGGGATGTTTAGTTGTGTATATAGCTAAGCTAGCTTTTTTAATTTAATTACTATTTGTCTTTAGCTTAAGCTTTTTCGTCGACTGCTGTGTTAGTTGACGTAAATTAATAAATAAATAATAAATAATAATAATAATAATAATAATAATCGCAACCTCTCCAAGGCGTTAAGACAAGAGGAAAGCTGGGCTCAAAGGAAATACATAGAAAAGCTCAGTCCAACCAGCACTAAACATCCTCTGTGGAAAGCCCACCCAACTTTAAGCGCTCCTACAGAGACAATTTCACCGATAAGGAGTCCAACCGGTGGATGGGCCCGCAGTGACGAAGAGAGGGCATCCGTATTTGCCACACATCTTAAAATGGTTTTTCAGCCAAATCCAACATCAAACTCATCTGTACTTCTTCCTTCGAACACATTAACAGATAGTGAGTACTCGGAACTCCAATCGGACGAGATCACTGCAGTTATTAAAAACCACATAAAGCCGAAAAAAGCCCCTGGCCATGACCTAGTCACACCGAAAATGATCCTAGAACTCCCTATCATTTCAATACAATATATCTGCAAACTGTTCAACGCTATAATAAAAATTGGCTACTTCCCAAGAACATGGAAAAAGTCCACTATCATCATGATTCCTAAAGTGGGAAAGGACAAAACCCAGCCATCATCCTATAGGCCAATTAGTTTGCTGCCATGTCTTTCGAAGCTTTTTGAAAAGGTCCTGCAGATCCGCCTAAACTCATTTCTGGCATCGGAGAACACAATCCCTTCACACTAGTTTGGCTTCCGCGAAAAACATGGTACAATTGAACAAGTCAATCGCATAACATCCGAAATACGAACAGCATTCGAACTAAAAGAATACTGTGCGGCTGTCTTTCTCGACGTTGCCCAGGCTTTCGATAGAGTTTGGCTGGAGGGTCTGATGTTCAAAATCCGGCAAAAACTGCCACAGTACACACACAAACTCATGGAATCTTTACAATAGGAAATTCGCTGTAAGATGTAATGGCTCCGTCTCCGCTGATTTTGAAATCAAAGCTGGTGTACCGCAAGGCAGTGTACTCGGCCCATTGCTCTACCTGCTGTACACTGCAGACTTACCAACGAGTTTAGGACTTACAACGTCCACTTTTGCCGATGACACGGCAATCCTTAGCAGATCCAAATGCCCAATACAAGCCTCTGCAAAACTAGAGGAACACCTTAAGGTGGTAGAGGAATGGCTAGCAACCTGGCGTATCCGGGTCAACGAACAGAAATGCAAACATGTTACATTTACGCTTAACAGAAGAAACTGTCCAGCTCTAATGCTAAACAACGTACCAGTTCCTCAAGCCGTGGATGTCACTTACCTTGGCATCCACCTAGACAGAAGACTAACTTGGCGCAAGCACATCGAAGCAAAAAAGTCACAGCTTAAACTGAAAGCGAGTAGCCTACATTGGATCATCAATGCTCGGTCCCCTCTACGTCTGGAGTATAAAGTCCTCCTATACAACTCCGTACTGAAACCCATCTGGACTTACGGAGCCGTACTATGGGGAAATGCAAGTACCAGCAATGTCGAAGATTTTAAGATCAATCACGGGGGCCCCGTGGTATATACGAAACGACAACATTCAAAATGATCTAAATATACCTAGCGTAAAATCTGAAATAGGTACTCAACAACTAAAGTATTCTGCGAAACTGGATGCACACCCAAATGTTCTTGCCAATTCCCTTACGCGAACTAATAATAGAACTCGTCTTAAAAGAAATGACAGACCAACCCAATAACAAGTGATTAGGGCCGCCTGCAATATCCCCAGGATTTATCTTAAGTACTAGTCTAAGAAAAATATCTCAAACTTGTTGTTAGGCTCTAATTTAAGAGTAGATTCAACAAATATATATTAAACGTTAAAAAAAAAAAAAAATGTGGAAGGTTAATATATATTTAAAGTATTCAAGACTGTTCGTGGAGAGGCGGAAGGATCCAAATAAAATACATGTCGTTGGCGGGTGCCAATTTCTTCTGGGTATGGTGAGCGGGTGATGAATTAAGAACGCGCGATAAATTCGGTTAAAAAACTTATACTTTATTAAATATTCACAGGTGGCCCGACACACACGAAATGGTTCGGGTTAAATATATGAAGTTCGAGATTACAAATCTGAAGGAGAAGAACGGGTGTTCGGGTGAAAAACTCGGACTAGATTAAATGGCGATGCCCATGGGAAAAAACCAGTCACCCCTCCTGGTGTGACCGTAGCTGCCGAGGATAAAAAAAACCCTCCTCACTCCTCACTGCTCTTCGCCGCTCACTGCTGTTCACCCGGTGGCGTGAACATACCGCCCCCCTTGCAACACGTTGCAATTGCCACCCTGGACATATGTAGGATGGGGGGCGGCAGCGTTCTGGAGCGCCTAGATCCCACAGGAGCCGGAGACGACCCATCCGAACACGGTGCTCTGGGCTGCGGGAGTACCGCTATGACCGGGCACACAGCCTGGTTGGATGACCTCAGGATAGAGGTCTGCCCCGAGCACCACGGACACCGAAGCCGGCCGATAGAAGTACTTGATCGCCCATATAGGCTTACAAACAACAAAACAAATTGGCTTAAATTTAAAATGTACATGAGTGCCCACATTGACTGTTCGCCGAAACTGGATGCTGCAGAGGACATTGATATGTGCGTCTCTGCACTTGAGTCGATGATGGGAGCTGCAGCAAGAGTATCTACTCCACATGCCTCTTCTTACACCAAACCTGTTGACAGGCCTACGAACCGGCGGATAGAACAATTAGTAACGGAAAAACGACGTCTAAGAAGAGAATGGCAGATTACTCGATCACCAGCAGCAAAACTTCGCCTAAGGCAAGCTAATCGCAACCTCTCCAAGGCGTTAAGACAAGAGGAAAGCTGGGCTCAAAGGAAATACATAGAAAAGCTCAGTCCAACCAGCACTAAACATCCTCTGTGGAAAGCCCACCCAACTTTAAGCGCTCCTACAGAGACAATTTCACCGATAAGGAGTCCAACCGGTGGATGGGCCCGCAGTGACGAAGAGAGGGCATCCGTATTTGCCACACATCTTAAAATGTTTTTCCAGCCAAATCCAACATCAAACTCATCTGTACTTCTTCCTTCGAACACATTAACGGATAGTGAGTACTCGGAACTCCAATCGGACGAGATCACTGCAGTTATTAAAAACCACATAAAGCCGAAAAAAGCCCCTGGCCATGACCTAGTCACACCGAAAATGATCCTAGAACTCCCTATCATTGCAATACAATATATCTGCAAACTGTTCAACGCTATAATAAAAATTGGCTACTTCCCAAGAACATGGAAAAAGTCCACTATCATCATGATTCCTAAAGTGGGAAAGGACAAAACCCAGCCATCATCCTATAGGCCAATTAGTTTGCTGCCATGTCTTTCGAAGCTTTTTGAAAAGGTCCTGCAGATCCGCCTAAACTCATTTCTGGCATCGGAGAACACAATCCCTTCACACCAGTTTGGCTTCCGCGAAAAACATGGTACAATTGAACAAGTCAATCGCATAACATCCGAAATACGAACAGCATTCGAACTAAAAGAATACTGTGCGGCTGTCTTTCTCGACGTTGCCCAGGCTTTCGATAGAGTTTGGCTGGAGGGTCTGATGTTCAAAATCCGGCAAAAACTGCCACAGTACACACACAAACTCATGGAATCTTTACAATAGGAAATTCGCTGTAAGATGTAATGGCTCCGTCTCCGCTGATTTTGAAATCAAAGCTGGTGTACCGCAAGGCAGTGTACTCGGCCCATTGCTCTACCTGCTGCACACTGCAGACTTACCAACGAGTTTAGGACTTACAACGTCCACTTTTGCCGATGACACGGCAATCCTTAGCAGATCCAAATGCCCAATACAAGCCTCTGCAAAACTAAAGGAACACCTTAAGGTGGTAGAGGAATGGCTAGCAACCTGGCGTATCCGGGTCAACGAACAGAAATGCAAACATGTTACATTTACGCTTAACAGAAGAAACTGTCCAGCTCTAATGCTAAACAACGTACCAGTTCCTCAAGCCGTGGATGTCACTTACCTTGGCATCCACCTAGACAGAAGACTAACTTGGCGCAAGCACATCGAAGCAAAAAAGTCACAGCTTAAACTGAAAGCGAGTAGCCTACATTGGATCATCAATGCTCGGTCCCCTCTACGTCTGGAGTATAAAGTCCTCCTATACAACTCCGTACTGAAACCCATCTGGACTTACGGAGCCGTACTATGGGGAAATGCAAGTACCAGCAATGTCGAAGATTTTAAGATCAATCACGGGGGCCCCGTGGTATATACGAAACGACAACATTCAAAATGATCTAAATATACCTAGCGTAAAATCTGAAATAGGTACTCAACAACTAAAGTATTCTGCGAAACTGGATGCACACCCAAATGTTCTTGCCAATTCCCTTACGCGAACTAATAATAGAACTCGTCTTAAAAGAAATGACAGACCAACCCAATAACAAGTGATTAGGGCCGCCTGCAATATCCCCAGGATTTATCTTAAGTACTAGTCTAAGAAAAATATCTCAAACTTGTTGTTAGGCTCTAATTTAAGAGTAGATTCAACAAATATATATTAAACGTTAAAAAAAAAAAAAAAATGTGGAAGGTTAATATATATTTAAAGTATTCAAGACTGTTCGTGGAGAGGCGGAAGGATCCAAATAAAATACATGTCGTTGGCGGGTGCCAATTTCTTCTGGGTATGGTGAGCGGGTGATGAATTAAGAACGCGCGATAAATTCGGTTAAAAAACTTATACTTTATTAAATATTCACAGGTGGCCCGACACACACGAAATGGTTCGGGTTAAATATATGAAGTTCGAGATTACAAATCTGAAGGAGAAGAACGGGTGTTCGGGTGAAAAACTCGGACTAGATTAAATGGCGTTGCCCATGGGAAAAAACCAGTCACCCCTCCTGGTGTGACCGTAGCTGCCGAGGATAAAAAAAACCCTCCTCACTCCTCACTGCTCTTCGCCGCTCACTGCTGTTCACCCGGTGGCGTGAACATACCGCCCCCCTTGCAACACGTTGCAATTGCCACCCTGGACATATGTAGGATGGGGGCGGCAGCGTTCTGGAGCGCCTAGATCCCACAGGAGCCGGAGACGACCCATCCGAACACGGTGCTCTGGGCTGCGGGAGTACCGCTATGACCGGGCACACAGCCTGGTTGGATGACCTCAGGATAGAGGTCTGCCCCGAGCACCACGGACACCGAAGCCGGCCGATAGAAGTACTTGATCGCCCATATAGGCTTACAAACAACAAAACAAATTGGCTTAAATTTAAAATGTACATGAGTGCCCACATTGACTGTTCGCCGAAACTGGATGCTGCAGAGGACATTGATATGTGCGTCTCTGCACTTGAGTCGATGATGGGAGCTGCAGCAAGAGTATCTACTCCACATGCCTCTTCTTACACCAAACCTGTTGACAGGCCTACGAACCGGCGGATAGAACAATTAGTAACGGAAAAACGACGTCTAAGAAGAGAATGGCAGATTACTCGATCACCAGCAGCAAAACTTCGCCTAAGGCAAGCTAATCGCAACCTCTCCAAGGCGTTAAGACAAGAGGAAAGCTGGGCTCAAAGGAAATACATAGAAAAGCTCAGTCCAACCAGCACTAAACATCCTCTGTGGAAAGCCCACCCAACTTTAAGCGCTCCTACAGAGACAATTTCACCGATAAGGAGTCCAACCGGTGGATGGGCCCGCAGTGACGAAGAGAGGGCATCCGTATTTGCCACACATCTTAAAATGTTTTTCCAGCCAAATCCAACATCAAACTCATCTGTACTTCTTCCTTCGAACACATTAACGGATAGTGAGTACTCGGAACTCCAATCGGACGAGATCACTGCAGTTATTAAAAACCACATAAAGCCGAAAAAAGCCCCTGGCCATGACCTAGTCACACCGAAAATGATCCTAGAACTCCCTATCATTGCAATACAATATATCTGCAAACTGTTCAACGCTATAATAAAAATTGGCTACTTCCCAAGAACATGGAAAAAGTCCACTATCATCATGATTCCTAAAGTGGGAAAGGACAAAACCCAGCCATCATCCTATAGGCCAATTAGTTTGCTGCCATGTCTTTCGAAGCTTTTTGAAAAGGTCCTGCAGATCCGCCTAAACTCATTTCTGGCATCGGAGAACACAATCCCTTCACACCAGTTTGGCTTCCGCGAAAAAACATGGTACAATTGAACAAGTCAATCGCATAACATCCGAAATACGAACAGCATTCGAACTAAAAGAATACTGTGCGGCTGTCTTTCTCGACGTTGCCCAGGCTTTCGATAGAGTTTGGCTGGAGGGTCTGATGTTCAAAATCCGGCAAAAACTGCCACAGTACACACACAAACTCATGGAATCTTTACAATAGGAAATTCGCTGTAAGATGTAATGGCTCCGTCTCCGCTGATTTTGAAATCAAAGCTGGTGTACCGCAAGGCAGTGTACTCGGCCCATTGCTCTACCTGCTGTACACTGCAGACTTACCAACGAGTTTAGGACTTACAACGTCCACTTTTGCCGATGACACGGCAATCCTTAGCAGATCCAAATGCCCAATACAAGCCTCTGCAAAACTAGAGGAACACCTTAAGGTGGTAGAGGAATGGCTAGCAACCTGGCGTATCCGGGTCAACGAACAGAAATGCAAACATGTTACATTTACGCTTAACAGAAGAAACTGTCCAGCTCTAATGCTAAACAACGTACCAGTTCCTCAAGCCGTGGATGTCACTTACCTTGGCATCCACCTAGACAGAAGACTAACTTGGCGCAAGCACATCGAAGCAAAAAAGTCACAGCTTAAACTGAAAGCGAGTAGCCTACATTGGATCATCAATGCTCGGTCCCCTCTACGTCTGGAGTATAAAGTCCTCCTATACAACTCCGTACTGAAACCCATCTGGACTTACGGAGCCGTACTATGGGGAAATGCAAGTACCAGCAATGTCGAAGATTTTAAGATCAATCACGGGGGCCCCGTGGTATATACGAAACGACAACATTCAAAATGATCTAAATATACCTAGCGTAAAATCTGAAATAGGTACTCAACAACTAAAGTATTCTGCGAAACTGGATGCACACCCAAATGTTCTTGCCAATTCCCTTACGCGAACTAATAATAGAACTCGTCTTAAAAGAAATGACAGACCAACCCAATAACAAGTGATTAGGGCCGCCTGCAATATCCCCAGGATTTATCTTAAGTACTAGTCTAAGAAAAATATCTCAAACTTGTTGTTAGGCTCTAATTTAAGAGTAGATTCAACAAATATATATTAAACGTTAAAAAAAAAAAAAAAATGTGGAAGGTTAATATATATTTAAAGTATTCAAGACTGTTCGTGGAGAGGCGGAAGGATCCAAATAAAATACAAGTCGTTGGCGGGTGCCAATTTCTTCTGGGTATGGTGAGCGGGTGATGAATTAAGAACGCGCGATAAATTCGGTTAAAAAACTTATACTTTATTAAATATTCACAGGTGGCCCGACACACACGAAATGGTTCGGGTTAAATATATGAAGTTCGAGATTACAAATCTGAAGGAGAAGAACGGGTGTTCGGGTGAAAAACTCGGACTAGATTAAATGGCGATGCCCATGGGAAAAAACCAGTCACCCCTCCTGGTGTGACCGTAGCTGCCGAGGATAAAAAAACCCTCCTCACTCCTCACTGCTCTTCGCCGCTCACTGCTGTTCACCCGGTGGCGTGAACATACCGCCCCCCTTGCAACATGTTGCAATTGCCACCCTGGACATATGTAGGATGGGGGGCGGCAGCGTTCTGGAGCGCCTAGATCCCACAGGAGCCGGAGACGACCCATCCGAACACGGTGCTCTGGGCTGCGGGAGTACCGCTATGACCGGGCACACAGCCTGGTTGGATGACCTCAGGATAGAGGTCTGCCCCGAGCACCACGGACACCGAAGCCGGCCGATAGAAATAGGGGTCGGCCAGGATCAGGGTGGCGAGTTTCTCCCGGACCGGCGCTGACACTTCCCGGATGGGGGTGCGGATGAGCAGGTCCTCTTCGACCCGGAATATAACATTCCGCCGGAACGTATTGTCGGACCTCGCCTCGAGGACGGCCGTGCAGGCTTGGTCGACCCCGACCTTGGTCACAGCCAACCCCAGAGACCGGGCAAAAGAAAGATTGATGCGGCTCTCAGCCGCACACGCATCGAGGAGGACGCGGGTCTCGAAGGAATTCGAGCCGTTGCCCAATCGGAGGATTGCTGTTGGCATGACAGTCGTCGTCCTGGCGTGGAGCAGGGAGGAGAGAGAGATCTCGGCTGCGCCTTCTGGAGATGCGGAGCGGTCGGAAGATGATCGGGAACGGGGTTGTGGCGGTGGTGCTGCACGTCCGGAGGAGGGTAGTTGGCTGCGACGCCGGGCCGAGGCGCGTTGTCTCGGCGGTTGGTCGGCCATATGGAGCAGGGTGTGGTGTTTTTGCCCGCATCGTCGGCAACCATGGCGAGTCCGGCACGCGTCGGATGAGTGCTCGTGTGCCAAGCAATTGGGACAGTACTTATTTATAAGCACCGCTCGGAGCCGCTTTTCCCCTCGGAGGTTCAGGAAGCGCTGACACTGCCGGAGTGCGTGAATCCCCCGGCAGACCCGGCATCGGTACGCGTTCGTCCCATGTGGAGCAGATCGTTTGCTGCGGTGGTACGGCAGACGCGTGGGGGCCATGCCGCTGTGAAGGGGCGAGCTGAACGAACTGCAACGAAAGAAATTACGGAGGGGAGAGTGGATTAGTCGATACACGAAAACGAACAACATGCAGGGAGACGAGGACATCCGGACGGAACATAGAGGGATTGGAAGTCACGGTAGGGTTTTAGGCTCAGGACTCCTGCTGTCTTGCAACGGCATAGCGACATATCTCCGACGACATATCTCCGCCCAGTACATTTTTCTGGCGGAGATATGTCGCATTTTTAACGGCGGAGATATGTCGTTGTAAAACGACATATCATCGCCGGTGATCTGTGCGGAGATATGTCGTTTCAAAACGTCATATCTCCGCCGTTAGAAAAACGACATATCTCCGCGCGAAATTATGTCGTTTCAGAACGACATATCTCCGCGCGAAATTATTGTTGGGGTTTATTATTATATCATCGCCGGTGATTTGCGCGGAGATATGTCGTTTCAAAACGTCATATCTCCGCCGTTAAAAAAACGACATATCTCCGCCCGAAATTATGTCGTTTCAGAACGACATATCTCCGCGCGAAATTATGTCGTTTCAGAACGACATATCTCCGCGCGGAGATACGTCGTTTTTCTAACGGCGGAGATATGTCGTCGGAGATATGTCGTTACCCCCTTGCAACAGGATGAGCTTCGCCACGGGTCTTCGGATAGACCCACGCGCTGTGGTGACATCAGCCACTCGGACGAGACCGTCAGCCCCGGGCAAAGTGCGCTCAATTCGCCCTAAGCGCCACTCGTTGGAGGGGAGATTATCTTCGGACACGACCACGAGGTCGCCGGTCTGGAGGCTGCGAGTCGGTAATTTCCACTTATTCCGTTTGTGGAGCTCCTTGAGGTACTCACTCTTCCATCGGCGGCAGAAAGCCTGCTGGATTGCCTTCAGTCGCTGCCATCGGTTGATCAGCGACATAGGCTCAACCAGAATTTCCGGTTCCGCAATGGATAAGAGTGGTTCTACAATCAGGAAATGCCCCGGGCTTAGGGCCAGCAGATCCTCTGGGTCCTCGCTCATGGGAGAAATTGGCCTGGAGTTTAGGCACGCTTCGATCCTACACAGGAGAGTGGAGAGTTCCTCGAACGTGTACTTGACAGTGGAAGAAGACTTGTAAAACAGGGTCTTAAAACTTTTGACCCCTGCCTCCCACAGTCCTCCCATATGGGAGGCGCTCGGCGGAATGAACTGCCAGGATAAAATATGCTGGGGAAATGCCTTCATTATGTTAAGCCTGATGGCGTCCAGGAAGTCTTTTTCGAGCGCCTTTGAGGCCCCTACGAAGTTTTACCATTGTCGGAGTAAATGCGCTGTGGGCGAGAGAAGGCTGCGAGGAATCGTTCAGTGGTGAGGTCGGAGGTGGCCTCGAGATGGATTGCCTTCGTGCTGAAACACACAAAGACGCAGACATAACCCTTCATAATAAGACACGCACGCGCGGTGTAATTCTTGATCTCGAAAGGCCCTGCGAAGTCAATGCCCGTGTGGGTGACGGGCCTGGAGTACGTAATGCGCTCTCAAGGGAGATCACCCATCATTTGAGTCTGTAGTCGTCGACGATAAACGATGCAGACTTTACACCCCTTGATGTGGGACTTCACCAGATTCTTGATCCGTGGAATCCAGAATTTGGTTCGCAGATACCGCACCCTCAGTTGATTGCCGCCGTGCAGCGTGATGCGGTGGGCGAATTGGACGAGCAGGCGCGTAAAATGGGTATAATAGGGGAGGAGAATAGGGTGACGTTCATCATACCGGAGGGATTTAGCGGGCTGGAGTCGTCCACAGAAGCGGAGTATCCCATGCTGGTCGAGAAATGGATTCAAGTTGAGTAGCGCGCTGGATGATGGCAGGGGTCGCCCTTCACCAAGGGCCCGTATCTCCGCGAGGTATTCCCGACGCTGAGAGGTCCGAATCAAGGCGCGCTCGGCGAAGAGAAGTTCGTCATTGGTGAGGCGGACCGTGGAAGGCGTCGAAATCCTTTTGGTGGCGAAGCGTAGGACGTACGCGATGACTCGCAATGCCCTACCGTAGTCCGAGAAACGTTCGCCGACGTCATCGAGTAGGGTGGTCGCGGTGGTGTGGCACTGGACTCGCTGCTCCAGCTGGGTGTCTGGGAGTTCATGAGGGAGAGTTGGCCAATATTCGGGAGCTCGCTGGAGCCAGTCCGGCCCATGCCACCAGAGGCTGCTGGCAGATAACTCGTCCGCGCAGACTCCACGGCTCGCCAGATCAGCGGGGTTATCCTCGGAGCGCACATGTGCCCAGCTTTGGCCACTGGTGCTTTTGGAGATGCTGGATACCCGATTGGCCACGAAGGTGGACCAACTACACGGCGGTTTATTGAGCCAAGCCAACACGATGGTAGAGTCGGTCCAAAACTGGGAGGTTGCAGGTGGGATTGGGAGTTCAGGAACGATCGACGCCCAGAGATCGGCTAGCAAAACCGCTCCGCACAACTCCAGCCGAGGCAGCGAGACTGTCTTGACTGGAGCTACACGGGTCTTAGCCGTTAATAAATGGATTCTTACTTGATCGCCGTACCGAACCCGCACATATAGGGCTGCTCCATACGCTTTCTGTGACGCGTCACAGAAGCCATGAAGCTCCCACTAGAGCTTGTCGCTGGTGTTCAGCCAACGGGGGATGCGGAGTTCACTGAGGCCTGGGTAATCCTGCAGAAATTCGTGCCATTGCTGCAGCAGGAGAGGCGGCAGCACATCATCCCAGCCCAGTTCGGTTAGCCAGATTTGCTGCATGAATATCTTCGCTCGGATAACGAATGGGGCTAGCCAGCCAGCGGGGTCGAAAAGTTTAGCGATATGGGACAGAACCTGCCTCTTGGAGATCGACTCCTTCAATGGGGGGTCCGCTACGGTGAAGAAGAACACGTCCTCGGCGGCTTGCCAGCGGATGCCCAAGGTTTTTGCGGTGCTCGCGTCTTCCAGCTCGAGAAAGTCCTCTCGCAGCAGGTGCTCTCTCGGAATAGCTTGAAGTACTTCCTTCTTATTGGAAGTCCATTTCCGAAGCGGGAGACCCGCAGACTGGAGGGCAGCTTGAAGCTCTCGTATGGCGAGACGGGCGTCGGCTTCAGTGTGAGCGCCAGCAAGGACGTCATCAACATACATATAGTTTCGAAGGATTTCGCTCGCCTGAGGATACATCGCTTGCACGTCTTGTGCCAACTGTAAAAGGACTCGGATTGCCAGGAAAGGCGCGCAGTTAACCCCAAACGTGACAGTTTGTAGCTCATAATCCTGAACATTGCCGCAGCGGTCTCGGTAGAGGATCCGCTGAAAGGGGGTATGCCTGGGGTCGACTCAGATTTGTCGATACATTTGAGTGATGTCAGCGTTGAAAACGAATTGAAAGAATCGCCATTTCAGTACCTGAAGCGTGAGATCGGCCTGCAGAGTAGGCCCGGTGTGCAAGACGTCGTTAAGGCTGACGCCTCGCGTGGAGGGGCTTAAATACCACGCGTACCTTGGTGGTGGTGCTATCGGGCTTAAACACCGCGTGATGGGGGAGATAGAAGTTTTTCTCATCTTGAGGCGGCGGCACTGGAGTCATATGACCCCATTCCTCGTACTCTTGAATAATGGCATCGTACTGCATTTTTAGGACGGGATCCTTGAGAAGGCGTGCTTCATTCCGCAGGAATTGAGCCAGCGCGATCGGTCTTGAGTGTCCCAAGTCGACGCTATTCGGACCTTTAAACGGTAGAGACACAACATATCGGCCGTCCTTCCCTCTTTGGGTGGTCTCCTGGAAGTTCCGCTCGCAGAATACGTCATCCTCCTTTTCCGGCTTTGCGGGAAGGTCTTCCACCTCCCAAAACTTGGTGAGGAGTACCTCAAGTTTTGCTTCAGGACTGACTCGTGTCTGTGCAGCGAAAACCGATCGAGACGCCGGAGGGTCAGGCATGATAGCCCCACACAGAACCCATCCAAAGATGGTCCTTTTTGATCCGCTCTCCGAGGATGTGGGGAAACAGGTCCACACCGATAATCATGTCAATAGGCGCGGGCTTGTTGTAGAACGGGTCAGCCAGGGGGCGATCGAGGCACTGCGTCGAAACCGTGTTAAGGAATGGAGCCGTTGGAATGGCCCCTGACAATTTGGATACGACCAGGGCGGAGACCTCAATCTTGTTCAGTCTGTCACACGGGGGAGACAGCATCAGCAGACACACCTTGTCGGCGCAGCCTCCATCACTCTGGCCCATGCCCGTAACCGCGGCGTCTACTGGGTAAAAGCGGGGCTGGACCATGTTGAAGACACGCTCGGAGAGAAACGTTGAATCGGCCCCAGAGTCGATCAGCGCCCGAATGTGGTGATCCACACCACGATGGTGCAGAGTGACAATCGCAGTGCCTAAAAGGCCTCTGCCTGGGGTAGATGCGAAATAACTTTGAGCATTTGTGAGTTGGTTGCTCGTGGACGGACGCACTGCGGCGCTGTATGATGGGACTTGCGCAGCGGACGGTGCGGACACGGACACATCACTCGGATGCAACACAGTATGGTGACGTTCCTTGCAGGTATGGCAATTATGCGCACTGGAACAGCCTTTCTTTTGTTTTGTGGTTGTGCGAAAAAAAAAAAAAACACAAAACGAACGTTTTTGACACACCGCGAGTGTTGTGCGCGAAACAAACACAGTACCCGATCAGTGCATATGGACGAATGCCTGGATATATATATGTATGTACGTACATGCGTAAGTACACAGGTAAGTATGTAGATATGTATGCACCCGCGTTCTTCACACAAAACGTAAGTAATTTGTCTTTTAGTTGAATGTTGGATTCCTTTCCCCTCCTTTTTTTTGTTAAATCAATGCGCGACGCCGAAATGGATTATGTGTTGTGGATATGTACATACATATGTGCGTGCATCAATGTATGACGATGTATGTAAGTATGTATGTACATATGTAAGCAAGTGCACCGGTTTTCAAGTACGCGCGTGAGGAAATTAATTTCGCAACCAATTCGAAAGCACAAGAAGTCGCAGTGCATACGTTAATTGCTATTAACAATTTTTCTCTGTTTTTTTGAGTTGTGAGAAATGTGCGAATAATTTATATGTAGATGGGTATGTACATATGCGCGTACATCAACAGATGAAGATGTATGTATGTAAGTATATACGCGCGTGAGGAAACTAGTTCGGCATGGAAATAATTCGAACACATAAGAAATCGCGGTGAACACTTTGATTACTATTTTTTTCTATTTTTTTTATATAATACTTTAATAATTTTTGGTTTTTTTTTTCTCTCTTTTTTAAACCTTTACGCGGACTTGGCGAACAGCTGTGAAAAACACATGTACATGTGAATGCATATGTATGTACAAAAAAATGGAATGGGACCAAAAAATAAAAAGGGTGATCGTGAAATGGAAAACGAAAACGTTGGACAAACACGCTAAGGATTAGGAACTACCATGGAACCTTGGAACAGGTCAGGTATGTACATACAATATATAAAAGTGTGTAGGTCGCTGTGGAAAAGCGGGAAAACCTCACACTTTTATTAGTATGTAGGGCAAATGAAATGAATAATGAAATTTTGTACTTATCAGGAATTCCGCCGATGCTAGCTGGAGGAGCGGAAGGATATCCGGCTCGAAGGACCAATGTTCGTGGAGGGGCGGAAGGATCCAAATGAAATACAAGTCGTTGGCTGGTGCCAATTTCTTCTGGGTATGGTGAGCGAGTGATGAATTAAGAACGCGCGATAAATTCGGTTAAAAAACTTATACTTCATTAAATATTCACAGGTGGCCCGACACACACGAAATGGTTCGGGTTAAATATATGAAGTTCGAGATTACAAATCTGAAGGAGAAGAACGGGTGTTCGGGTGAAAAACTCGGACTAGATTAAATGGCGATCCCCATGGGAAAAAACCAGTCACCCCTCCTGGTGTGACCGTAGCTGCCGAGGATAAAAAAAACCCTCCTCACTCCTCACTGCTCTTCGCCGCTCACTGCTGTTCACCCGGTGGCGTGAACAAAGACTATACTGGAAACCAGATAAAAAACCTCTCCAGCGTTAAATTCGAGCTGATGCCATCATAGGCAATCCTTTATATTCTACAAGAATTTCTAATAGTGATTATCACGTCTAGTTGAAGCTAATTCTAAATGCAAATTTTCATGTAGCAATTAAAAGATTTTAGAAGAAATTAATTGTAGAAATTAAAAGGTTTTGTTTATTTTATTTTCATTATGTTATGTTATTAGACGAATATATATATATATATATATAGTGTTTAAAATTCTCTTTTTTTTTATTTACTCAATTTCGGGTTTTTTTTTTCCTTTTTCGTTATTGTTTAAAAAATTTATATCTTTTTCTAATCGATCAACGCAGTGATCTCCTGCCTATAATTTGTACAGCCTCCCAGCATGTACTCTAATCGGGCGAGTTCTCGCCCAATTTTTACAATAAGTATATAGGATGTATAACATATATGTAAATAAAAAAAAATTATTTGGTAGAGCGCTCTTTGTAGCGCTGCCGGTCTATAGCTGAGACGCGTTCAAGTAGCCGTTGCTGGTCCTCGCACAGGCCGGGAAGATTGTATGATGTTGCGCTCCTTGTAGCGCTACCGTTCTATAGCTGAGACGCATTCAAGATGCCGGTGCTGGTTCACGCACAGGCCGACAATGCACGCAAGTTAGTGCGCAGCAAACGTTGTAGAATGGACCTTCACAGTCCGCGGGACATTGCCTCTTATATTCTGGGATAGCTGTTGGAACAGCTTGTATTGTAGAGTATACAACATAACAAGTGGTCATATGCCCAACTATAAAGTAAGAGTAACACCTCATAACATAACGACACTTTGTTGCTATGTTTATACAATAACAAATATACATAAGTGCAGTAATAGGATGTCCATGTTATCTCCTCCCTCGCTTAAGTGGAGGCCGTCCCCGGACTTCTGTAGGTCAAGAGACTGCGAATGGCCACATAAATGGCGAACCAAATTGCGACTATCCCAATAGTGACACTGCTTGTAATAGAGAGCTGCATGAATGACTCGGCTGACACCATTGGTTTCTTTCTGAGCACATCATACTCGTTGACAAACGTTGTTTGGTTGATGGTAATCTTGTCGCTGAATGTCACCAAGTAGGTGCCGTTCACCCTTTTTTTGTTGCCGACTTCGTCTATGATGTCCACGGTGTCGTCGTTGATGATAACTATTCCCTCATCCACAATGATTAAGGGTTCCAGGTGACCTGGTCGGGAGCTACAATGGGCTTGAGTTCCGGCTACTAATTGTTGCGTGCAGCCATTCATGGGCGATCTTTTGCAGGATGTTGTGGTTACCTCCATATGGCAACCCCTGACTGAGAGGAGCTCCGTGCCACAATCAGCAACTACTTTTCTGTTATTAAAATCTAAAATATGTTATCCCGCTCTACCGGGTAAAGGCTGATTCTCTTACAGACAGATTCTGGGTGAGGATATTTGATTAAAAAGTACAAAATGTTAGAATTTTGAAAAACCTTTATACTACCTACATCTAATAAATCTGACACACTAATATTTGTGAGATTTCTATTGGTTATTTCGTTGACATCCAAGTCATCGAGAATTATTGGGTTTAATAAATTCGCTTTTGCCAAAGTTGTTGTTAGAATTAAATTTTCAAGGTCTGAAATGACCATTCTGTTTTTTGCTAGGATGGTTTCATAAAAGTGTTCGTGATTGACATTTTCTGTTTTACTTATTTGGTTTATGGAGTTTGTAATTGCATTCAGTTTATCTTGTACTTTGCTGTTGATCTCGACTTGCTTATTTTCTGACTCTAGCAATTGTTTTTGTTTAAACTTGATCTGTTCCCAGTCGTCAAAATCAGGAGTTCCAGCCACTAATTTTAAGGCAAAATATTTAAGCTTCTAGCGCCTCTATGATGAATCGTCATCGTTTCTTTTAGCGTGTCGATTTTCCTTATGTCTGTCAAAATAATTCTTTTAATATGGTCTTCTTTTAAGAATTCAGTAGTTTTACTGGTCTTGTCTGCGTGTGTCCTGTACGACGTAATGTTTGTCGTACGTCCGAGGTAGCCGTACTCTTCCGTCCGTACTCTGATTTCGTATAGTCCGTAATTTTCATGGTCATTGTCGCGTGTGTCCTCAGTATTGTTAGTATCAGTACAAAGTCAGTTCTGTAATTTTTGATATTATAAAATAGTCTTATTACTCTAATAGTTGTAAAAGTGTGCAAACCTAATTTTAGAAAAACGATTTGTAAAGGTTCTATTTCTAAATTATTTTTGCGCCATGTCCGTCAATATATGCTTTCGCGTTCGAATTTTTGTCTGATACAGCGAAGGTTAACGGCTGATGGTCGGTAAACATGTTTAAGTCTCTTACCTCATAAAGGTAGTTTCTCAAGTTCTTTGGTGACCACTGTATGGCAAGAAGCTCTCTTTCGTTGGTCGCAAAATTTCTTTCGAATTACGCAATTTACGGGATATCATGGTATCACCAATTGCGTCTGTGGTAAGATCAAATGGTTGTCGATAATCTGGGTAAGCTAAAAAAACCTCCTCCAATGCTAAAATATCTTTTAGCTTGGACTAAAACTTTTCCATTTTTGCCCTTTAAAATATCTCTGAGGGGACTTGCGAAGTCTCTTATGAAGCATAGATAATAATAGCTGGCAAGGCCAAGAAATGATCTGAGATCGAAAAGGGTACTTGGCGTTGGAAAATTTTTGATTGCCTGAAATTTTCGGGTAAAGATGTAATACCATCCCTAGATACGATAAATCCCAGATACTCCACACTTTTTTTTTTTTGATGTTTCCTGTGATACTCGCATACCCGCGTCCAATGTCCCTAACATGGTATTCTTTTGTTTCGGAAAAAATAATAACATCATCTATGTAGACGTAGCATGTTCTATTTATCTTTTCCCTAAGCACGTCATCGATGGCCCTCTGGAAGATAGTGGGAGAATTTGTGCGCCCGAAGGAGAGTCTGCAGAATTCATATTTCCCATTATTGACAGAAAAAGCTGTTTTCTCCCTGTCTTTTTCTGCTAGTGTTATTTGATGAAATCCCGATTTAAATATAAAATATTGGGCCTTTCCTATGTTCGACAGGATAGTTGGAATCATTGGAATAGGGTACTTGTCGTCAATTAGAAGCCTCTTTTTATGGAAGCCGTTTTCATCCGTCCCTTTTTTTTCTCGACCACCCAGGTCGGATTATTATAGGGGGATTTCGAGGATCGAATTATGCCGTGGGTTAGAAGTTGTTTAACTTCTGGGTTGACAAAGTCCGTAACGCCCATTGGGAGTGGGTATAGTTTAGAGTATACCGGTTCCCCATTTGTTCGTATAGTTGCTACAGTGTTTATGTTATATGGCAGAGCCTCGTCAGGATCTGCAAACGCTCCTACTCTTTCGTCCATCATCTTCTTGAAAGACTTAAGTACAGCAGCCGGGACGTCTGCATCGTCGATATAAATGAAATTTACTTGTGGACAACAAGTAAAAATAATGGACTCAGATCCATTTTTGGTAATTATGAGGTTGTTTAATAGATCGATAGTTACTCCGACCTTTTTTAAGAGGTCAAAACCAATTATGCCGTCAAAATCTTCTGGAATATTTATCAAAAAGAATTGTGCTTTAAGACCGAAAATATGTATTGGACATTTTTCCGTTACATTTGAGGTCCCATGAACAGATCTGACATTAAATGGTTTTTCTGCGGGGGTAGTGAAATTTAGTACGGCCATTGGTTGAATATAATTTTTTGAAAGCCCCGTATCGATAAGTAGTTTAATTGTTTTTCCTTCTACTGTTCTTGTGATGAACGGTAGAAGGTAGTGTTCCATCAAAAATTACAAGATTCTTCACCATCTGACAAGTCATCGCTAGCTGCCAGGACGCTCGCCTCTGCTTTTGTATCATTGTTGTATGTTGTATGCCAAATGAGCATATGCCCACAGTATTGTAGAGTATACAATATAACAAGTGGTCATATGCTCAACATTAAAGTAAGAGTAACATACCAACACTTTGTTGCTATGTTTATGCACCCATTCATAATAGTAATATGATCCGCCACTTATGCGGACTGGCCGCTGAGCGTGGGATCGCTAGCGTAAGCACTTTTGACTATGTACCCTCAGTACATATATGCTAATACGTACAAACATATATACTGCAACACACTCTCTCTCTCTGCCAGCGCCCTAAGCGGCAGAGTGTATTCAATACATATAAGATGTGTATAGGCTAAGACTAAAATATGAATAAACTGTGCAGACATTCGGGGATCACCGCTCGAACAGAACAGTTGCGTTTCATTTAACTAAAACGGATTTATTAAAAGAACTTAATGCACACATAACATGGCCAGCGTGACATGTAAAAAAAAAAAAATAAATTAATTAACATTTCAACATAAACTAAAAAACACGAAAATAATTTGTGCAAATTGTGGAATGTATTTTCAATTGATTGCGAACCACTGTGCGCGCTATGAACAAAAATGAAACAAAACAAAAAGAAAGATTAATCTAGATACTGGAATTTATGTGATTTTTCTACTATCAACACTTGGGTGCTGCTCCAGGGTGCACTCCCATAACACACACATACGTTTCTCCAATTATTTACAAAAAAAAAC
This sequence comes from Drosophila insularis, assembly GCA_018903935.1. Lineage (NCBI taxonomy): Eukaryota > Metazoa > Arthropoda > Insecta > Diptera > Drosophilidae > Drosophila > Drosophila insularis. The sequence continues at coordinate 21,419 of JAEIFP010000148.1, read as the reverse complement.
AGGAAATTAATTGGAATATAAAAACAATAATGGATTAAAAAAAAAAAAAATTTATTAAAGTAAAAAAAAAAATTAATTAAAAATAATATGAAACATTAATATGAAACCAAATAAATCAACAACAAAATACTGATGTCCACGGAACCCTCCTTCAAGACCGCTGTTCCTAACGAACAAAGGGATTTGCCAACGTTGCAAGAGGCTTTGCAGGCAAATCCAATCGATGGACCACGGCCACTAACAATAGAGGAGTACAGAGCCCGGCAGCAGACGGGAATCCCCAAAAAGACGAAACGAGGCGGTGAGGTGAGACGCCTGCTCACCCAGAAAAGACTGCAGCAGGATTTACTAAAGGACAGCACCAACGAAGAAGACCGACAACGCTGCATAGAGCGTATTGAGGACATCAAAACTGAACTGCGCCAAAGAGCGCAGAAACGCAAGCGGGCCGCAGTAATGCGCAAGCCCTAACTTGCCATAGATTTAAACTCTAATAAGCAAACTGAGGCACGAAAGTGCAGGTTGCGCCTACTAACCACTGTTAGGCTTTCTACTAAAAACACACGATTGGACAATTAATTGTTTAAATAAAAAATGTCAGCCAATCGTGTGTAACTAACACAACAATAATTTTTCCATGTCTCTGGCGCTGAGAATAAAACTCAGCAGCATTAGAAAAATAGTTTCAAGAAAAATAATTTAAAAATTTTTTTAAATAAAAAAAATATATATATATTCTTGAGTTAGTATTTTTTTTCTTTATATGCACCCTAATGCGATTCCAAAAGACAGTAACATAGAAAAAGTTGACAATATGTTAGATCATGAATCTAAAGTAGCGGATTCAACCGCGAATGTCATAAATAATGTTGAAACTGTCTCGGTTGATTTGAAAATCATAACCTTAATGCTTGTAATAATTGTTATTCTTTTATTAACAAACGTTTTAACAAAACTATATAAGTTGCACAATAAGTGCCTTAAGAAAAAATATTCCAGTAGGGCAGATAACCTAGATGTTGTTTAAGATGATAGACATAGCAGAAAAAGTATACAATAGAGAACCCAATTTTAGAAAATATCTTTGATAATATTGAGTAAATATTACGAATTTATAAAAATTGGTGATTTCGAAGACGAATATATAGATACTTTTAATTGTGCAGTAAGCCCATTAATAATATGTAACAACAAAATAGAAAAGGGCATAGTAATGAGTACATTACCATATGTAATGGTAAAAACAGTAGAAGAAAACCATGACATACTTGGTTATACAACAATAATTTTGGTACGATTGCACCGCTGAATGTTGTAGACAAAATATGGAATGGAATACGTTAGCACGAAAGATTAATGATCATAAAGATAAATTTGAAAATGACCTGAAACTTTGATAAACCATGCTCAAATACTGACAACACAGTATAATAACATATTATCAATAGTAAACAAAGCTAATAAGAAATTAGCAAAAGAGCATAGGCATCAGTGTGAAAAACTGATAAAATCATTGAAAATAAGATTGAACAATATTAGTACTAGACGAAATATTGTAATAGTAATTCCAGAAGATCAAAGTCAGCCAGCTGAATTTGACGAAAGCCAATTAGCAGATTTGGACGAGTCCAAACCAATTATTGATTCTGAAAGTGATATCGATAGTGACATCGAAACACTTGAAGAAAGTACAATGCCTAACCAAGTGGAATTAGACAGGCAATATGTTAGACAGGTTTCCACTTCAGTTCCTGAATTTGATGGTAAAAAGTTATCATTAAACAGATTCCTAACTGCATTACGCATTGTGGAAAGAACTAAGGGAGACCAAGAGGATATAGCAGTTGAGGTTATAAAATCAAAAATAACCGGCACAATCCTCTATAAAGTAGAAAATGAAACCACTATTGCAGGGATAATAAATAAGCTCAAAGAAAATGTAAAAGGAGAATCTCCAGACGTTTTAAAGGCGAAACTAATGAACATAAAACAAAAAGGCAAAACTGCTTCCCAGTATGCAACCGAAATGGATAATTTGCGGAAGCAACTGGAGGCAGCCTTTATTGATAACGGATTAGACCCAATCAATGCGGAAAAATTCTCTACAAGCGAGTCTGTTTCTGCAATGATTAAAAATTGCGAGCACGAAAAACTAAAAGTAATATTAGAAGCTGGAAACTTTGTAACTTTCAATGATGTAATGGGTAAATATATCCATTGCAGCACGGAAATGACTGGAAGTGCAAATACAGTATTATTTCAACGAGGCCGCAATAATAGAGGAGGTAGTAACCATTACCAAAGAGGTAGAGGAAATGGCCGCGGAAACTACAACTCCAACTATAACAATTACAATAACAGAAACAACAATAGAGGTGGTCGAGGTAATGGCCGAGGTAGAAATAATTTCTACCGAGGTAACAGCCAAAACAGATAAAATAACAATACCGAAAACAATAATGTCCGAGTAGCCCAAGATGCTTCGGGAAACTTGCAGACACCTCCAGATACTCGAAATTAAAAAGTAAAATATATACTGTAAACTTAAGTCTCAATAATTTTGTATCATTTACAAATGTTCAAAGAAATAAAATCATTACATTCCTAATTGATACAGGTGCAGATATTTCAATTATAAAAGAAAATTCCGATGTCTTTCATGACATACAATTCAATAAAATCATAGACATTCGAGGCATAGGTGAAGGAGTAATTAACTCCAAAGGACTAGCCTCAATTGAATTACAAACAGGGAAATACATTATTCCATATAAATTTCATTTACTACATTCAGATTTTGCAATCCCTTGCGATGGAATAATAGGACTAGATTTTATAAAGACTTTTAATTGCCAATTAGATTATAATAATTCAGAGGATTGGTTTATAATCAGACCTCCAAACCTAACGTATCTCATTAATGTACCGATAACATTTAGTTCTGGTAATAATTCAACACTTCTGCCAGCGAGATCCCAAGTGATACGCAAAATAGATTTGTCTTCAGAAGAAGAAAGCATTTTCATCCCAAATCAAGAAATTAAGCATGGTGTTTATATTGCAAACACTATTGCCCAAACCAAAAATACTTTTGTCCGATTTTTAAATACCACAGATAAATGCCAACTAGTAGGCATTAATAAAATAAAATTCGAACCGCTCTCAAAATACGATGTGGTTCAAACTTCAAATGACAATAGAACAGAGTCTGTTCTTAGTAAACTAAAGAAAAATTTTCCAATCATGTTCAAAAAGCAACTTATGGAAATATGCACCGAGTATAGTGATGTGTTCGGACTTGAAACCGAACCAATCACAACTAACAACTTTTATAAACAAAAATTGAGACTTAAGGATCCCCCCGTCTCAAGACGCACCATCGCCGTGGGCATCAGATGCGGATTGCGGTGCTGCAGTAGTGTGGTCAAGGTCAGTTTTGGATCGGAGGCTGGCGTTGGTGCGACCCTTCGTCTGGAGGACTCAGGCGTGACTCGGCGTACAACGGAGCTGGTAGTGCGTCGACGTGGCTGTTCATGGAAGTGGAGCAGCGTGTGGTGATCCTCCTCACATATTCGGCACTTATCACCGCTTAAGCAGCTTCCTCCGGAATGTTGGTGGGCCAGGCAATTGGCGCAGTACTTATTCGCAAGCACTGCCCTCATCCTGTTCTCCACATTCAGCCGCACGAAGCGACGGCATCGCTTCAGAGGATGGATTCCGCGACAGACTCGGCAACGGAAGGACTCAGTTCATCGCGAACATCTGAACCCTCTTTCGATGCCTGTACTGAACGCGGTCTCCGAGCCATGGAAATGGGATCTAGGTTGACGAATATCAGGAAGCTGCCGGGACAAAAATGAAGAAAGCGGATTAATGTAGGACGATAGAATACACATATTACTACTGGCAGCTCGGCCCTTCTTCATTGGGAGGAAGGACCAAGTGCTGTACGCTACTGTAGTTTTACATAATGGGTTTGAATTCTTTCTTCTGGAGAAAGAAAGATCAACTTTGCGACGGGACGCTTCACAATGCCGCGAGCGGTAAGCAGTTTGACGACGCGGACATTGCCGTCACTGCCAGGGTGTGTTTGGTAGATTCGCCCGAGACGCCATTCATTAAATGAAAGATTGTCGTCTTTGAGTACCACCAGATCGCCCACTTCAAGGTTTTTAGAAGGGAATCGCCACTTATTGCGCTTATGTAGCTCCTTCAGATACTCGTCTTTCCATCGGGTGCAGAAATGCTGACTCACGGCCTTCAGACGCTGCCACCGGTTAATGATAGACGGTACCTGATCCTTGATTTCAGGTTCCGTCACGGATAGCAATGGACCGCCCACTAGGAAATGGCCTGGGGTCAAAGCTAAAGAGTCGGTGGGGTCTTCAGACATAGGAGAAATCGGCCCCGAGTTCAAACACGCCTCTACCCTAGCCAGCAGCGTAGAGAACTCTTCAAAAGTATACCTTTGGTTGGAGGTGGCCTTGTAGAACAGAGTTTTAAAACTCTTAAATCCCGCCTCCCACAACCCTCCCATGTGTGGTGCCCCGGGAGGGATGAAATGCCAGGACAGATTCTGATGGCTGTAGTGGGATAATATTTTCTGCTGGGTAGAACTTAGGAAATCTTTTTCAAGCACTCTGGATGCACCTACGAAGTTTTTTCCGTTGTCGGACTGCACTTGCTGGGGACACCCTCGCCTCGATACAAAGCGAGCGAATGCTGCCAGAAATGCTTCGGTACTCAAATCCGACGTTGCTTCAAGGTGAATGGCTTTGGTGGAAAAGCAAACAAAGACACACACATATCCCTTTGATATGCGGCAAGCGCGGCCGGTGAAACTCTTGATGTCGAAAGGACCTGCGAAATCTATCCCGGTGGTCGTGAAAGGACGTGCGAAAGTAGTTCGCTGGGCCGGAAGGGTGCCCATTAGCTGTGATTGCAGCCTTCTTTTGTAAATCACACAGACTTTGCATGAATTGACCACCGATTTTACTAGATTCCGCAGTCTTGGAATCCAGTATCTCTGTCGGATGAGACGGACTACCAGTTGGCTGCCCCCATGGAGAGAGATCTGATGCGTGAAAAGCACCAACAGCCGGGACAATGGACTTACTACTGGCAACAGAATGGGGTTACGCTCATCGTAACTAAGGGCCGCTGCTTGTTGCACGCGCCCACATGCTCGGATCACACCTGATGCGTCAATGAAAGGATTCAAATTGAGAATGGTGCTAGACGTGGGCAGAGATTTCTTCTGCTGTAGACACCGATGTTCCGTCGGAAAGTAATCAAGCTGAGTGACTCGGATCAACGCCTGGAGTACTTGATTGATCTCGCTAGAGGTCACCTCCCCGGAGTAATCGTTTGGGAGTTTACGACATCTTCTGCCGAAGCGGATCACATATGCTATCACTCGTAAGGCACGTGCCAGATTGGAAAAACGAGATAGTATCTCGTTGGCTGGCTTAGCGATCGCGACGTGGACCTTCACTACCCGCTTCTCCAAGGTAGTGTCTAGTGGGAGTGGTGTCGCTCGCTGCCAGGACTCTTGTGGTTTCCGTAGCCATGGTGGGCCGTGCCACCACAAATCCTTGTGTACCAGTTCCTGCGCACTCAGGCCGCGGATAGGGAGATCTGCTGGATTGTCCTCTGAACGAACGTGATTCCATGGGGCGTCATTTGTTGCCGTCACAATTTTTGCTACCCGATTTGCGACAAACGTTGTCCATGTGCAGGGTGGCTTATTTAACCACGACAGTACGACGGTGGAATCTGACCAATAAAAAGCCTCCGCATTATCAACTGGAAGTTGCGGAAGAACTGCAGCTGCCAGTTCAGCTAAAAGTGTGGCTCCGCATAATTCAAGTCGGGGCAATGAAACCGTTTTAACCGGGGCTACTCTAGATTTCGCTGCAAGAAGGCAGCATGATATGCTTTGGTCATTGCTAACGCGCACGTAAATTGCGGCACCATAAGCCCGCTGTGACGCATCGCAAAAACAATGGAATTGGATGTCGGAATTTTGGTCATGAAGAACCCATCGTGGAATTCGTATCTGGTCAAGGAAGGAGTAGCTCTTTGTAAAATCCTGCCACCTGTGATGGAGTTCACTGGGCAATTGATCATCCCACCCTAGCTCTTGTAGCCACAGCTCTTGCATAAACACCTTGGCTTGAATCACAAAGGGAGCCAGCCAGCCAGCGGGATCGAATAACTTGGCGATCTGCCCGAGGACTTCTCGCTTAGTATAAGCTGACTTGACATCTTGGGGTGAGATGACAAAATAAAACTCATCCGTAGTCGCTTTCCATCGGATTCCCAGTGTTTTCGCTGTGCTAGCCTCTTCGATATCGAGAAAATCAGCATTCAGTAAATGACTATTTGGAATGCAACTGAGCACGCTCTTCACATTCGATGTCCACTTGCGCAAAGGAAAGCCAGCTGAACCAAGAGCGTCTAGAAGTTCATTGACCATTGCGATTGCCGTTGCTTCATTATGAGCCCCTGCCAGGACATCATCGACATACATATAGGACTTGATAATATCGCTAGCCAAAGGAAATTTGGATTGTACATCACTTGCGAGTTGCTGAAGTACTCGGATGGCTAAGTACGGAGCACAGTTAATGCCAAACGTGACGGTATTCAGCTCGTAATCACCAAGTTGCCCCTCTTTATTTCGGAACAGGATCCTCTGAAATGGCGTATGGATTGGATCGACCATAATTTGGCGGTACATTTTTGTGATGTCGGCATTGAAAACTACTCGGAAAAAACGCCACTTGAGAATCTGAGTAGTGAGATCGGACTGAAGTACCGGACCAGGGTAAAGTATGTCGTTGAGACTTACTCCGTTGGTGGACTTGCTAGAGGCGTTAAAGACTACCCGTACCTTTGTTGTGGTGCTGTCGGCCTTGAAAACCGCATGGTGTGGCAAATAAAAATTGTTATTAGTGCCGTCAAATGGAACCTGACGCATGTGGCCCAAGTCCAAATATTCTTGGATGACGGCGTCATACTCAGTTTTGGCCGGAATATTTTTAAGGAGCCGGCTTTCGTTTTTTAGGAACTGAGCCAATGCCCCTGGTCTGGAATGACCAAGGTTGATGTTGGTTGGATCTCGAAACGGAAGTGAGACCGTATATCTCCCTGAAACATCTCTTCTTGTAGTCTTCTGGAAATTGACCTCGCAAACAGAGTCAGAATCTTCTACCGGTTTGGCCGGTAGATCCTCCACCTCCCAAAACCTTGTGAGAAGAGTTTCAAGTTCCCCCTCTCTGCTAACAGCGACCCTCGTGTTGAACGCGGCACATGAACTAACGGGGACCCCTTGCACCGGGCCTGAAATGACCCAACCGAATCTCGTCTCTTGAGCCATTAAAGATCCGCACACTTCGGTCTGGATGCCGGAAAGAGTCACCGCTGGTATGACATCAATGCCAAGCAGTAGATCGATCTTTGCCTTTAATCTGAAGGAGGGGTCGGCTAGAGGAATATTGGGCATTCCTTCCAGTGTGGCTTGGGCTATCGTACATGACGGCAAATCATCAGCAACTTGGGACAAGACAAAAGCTTCTATCTCTATCTGGACTGGAGGTCCATGCTATGACCGAATGCTTATGTGACAGACCTTCAAGGTTCTATTGACCTTTCCATTAATGCCTGTCACTTCGGCCCTGACAGTTTGGAATGGTAACTTCATGAGTCGGAACATTCTTTCGGATATGAAATTGGCTTCCGAAGCCGGGTCTAATAGCGCCAGTGAAGCGTAAGTAGTGCCCTAGTGCCAAAAGTCCACGATGGCTGTACCTAGCAACTTATCTCGTGAGGACCTTGCCTCAGAGGTAAAGTAAGTCCGGACAATATTGTGCGAACTGGGCTGAGCTGGGACCGGCGTTGGATTATTCTCCGGTCGGGCGTCCTTGTGCAAGAGCGTATTGTGACGCCCCTTGCACGTGAAGCAATTGTGCTGACTCGGACAATCTTTTACTTGATGTCCTCTTGCGAAACAGTTCAGACAAAGGGACTTTTTCTTTATGTATGCCACCCTCTCTGGCACCGTCATCTGACGGAAGCGGGGACATCGACGCACCGGGTGATTCTCCTTCATACAGAGATCACAGGATTTTTGTTTGGTGGTCACCTTGGCTTCAAATGTATTAGCCTTTCGGGTGGCTGGAAGCGGATTTCGTGGAGGTTTCGGTGTGGGAACCGAAATAGCCATTGCAGTTGTATTTTCCACTGCTTCGAGCGTACGGAAACGCTCAGTGAGGAAATCGTCTATCATTTGCCACTCTGGAATGGCAGTCTTGTCTCCCAGAGATTGTTCCCATAATGAAAGGGTATTCTTTGGCAATTTGATGGAACAGAAAAATACGAACATGCCTTTCCAAGTGGTTACTGGCAGGCCACAGTGCTCAAAAGCGCGAATGGATGCCTGCAGAGCATTCTGATGATCCTGTAATGCTTTTCCGGACTCATAGGAAATTTGAGGCAGGTCAAGAAGTGCTCGGAATTGGCTGTTCACGATAAGTCGCTTATTTTCGAAACGCTGTTTGAGTGCATTCCATGCCGTTTCAAAACCATCATTTGTAAGCGGGAATTTTGCTACAATGAGGTTGGCTTCACCCCTCGTTTTCGCTAGGAGATGGTACAGCTTTTCAACGGGGGAACCCTTTTGGTTTCGGACCGAGTGGCTCTTGGGGCGGTTACCGAAATCTGTGGAAGTGGTACCAATGATTTGACCTCTTTTTGGCTTGCTCGTCGTGGCTCTGACGTGGCTTGCTGAAAGGTCGTGCTCGATGGACGAGAGAGGGTCTGAAATGCTCGGGAGGGAGGAGTAGTAGGGCTGGTACTCCTCTGGCGCTGACCTGGAGCAGCAATTGAGGATTTGCTCGGGGATGCAGTGTTCTCAGCTGCCTTCTAGTCCTTTGACGGGCTCGTGCTCATAGCTCCAGCGAGTGGCGGTTATAAAGTGGTAAGCTGGTTTGGCAAGGCTTGAAAATTAGCCAAAAAGATCAACTGGAACGTTTGGGAAAAACTGGAACACTACCAAACCACTTAAAGAACGGCTTTGAAACGCCTTGAAATAGATTAAAAATCCAGGAAACGAGCTGGTACGTTTGAAATGACTTGGAACACTGCCAAAAAACCCTAGGAGCGGCTTGGAACACTTTGGAATTCAAATATAACTACAAAGATGCGACTTGGAACGGGTGGAATCACTTTGGAATTGAAATAGAACGAAAGATACGACTTAAAACGAGTGGAAACACTTTGGAATTGGAATCTAACTCCAAAGATACGACTTGGAACGTGTGGGAATACTTTGGATTTGAAATATAACTCCAATGATGCGACTTGGAACGGGTTGAAACACTTTGGAGTTGGAATCTAACTCCAAAGATACGACTTGGAACGTGTGGAAACACTTTGGAATTGGAATCTAACTCCAAAGATACGACTTGAAACGTGTGGGAATACTTTGGATTTGAAATATAACTCCAAAGATGCGACTTGAAAACGCGTGGAAACACTTTTGAATTGGAATCTAACTCCAAAGATACGACTTGGAACGCGTGAAAACAGAATAAACAAAAGCGCGGAACACAAATTTTTAATAATTAAATATTATTCGATTTTTCCTCAACGTGACCCTTCAACATATATACCCCACAAAGTGCCTGCCAACCTAGGGTACACAGCACAGCTACTTTTGGTCGTTTGCTTTGTGCCGGTCTTAGTATCCGGCTCGAAGGACCAAATGTTTTTGTAGGGGGGTCGAACTTCCATCTGGTTTGGGGCAGCTAGATGAATTTTCCCTTTTTCCTCTTTTCCTCCCAGTAAAATGTTGACACGCAGAGAAATTTCACTTCACTTGTATGTATATTCAGGTATATAATTCAACTAACTCTAGCTTACTTAAGAGCAGGGCACCAAGCCCCGCTTGGAGCGAAGTGTAGGGAGTTCTTTTGTGGGGAGAGCGATGGGCATCATCGGGAGAGCGGCGCGAGGTGAAAGCTTCCGCCTCCTTTAACCCTTGTGTTGCCCGGTTGGGCATAAACAGACGAAGAGCCAGTATATGTAAAAAACTATCGATGTCCGCATAGCCAAACCGAAGAAATTAAAAAACAAGTAGGAAATTTAATTGAACAAAATATTGTTGAACCATCGATTTCACCTTACAATAGCCCACTCTTATTGGTCCCAAAGAAATCTCTTCCGGACTCTAAAGAGAAAAAATGGCGATTAGTAATTGACTATCGCCAAATAAACAAAAAACTGCTATCAGATAAATTTCCACTCCCCAGAATTGACGATATTCTTGATCAACTGGGTAGAGCTAAATATTTTTCATGCCTTGACTTAATGTCAGGTTTCCACCAAATTGAACTTGAGGAAAGCTCAAGGAACATAACGTCTTTTTCAACAAACAATGGTTCATATCGCTTCACGAGATTACCATTTGGTTTAAAAAATAGCACCTAATTCATTTCAGAGAATGATGACAATAGCATTCTCGGGTTTAGAGCCTTCACAAGCATTCCTTTATATGGATGATTTAATCGTTATTGGTTGTTCTGAACAACACATGCCAACACAAAAACCTAACAGATGTTTTTACACTTTGTAGAAAACACAATTTGAAATTACATCCAGAAAAATGTTCATTTTTCATTCATGAGGTGACATTTTTTAGGTCACAGATGCACCGACAAAGGAATCTTACCAGATGATAAAAAATTCGATGTTATTAATAACTATCCAGTCCCTACGGACGCAGACAGTGCTAGAAGATTCGTTGCATTTTGCAATTATTATAGACGTTTCATAAAAAACTTCGCCGAATACTCACGGCATATAACAAGATTATGCAAAAAGAATGTCCCATTCGAATGAACAGCGGAATGTGAAAAGGCATTCCAGTATTTAAAAACACAACTTGTTAAACCAACCTTGTTACAGTACCCAGATTTTAGCAAAGAATATTGTATAATCACAGATGCAAGCAAGCAAGCATGTGGAGCAGTTTTAACTCAAAACTATAATGGACTCCAACTCCCAGTTGCATATGCATCAAGAGCATTCACTAAAGGTGAAAGCAATAAAAGTACAACTGAACAAGAGCTAGCAGCAATACATTGGGCAACTACACATTTCAGACCATATATATATGGCAAACATTTCACAGTAAAAACTGATCATCGCCCCTTAACATATTTATTCTTGATGATAAACCCAAGTTCAAAATTAACTCGCATGCGACTCGAATTAGAAGAATACGATTTTACAGTAGAATATCTGAGAGGAAAAGATAATTTCGTGGCAGACAGAGCGTCCAGAATTACTTTGGAATTGGAATACAACCAAGGATACGACTTGAAACGAGTGGAAACACTTTGGAATTGGAATCTAACTCCAAAGATACGACTTGGAACGTGTGGGAATACTTTGGATTTGAAATATAACTCCAATGATGCGACTTGGAACGGGTTGAAACACTTTGGAGTTGGAATCTAACTCCAAAGATACGACTTGGAACGTGTGGAAACACTTTGGAATTGGAATCTAACTCCAAAGATACGACTTGAAACGTGTGGGAATACTTTGGATTTGAAATATAACTCCAAAGATGCGACTTGAAAACGCGTGGAAACACTTTTGAATTGGAATCTAACTCCAAAGATACGACTTGGAACGCGTGAAAACAGAATAAACAAAAGCGCGGAACACAAATTTTTAATAATTAAATATTATTCGATTTTTCCTCAACGTGACCCTTCAACATATATACCCCACAAAGTGCCTGCCAACCTAGGGTACACAGCACAGCTACTTTTGGTCGTTTGCTTTGTGCCGGTCTTTGGCACATGAGCTTGCAGCTGTATGTATGTATATAGGCTGCAAGGGGTAGCGGGATTTTGTTCGCGGTGATGGAAAAATATATTTGTTTGCGAAAAAAATTAGAAATTTTTTGTGGAATATATGTATGGATATGTATATGAGTATCAATATGTAAAATTTTATGTATGGAAAAAGAATATGTATATGTATATGGATATGAATATATATATGTAAAATTTTATGTATGGAAAAATGTGTATATATATGTATGTGTATGGATATTTAAAATGTTGGAGTATATATATATGTATTTAAAAGAAATTTTTTTTTTTTTTTTAATATGACAATATGGAATGGCGGTATGCAGAGGTGTGAATGGATCGGATTTCTTTATATAAATTAAATTTTTTTTTTTTTATATATTCTTTTGCTGTGTCTAACCGATATGCCCCAACTTTATAGGGTGTCGCGGGACACCAGAACTGTCTAAGTGTGGCTTTTATACGTGAGAGGGTGGTTCATTTTCGGTTTTTTTTTTTTTTAAATCTTTATTAGTTGTATTGAAAATTTTCTTCTCTTCGTTGGAACCACCTTTCACTGCGCGCACACTTTTCCCAGGAGTGGACTGTATTTGCACAAAACCTTTATTTTTGGATATATGTATATATGCATATATGTATATATTTTATATGTAGGAGATCACTTTTAATTTCGTAGGTTTGATTCACTGCATACATACATACATATGTGTTAATATTTTTTTGAAATTGCGAAAAAATATATATTGGAAATAGGCAAATAAAATATGGCGCCTTATATACTTGGCCTATATATGCCAAAGTGCGAGAAAAAAAAACTTGAAGTGGGCGAACCAATATGGCGCCTTATGTACTGGACACATATATATGTATGACAATTTGGGGACCAAGATTTTCTCTCCTTTGAGGAGGAAAAAATTTGCGCGAAAGTAATTTTACTTGGATTAGGAGAATCAAGGGCAACAATTATATGTATGTGAGTATGGATACGGATGCTGGAGGCATGTACATGTACTCATATCCCTATAATTTGGAAAAAATTACTTAGCTTGAAATATGGATGAAATTCCACCGATGCTAATGGTTCGAGAGGATCTTAGTATCCGGCTCGAAGGACCAAATGTTTTTGTAGGGGGGTCGAACTTCCATCTGGTTTGGGGCAGCTAGATGAATTTTCCCTTTTTCCTCTTTTCCTCCCAGTAAAATGTTGACACGCAGAGAAATTTCACTTCACTTGTATGTATATTCAGGTATATAATTCAACTAACTCTAGCTTACTTAAGAGCAGGGCACCAAGCCCCGCTTGGAGCGAAGTGTAGGGAGTTCTTTTGTGGGGAGAGCGATGGGCATCATCGGGAGAGCGGCGCGAGGTGAAAGCTTCCGCCTCCTTTAACCCTTGTGTTGCCCGGTTGGGCATAAACAGACGAAGAGCCAGTATATGTAAAAAACTATCGATGTCCGCATAGCCAAACCGAAGAAATTAAAAAACAAGTAGGAAATTTAATTGAACAAAATATTGTTGAACCATCGATTTCACCTTACAATAGCCCACTCTTATTGGTCCCAAAGAAATCTCTTCCGGACTCTAAAGAGAAAAAATGGCGATTAGTAATTGACTATCGCCAAATAAACAAAAAACTGCTATCAGATAAATTTCCACTCCCCAGAATTGACGATATTCTTGATCAACTGGGTAGAGCTAAATATTTTTCATGCCTTGACTTAATGTCAGGTTTCCACCAAATTGAACTTGAGGAAAGCTCAAGGAACATAACGTCTTTTTCAACAAACAATGGTTCATATCGCTTCACGAGATTACCATTTGGTTTAAAAATAGCACCTAATTCATTTCAGAGAATGATGACAATAGCATTCTCGGGTTTAGAGCCTTCACAAGCATTCCTTTATATGGATGATTTAATCGTTATTGGTTGTTCTGAACAACACATGCCAACACAAAAACCTAACAGATGTTTTTACACTTTGTAGAAAACACAATTTGAAATTACATCCAGAAAAATGTTCATTTTTCATTCATGAGGTGACATTTTTAGGTCACAGATGCACCGACAAAGGAATCTTACCAGATGATAAAAAATTCGATGTTATTAATAACTATCCAGTCCCTACGGACGCAGACAGTGCTAGAAGATTCGTTGCATTTTGCAATTATTATAGACGTTTCATAAAAAACTTCGCCGAATACTCACGGCATATAACAAGATTATGCAAAAAGAATGTCCCATTCGAATGAACAGCGGAATGTGAAAAGGCATTCCAGTATTTAAAAACACAACTTGTTAAACCAACCTTGTTACAGTACCCAGATTTTAGCAAAGAATATTGTATAATCACAGATGCAAGCAAGCAAGCATGTGGAGCAGTTTTAACTCAAAACTATAATGGACTCCAACTCCCAGTTGCATATGCATCAAGAGCATTCACTAAAGGTGAAAGCAATAAAAGTACAACTGAACAAGAGCTAGCAGCAATACATTGGGCAACTACACATTTCAGACCATATATATATGGCAAACATTTCACAGTAAAAACTGATCATCGCCCCTTAACATATTTATTCTTGATGATAAACCCAAGTTCAAAATTAACTCGCATGCGACTCGAATTAGAAGAATACGATTTTACAGTAGAATATCTGAGAGGAAAAGATAATTTCGTGGCAGACAGAGCGTCCAGAATTACAATAACTGATTTAATTGATATGAATAAAAAAGTCCTGAAAGTCACTACCAGGCATCAAAGTAGACAACAAAATTTCTGCGCAGAAAACAAACAAGAACTATTGCCAAGGCAAAGTCTTGAAAAAGCTTCCAAGCCCAACGTATACGAAGTCATAACAAATGACGAGGTACGAAAAGTAGTGACCTTGCGAATGACAGATTCGACATGTTTATTGAAACATGGAAAAAAGTTATAGCGAGAATAAATGTTAGCGATTTATACTCCAATGGAATTCTAGACTTAGGTCAGTTTTTCCAAAGGCTTGAATGGCAAGCCGGTGTATATAATATCAGCCAACTAAAAGTGGCACCGAGCGAAAAGATCTTTGAATCAATTTCGATAGATACTTTCAAACATATGGGCAACAAGAATTTAAAATCACCGGCTACTCAAGCCGGTGACCCAAATATACAATGAAAAAGAAAAAGAAGCTATATTGTCTACATTTCATGACGATCCAATTCAAGGAGGTCACACAGGCATAAAAAAAACAAGAACAAAAATAATGAAGTAAGTAAGTCGTCTCGCCGACTTGGATATACCATACACCAGTAAAACAAATATTTTAAATTTATAATAACAAATGCATTTTCGTATTTTTAAAAAAATCTGTTTGCATGCTTTTTAGAAGCATATCTTAGTATTTCGCTCACTCAAGCATTCGAGCACCCTAGCGCCCCCACCAGCCAACGGCCACTTCCGGCCATATGGAAAAACGTTTATATGCATAACTTGACTATTTTTATTCCGATTTTGAAATGGTATTTTGCTTGATATTAGTATCAAATTTAAGTGTGCTAAATTTGATTGCACAAGGTAGAAAATTACGGGAGATAATCGAGTTTTTTCAAATTACGGGGGCGGAGGGGGGCGTGGCAAAATCTTTACACATCAAAACTGTGCGCAATTACTAAGCAAATATTTATACCAACTATGGTGTCTCTAGCTAAAATAGGTTTTGAGAAAATCGGTTTTATTTGATTTGCGGGGGCTGTAGGGGCGTGGCATAATTTTTATAAATACAAAATATGCGCGTTTACTAAGCAAATATACATACCAAATTTTGTGTCTCTAGTTGCTATGGTGTTTAAGAAAATCGGTTTTATATCATTTGCGGGGGCGGTAGGGGGCGTGGCAAACATTTGAAACAAACTCGATAAGCGTACATATGACACGAGTCTACATACCAAATTTGGTGGCTCTAGCTTTTATAGTCTCCGAGATCTAGGTGTTCATACAGACGGACGGACGGACGGACGGACGGACAGACGGACATGGCTAGATCGTCTCGGCTGTTGATGCTGATCAAGAATATATATACTTTATGGGGTCGGAAAAGCTTCCTTCTGCCTGTTACATACATTTTAGCGACTTTAATATACCATTTCACCCTATGGGTGTATGGTATAATAAGACAATATTATTGGAAAAACATGACAAACCATGTAAAAGAGTACATTAATAAATGTCCAAAATGCCTGACGTCGAAAACGACGAAACACACGAGATCACCTATGATAATTACAGAAACTCCACAATATGCTTTCGACAGAGTGATAGTAGACACAATTGGTCCACTACCACGTTCGGGAAATGGGAATGAATACGCAATCACTTTAATATGTGATTTGACAAAGTATTTAGTAGCAATTCCTATTGCAAATAAAAGTGCAACAACTGTCGCAAAAGCCATATTCGAATCTTTTATTGTGAAGTACGGTCCAATGAAGACGTTCATTACGGACATGGGAACAGAATACAAAAATTCCATTATAATTGACTTGTGCAAATATCTAAAAATAGATAACATAACATCTACAGCACACCACCACCAGACATTAGGTACCGTTGAAAGAAGTCATAGGACATTCAACGAGTACATTCGTTCATATATTTCAGTAGATAAAACTGATTGGGACGTATGGTTACAGTATTTCGTGTATTGTTTTAACACAACACCATCTGTAACTCATAATTATTGTCCATATGAACTAGCATTTGGAAGACAGAATAACTTACCAATACAATTTAATAGCGTAGATAAAATAGAACCTATATATAATATAGAAGATTATTCTAAGAAAGTTAAATTTAGACTAGAAAACGCGTATAAGAGAGCTCGAATACTTTTAGAAAAAAATAAAATTAAACAGAAAGAAATAAACGATAAGAAAGTATTAGATTTTAAACTAGAAACAGGTCACAAATTAGAATCTTCTTATATAGGACCATTTGAGGTCATTAATATAGAAAAGAATAACAATATAATTATAAGAAATAAGAAAAATAAGGAACAAAAAGTTCATAAAGATAGACTAAAAAAGATAAATAAATAAAGAAAAAAAGATAAGAATATATATATATATACATATTGAAAAAAAAAAAATTAAAAATTAAAAAAAATTATTAATTTAAAAAAAAAAAAAAAATTAATACAATTATTTCTAATTTACAAAAAACATTTTTATTGATTAAAAAAAAAAAATTAAAAATATACAACATAGTATTTAAGAAAAACAAATAAATAACTACATAATATTACGTTATTCTTTTAAAAAGGGAGGTGTTGTATGTTGTATGCCAAATGAGCATATGCCCACAGTATTGTAGAGTATACAATATAACAAGTGGTCATATGCTCATCATTAAAGTAAGAGTAACATACCAACACTTTGTTGCTATGTTTATGCACCCATTCATAATAGTAATATGATCCTCCACTTATGCGGACTGGCCGCTGAGCGTGGGATCGCTAGCGTAAGCACTTTTGACTATGTACCCTCAGTACATATATGCTAATACGTACAAACATATATACTGCAGCACACTCTCTCTCTCTGCCAGCGCCCTAAGCGGCAGAGTGTATTCAATACATATAAGATGTATAGGCTAAGACTAAAATATGAATAAACTGTGCAGACATTCGGGGATCACCGCTCGAACAGAACAGTTGCGTTTCATTTAACTAAAACGGATTTATTAAAAGAACTTAATGCGCACATAACATCATAGCCTTCTTCCGCAGGGGAATCTTGAGACGTGAAATGAACCTGCTAATTTCTTTTCGACCAGTTTCCAGATTTTGTGAACTTGTTTCCCGAATATCTGGTTGATTGCCTATACTTTGAAGAGACTTCGACCTCCATGGATTCTGGTGCTGGGAACGCCTGAGCCACATGATTTTGTTTGGTTTTTCTTGAACCCTAGTGTAGTGGGGAGTTTTTTTTTTATGCCCCTGGCTGTTTTTTGAGCTAAGGGCTTCTGATTAGTATTATTTCGAAAATTTTGATTTTTTTGTTTTAAAGAGCCCTGAGCCTTTTCTTCAGTAGCCCGTGCAAAGCTTGCAGAGAAAGCTGCGCAGTCGTAACTAAGTATTTCTTTAGTCCCGACACAAAGGAGTGTAGCGCATCGGACCTAAATTGTTCATTAAGCTCGTTCGCTGACGCAGTCTCATGCGTCATAATTGTCTTATTTGTGAGGAGGGTCAAAGTTTTTTCTACCTCGTCATAGTATTGAGACAGTGACTGCTCCTGCCCCTATAAGGTCGATCAATTAAATCAATTAAAACAGAGCATGTCCACCGCGACGTTTTTGTTAACTAACCACCCCTAGCGATTTATTAAATTTTCGACAATCCACGATTAATTATAATCAAACAAGAAAAATCTTACTTACATTTTTTTTTCTGCTGATGAATTTCTCTGCCCTCTTGTTGCTGGATTGTGGCCGGCGGTATTCGGTGAATTTTTTTTTTTTCGTTTGTTGTGGCTGCGTCTCGTGACGTGATTTTGTTGTTGTAATTGGCTTATATATTTTTTTTATTTTTGTAGTGGTAATTTTTTCACTACAGTGGGTTTTTTGTTTTTTATTTCAATTCTATGTTTTACTTAAAATATTTTTTAAACTTTTGGGTTTTTTGTAATATAAATGTTTATTAATATTCGATTAATTTGTTTATTGAGTAATATAAATGTTAATTTATACTTGATTAATTTGTTTAGTGCAAGCCACGGTTAGTGCGCTTGGAGTCGGAATTATAACTAATCTTTATTTATCAAATAAACTACCCAAGAATCCTAAGCATTGGCCATCAGAATGCTGACACTGCGCCTTGTGCCGCTAGCAGCGTTCAACGTCTTGCGGGCCGGCTCATATTACCCAGACCGTGGGATCGCTGACCCAGCGATCGTGGCCACTGCCAAATGCAGTATTAGCTATATTCTCTTCTCCATGTTAACTTATACAGTGAAAGCTCCCGTTGGCGGACAGCCACGGTTCCAGTATTTTTGTCCTGACGGAACGGATTTTACATGAAAATTATGCTCTTAAGTCTAAAAGATTCGTCCGACTACGACAGATGTCTTTATTGTTGACTTTATTTGCAGTTAAAAAAGGACCTGTTTAAAGATTAATTCAATAAAAATCAGAGAGCTAACTTCGGCCGTGCCGAAGTTTATATACCCTTGCAACTTTATACATACCAAATTTCTGTAACTTTAATTGCAGTAAAAAATGCAACAAGAGTCACAGTTTTTCACCTATCGTTCCTATGGGAGATATGTGATATAGTTACTCGATCTTAATAAAATTTGACACAGTCATTAATAGGTATATTAAACTGATAAATATTCATTTTTATCCCAGTTGCGTGAAAAGTAACGAAGTTATTGATAAAAGTCACTGGTTTCGACCGATCGTTCCTATGATCACTCAATATTAAATTTCACGATAGTATCTTAGAAAATAACGAAGTTATTGAGAAAAGTCACTGTTCGTGACTTTGCCGTTTGTATGGGAGCTATACGATATAGTGGTCCGATCCGGCTGAATCCAAGATATACAACGCCTGCGGAGTTTGCGTTGATCTCGTTGATCTCTATATGAACTCGTCTCGTCGTGCTGGTCAAGAATATATGAATAATTAAATATCTGGTCTTTCCAAAAGGGAAAAAAAAAGAGATATTGTTTGTTCGAGTTAAAAGCGGGGACTTTATTCGTTGAACGAAAACTTAAAACTGAAGTACAAAAATGTCTTATAGTAATATTTATAGGCTAAATTTGTGAGCCCTTAAATGGCGTGATCGATATTGATGCGATTTGATTGGCCCGAATTTTAATGTTGAATTAGCGTTCTCACGCTTTTGATTTTTGGGGGACAATTATTCCGTCTAAAAGATTGCAAGTGTTCAATTGCTTATGAATAAAACGGATTTTATTGGCCTGTGTTTTAATTATGAGTTAGCGTTCACACGCATTGATTTTGAGGGGGACAATTGTTATTGCAAGTGTCCAAGTGTTTATAAAAAAAAACGGATGTTTACTTTAAAGTTATAAATTTTAGGGGGCGAAAAATTTATTAGTTATTGGGTATTGAAGTTGGATATATGACTTCCCCATCCTAAAAAAATTAGCCTGTTCTCAGGCGGATACATTGGGATATAGCGAGGGGTTTTTTTCCGCTGTAAAGATTGGAGTATCAATTTTGTTTATAATTTGGGATTCAATTTTTTCAACAATTGGGGTTTCGATTTTTTCTGTGGGAGCACGATTGTTATTTGATCGAAAATGCTTAATTAATAATTCTTGTGGCATTGCCTTAAACTTATAGATTAAGTATGTAATGAAACTTATTATAGTAAGTATAAAAGTGGTTAATGTAATGGTTTGGAATACAGTATAATATTTGGTGTGTTCGTTAATTATCTCTTTTGTTTGGATAAAGGAAATAGGTTCTAGCCTAGTGATATTGTTTGTTACATAAATGCTTTGGCTATAATCAAGCAATGAATTTATTATTGATATTTCGTTTAATTGTAAGGCACAATCGTAAATTTTTATTATGTTATTGTATATTATATTATTTACGCAATTTTGATTAAGTTTAGTTTTTGGTAAATTCCATGTTTGGTTCAATGTAATTAGTTTGAAAATTCTTATATGTTTTAGTGTATTTACAAGTGGATGGGATTTGATTTAAAATGCCTATTATACATTCATTAGTTTCTATTTGTTTTGTATTTTTATTAAACAAAGTGTTGTTGTCAAAATAGTATTTATCGTATGAATTTTCTGTCAAAATATTTTTATTTTCATCTGGATAAGGAAGATAGGGGTTGTTGCATCCTAGTGATGTGTCGTGTCCTCGCCGTCCGCTGGGCAAGTCCCACCATTCAGCGCCACAGAGCGTCCGTCCACAAACGGCCAGCTCACAAATGCTCAAAGTTATTTTGCATCTACCCCAGGCAGAGGGCTCTTAGGCACTGCGATTGTAACTCTGCATCATCGCGGTGTGGAGCACCATTCAACCTTTCTATCCGAGCGTGTCTTCAACATGGTCCAGCCCCCTTTTATCCAGTCGTATCCAAATTGCCGGGGGCCATTCCAACGTCTCCATTCCCTAACACGGTTCCGACGCAGTTCCTCGATCGCCCCCTGGCTGACCCGTACTACAACAAGCCCGCACCCATTGATATGATTATCGGTGTAGACCTGTTTCCCCACATCCTCGGATCAAAAAGGATATTGGTGATTTCGTCGGGTTAGAAACCATCTTTGGATGGGTTCTGTGTCTCGATTAGGTCTCGCTGCACAGACGCGCGTCAATCCGGAAGCAAAACTTGATGTACTCCTCACCAAGTTTTGGGAGGTGGAAGACCTTCCCGCAAAGCCGGAAAAGGAGGATGACGTATTCTGCGGGTGGAATTTCCAGGAGACCACCCGAAGAGGGCAGGACGGCCATAATTCAAGAGTACGAGGAATTGGGCCATATGATTCGGGTGACGCCGCCTCAGG
>JAEIFP010001475.1:0-75803 GCA_018903935.1 Drosophila insularis | reverse complement strand
GAAGGACCAAATTATGACAATAAACCACTGTGTTTAATATCTCATAAGAACATAACTTTATTTTTACTTCAATGTTACTGAACTGTGTCTGCCACTGCTCTAACACGTCTTGATCGTTCGTTTGCTTGCTTATTACTAAATTTTCAATTCTTACGTAACTACGTAGGTCATATAGGTTTATAAAGAGTGACAGAGACAGAGCATACCAGACTGGCGCCAGTATATTCTAGAAAACTTAAGAAAAGATACAAAAACAAAGGCATTGTGAGATGTGCAAGATCATTCATGAGTCTTTACCTTGCTGCGTATAGCAATGTAAGTTAAATGACAATTGGTTCCTCAACAGCTGGTGTATTTAATGTTAATGTATATTTTATTGTTGATTAACTGATACTAAACATCTTTAATAAGTTGGGTCCC
Source organism: Drosophila insularis (assembly GCA_018903935.1). NCBI lineage: Eukaryota > Metazoa > Arthropoda > Insecta > Diptera > Drosophilidae > Drosophila > Drosophila insularis. Next base: position 75,383 of record JAEIFP010001475.1, on the reverse strand, counting down.
TACCGCACTCAAGTGAAAATAAACTGGATCTAAGGACATGAGCTCACCTGCTAATCCTGAATGTTTTCCTTGGGGCACTATGCCTATTATTTTCCAGTGCTATTGTTCACACTTGTCGACCTTTCACTCTCGTGGTTACTGGCGAAGTCTTTTTTCCTAATTCTAACTCTCTGTTCAAACCCACCCTTGCTCTGCCTACTTATGTCCTAACAGTGAAAACATTCGATGCGTTTTGTGCTTTGGCACGCGTCACGATCGCCGTCTCTCTCTTTCACTTTCAATTTTCTCATGGTTTCTTCAGCGTCGACATGCAGCGCAGCGTCCGCTGTCGGGAGGTTGTTCTCTCCGCGACGCGTCGATGCTGCAGCGGTATCAAGACGGTAGTTAGAAAGAGAGGGAGGCGGCGATCAGAAAAAAAGGAATTACAAGAACTACCAACTACTATTGCAATTCTGGAGTTCTTTAGCAAAGTCTGCTGATGATAGAACTTGGTAGTTCTTAAAATAGCAATACAGACAACCTGCTCACCTTTTTGTGTGTTGCCTTTGAAATAATCTTCTTTTGTAAGATTGACCACGAGCCGGCTAAGTTCGATTTAAATTTCAATAGGTCGTAATCTCTAACCAGATAACACTAACGGAAGGCACGCAATTTTATTCCAAAAAAAACCCTTTTTTCTATATGGTACAATATACCGTGTAAAAAATAACAGGTCGTGAATTTAGTTTGTTAAGGGCGAAGCTCTTACACTAATGTTTCATAGCGCCTAAGGGTATGCACAAAAGGTGGTCTTCGGTATTGTAGGCTTCGCCAGCTTTTTTCGCTTCATTTAGTTGGTAATGTAATTCCCAACTAGTTTTAGCGTTGAAGACATGGTATGGCTATTGCAATTCTGGAGTTCTTTAGCAAAGTCTGCTGATGATAGAACTTGGTAGTTCTTGAAATAGCTATACAGACAACCTGCTCACCTTTTTTTGTGTGTTGCCTTTGAAATAATCTTCTTTTGTAAGATTGACCTCGAGCCGGCTAAGTTCGATTTAAATTTCAATAGGTCGTAATCTCTAACCAGATAAAAAAGATATTATTGTTGTTAAATGTAAACAAAATTTAATAAAATCATGTTTTTATTTTTATACCCTTGCAGAGGGTATTATAAAATTGGTCAGATGTTTGTAACGCACAGAAGGAGACGTTTCCGACCCTATAAAGTATATATATTCTTGATCAGCATGAGAAGCTGAGTTGATATGTCTGTCCGTCTGTCTGTGCGTATGCGTTTTACTCAGCCATCTTAAGAGCTATCGGGATGAAATTTTTTTTTGGGTGCTTTTTATTACCTGGGAAAAATAAAGTATGAAAATTGGCAGAATCGGACCACTATATCATATAGCTCTGGAGGCAACATTTTTGCAAAATTTGGAGTATCGCCATGAAATTTACCAATATGATAGTATTATACATAAAATCTCAGATCCCAAAATTTGAATCTGATCGGATAAATAGAGAACACAAGTTACAGCCGACATAAATCGATTCGGCTTGTTGCCTACTACGTCATCATCAAATCAATAGAGCACACGCATGCACACATACAGACGCAACGCTACATAAACTATATGTGTATGCGTGCGAATCGCGGCATACGAGTAAAAGGGGATGGGGAAGAAGAAGAAGAAATTGAAATGATATTTGAAAGGTTCTGTGCATTAATGAATTGAGATACAGAAAAAGAGTTTGGAACATGTAAAAATATTATGGCCATGGACTGCAAGAGTATATAAACTTCGGCACAGCCGAAGTTAGCTTTTTTGATATTTTTATCTTTCGTTCTGACAATTACCGCGCTCACTCATACTCATGAGTTAACCATACTTTAACTTATAAAGTTTTATCGCCGTGGAAAGATCCTAAAGATCAACGTCCCGAAAATTCATTCATTGACTGAACTTTGCGTATCAATTTTGTTAGCTGCGACTGTAGAGTTTACCCTATTTGTTTTGTTTACATATATTTGTTTGTCGCAGCAGTTTGAAAGATAGTTTTGTCGCTTAATACTGACAACATTTTGTCTTCGTCCATCATGTTGCCTACATCGTCATTTGTTTCGCACTCATCGTCTTGATCTTCGTTTTGATCATTCTCTGTGTCAAGCTTAGCTAGAAAATTTTCAGCATGCAAATTGCGAAATACATAAATGGAAATTAGATCTGACTTATCATGCAATAACCCAAACAGTTGGAATAATTACTAAATAGTTATTCTATAATTCGCTTTTGCAGTGAAAATCAATCTCTTAAAAGTTGTCGTCTTTGTAACAGAGTGCTGGAATGCTGACTCACGGCTTTCAGTGATGCCACCGGTTAATGATTGGTCCTTGATCTCAGGCTCTGTGACGGATAGCAACTAGGAAATGGTCCGGGGTAAATGCCAAAGAATCGGTGGGGTCTTAAGATATAGGAGAAATTGGCCGCGAATTCAGACAAGCCTCTATCTTAGCAAGCAGAGTTGAGAATTCCTCGTATACCTTTGCTTGGAAGTGGCCTTTTGAACAACCCTCAAACCGTCAATAGCTGGATATTGGGCATTCCTTCCAGTATGGCTTGGGCTATCGGACATGTAGGCAAGTTATCGGCACCTTATGACAGGACAAAAGTATATATCTCTATCTGGACTTGAGGTCCTTCAAGTTTCTATTGCCATTCAGTCAATGCCTGTTATTTCGGCACTAACAGATTGGAATGGCAACTTTAACAGCCGGAACATTCGTTCGGATATAAAGTTGGCTTCCAATGCCGGGTCTATTAAAGCCCGTGAAGGATAAATAATCCCCTTGTGCCAAAAGTTCACAATGATTGTAGGTAAAGTATGTACGTACAATATGGGAGAACTGGGCTGCGCTGGGACCGGCGTTGGATTATTCTCCGGTTGGGCGTGCTTGTGCAAAAGCGTATTGTGACGACGGCATGTGAAGCAGTTATGTTGGCTCGGACAATCTTTTTTCTGGTGATCCTGTAATGCCTTTCGTAACTCATGAGATATTTAGCTGTAACGATAAGGCGCGTTTTTTTGAAACGCTGATGTAGATGACCGTTAACAAAGCACGTAAAGACCACTGTGTCAATGTGTGGAAGTCGACAGCATCGTTCTGCTGGTGGGTCCACCCCACATCCTCATAAATCGTCACTCACAGAATGTATCTTTATTTGATTTTTCGCGTGAATCTAGATCAGGGGTAGGCACGCATACAATGAAAAATGAGACTTTGCATTTGTGTGTGTGACAACAAACACGAAGTACGAAACGTTTTCTTGCTTTACACTGAAAAAACAGTATAGCAAATAGAAAATTTTTTTTTTTTTGTCAAAAAATTAAAAAAAAATTATCCTTACATAATATAGGTAAGAAAATATTATTAAATAATGCATAATAATGATAGGAAAAATTTGATGACACATAACGCATTGCCCATCGCCCTCCATATTTTCAATAATAAAAAATAAATTTTCCCAATGGGTACTTAACATTTTTTTTTCGGTGTATTCCAGTTATTGTTTTGGCAATCATTGTTTTTCCTGACAAGCATCAATCAAAATTTTTGCCGAAGTGACATTGCCGAACAAACACGAGCGTTTACAGTATACGTGAAGCGGCAGCGCTGCGGCAGAGCTAGGCCCTAGTCCGGGGAATGGGCCGTGCCGACCAGTGACCTAGATTGTCTCTTACTTTGTGAGAGAGCGCATATCTTTATCTTAAGATCTAATTATTGCACAATGGGTGTTATTGGAGTTTATAATTAGGGATATTTATACTTAGCTTAAATATTACTACAATTCGGCCGTCCTGACCCTAAGTATCCCCTGATACTCGCGGCTTTACTTCTTGTTACAATATTAGTTGTTATATACTTATTCTTATTCTTTTCTTTTTTATTTACTTTTGTAATTTCATTAGTTTTACTTGTCTGCTTGACTTAGAATTTTCATTTCTATTTAATTTTACGTTTTTATTTTATCTTCATTTTTTTTTTTGTAAGCCAAGGTTTCATATTTGGAGAGCGTTGGTTTTTGTCGTTTGGAGTCTACATACTACTTATTATACTGTTGTGCTTTTTGTTGTTTGTTTTTGTTTAACTTGACTCTCTTCTATTACGTTTTCCTTTAAACTGTCTATCATACAACCTCTTTGTCTTATACCAAATAGCATTACGCTTGGATATTCATTGGTACATCTATTTCTGGTGTTATTCATTGCTTATTATTTTCATTGTCAACTAACATCGCAATCATAGGTCCTAGGTCTTTATTGACTCTTTCAACTTGTCCATTAGCCTGTGGTGATGCTTTCGCTATGTTTGACATTACATTCCTTAATAAAATCATCGAATTCTTTTGAGATGAAGCAACTACCTCTATCTGATATTATATTCTTGGGTCTACTATTTATCTTTGTGGCAAATAACCGCACAAATTTTTTGCATGCATCTATTATAACTAATATGTGCTTTTTTTTGCGATCTTTACTAGGAATCGGTCCATGGTGATCTCATGCTGGGAAATATAATTTTTACCTATAAAGTTAACTACTTCGTCTACTCCTACATGCCCCATTACATTATGATACTTAAATATTACGTTTTCTTCCATAGGTCCTGGTACTAAAAACATAATTCTACCTTCTTTTTTCTTATACATGACACCATTTCGCATTTCATAAAATTAATATTACTGTTTCATTATAGATTCTAGATTATAATTGTAGTTCTGTAATTCTAATGCCCACCTTGTTCTTTATTGTTCAATGTTAGTTTAAGTGAATTGCAGTCTGTTACTATTTTAAATTCTATATCTTATAAGTAGACTCTAAAGCGTTTTAATGCATATATGATTGCTAATGTTTCCAATTCAAAGCTGTGATACCTGGGCTCTAGTTCACTAGTTCTTTTTGAAAAATAGAACACTGTGTGAAATTTTGTATCACTTTTCCTTTGTAGTAATATTGCTCCAAACCCTAAAGCACTTGCGTCAAAATGTAATTCTGTTTCATCTTTTGGATCGTAAATTGCTAGAACAGGTGCTTCTATTAACTTCCTTTTTAGTAAATTAAATGCATCGAGTTCCTCCTTTTCAAACTTAAACTCTCTGTTCTTTTTTTATTATCGAAAAATCTTTGAAAATTCTTCTAAAATATGAAAAAAGGCTAAGAAACTTTGGACTTCATGAATTTTGTTGGAATTTTATAACATTTTATTGCTTTCACACCTGCCTTACTGGCAGTTTGTTGTCTACTACTCGATTGAAAAACTGTTTTAAAATTAAATGAAGTAAGTAAGTCGTCTCGCCGACTTGGATATACCATACACCAGTAAAACAAATATTTTAAATTTATAATAACCAATGCATTTTCGTATTTTTAAAAAAATCTGTTTAGATTTCTTCCATTTGCATAATTACATACATTTTTCACAGCTTTTTACTTTAGATAATTCAGTAAATTTTTGGCATTTTTTTTTCATTTAGATGTTTCTCAACATTTTTCGAAACTTTTACATTTTGATGATTCTTTACATTTTTCGCATTTTGTTCATTTAGATAATTCTCTATATTTTCCGCATCTTTTTCATTTTGATAATTCTCTACATTTTTCGCGTCTTCCTTTTTATAAATTCACTTTTGCATTCAATTACATTTTTCTCCCTTTTTACCGTGATAATTTGTTCCTTTTTGTAAGTTTGAATATTCATCAATATCTATGATCTTTTTATACCATACACCCATAGGGTGAAATGGTATATTAAAGTCGCTAAAATGTATGTAAGAGGCAGAAGGAAGCTTTTCCGACCCCATAAAGTATATATATTCTTGATCAGCATCAACAGCCGAGACGATCTAGCCATGTCCGTCTGTCCGTCCGTCCGTCCGTCTGTATGAACACCTAGATCACGGAGACTATAAGATCTAGAGCCACCAAATTTGGTATGTAGACTCGTGTCATATGTACGCTTATCAAGTTTGTTTCAAATGTTTGCCACGCCCCCTACCGCCCCCGCAAATGATATAAAACCGATTTTCTTAAACACCATAGCAACTAGAGACACAAAATTTGGTATGTATATTTGCTTAGTAAACGCGCACATTTTGTATTTATAAAAATTTTGCCACGCCCCCTACCGCCCCCGCAAATCAAATAAAACCGATTTTCTCAAAACCTATTTTAGCTAGAGACACCATAGTTGGTATAAATATTTGCTTAGTAATTGCGCACAGTTTTGATGTTTCAACATTTTGCCACGCCCCCCTCCGCCCCCGTAATTTGAAAAAACTCGATTATCTCCCGTAAGTTTCTACCTTGTGCAATCAAATTTAGCACACTTAAATTTGATACTAATATCAAGCAAAGTACCAAATTTGATCAAAATCGGAATAAAAATAGCCAAGTTATGCATATACACGTTTTTCCATATGGCCGGAGTTGGCCGTTGGCTGGTGGGGGCGCTAGGGTGCTCCTGTGCTTGAGTGAGCGAAATACTAAGATATGCTTGTAAAAAGCATGTGAACAGATTTTTTTAAATACGAAAATGCATTGGTTATTATAAATTTAAAATATTTGTTTTACTGGTGTATGGTATATCCAAGTCGTCGAGACGACTTACTTACTTCATTTAAATCCTGATTGCCTATAACTTTTTACAATTAATCGAATTCTATAAGTTTCAAATTACTTTGTTTCATCAGTTACAATCAAAGTTTCTAATATAATGTTTTTGCTTTTATTTTTAATAACAATATATTTTTCCAATTATATTTAATTTACTACTTCCATTAATTCCAAAATAATCTTGATTTCGGCATTCCATTTGAATTTCTACGTTTTGTAGTAACGTACAATAGATTTTTTGACGAATAAGACATCACTATCTGAATCTATAAGCCACTCTATGGAAATAATAATTTCCTTATTACTTCTTTCTATTGTGAAGCTTACATTAAAATATCTTACAAATTCATTGCTCTTCTTTCCTTTTTATACCATACACCCATAGGGTGAAATGGTATATTAAAGTCGCTAAAATGTATGTAACAGGCAGAAGGAAGCTTTTCCGACCACATAAAGTATATATATTCTTGATCAGCATCAACAGCCGAGACGATCTAGCCATGTCCGTCTGTCCGTCCGTCCGTCCGTCCGTCCGTCCGTCCGTCCGTCCGTCTGTATGAACACCTAGGTCTCGGAGACTATAAGAGCTAGAGCCACCAAATTTGGTGTGTAGACTCGTGTCATATGTACGCTTATCGAGTTTGTTTCAAATGTTTGCCACGCCCCCTACCGCCCCCGCAAATGATATAAAACCGATTTTCTTAAACACCATAGCAACTAGAGACACAAAATTTGGTATGTATATTTGCTTAGTAAACGCGCACATTTTGTATTTATAAAAATTTTGCCACGCCCCCTACCGCCCCCGCAAATCAAATAAAACCGATTTTCTCAAAACCTATTTTAGCTAGAGACACCATAGTTGGTATAAATATTTGCTTAGTAATTGCGCACAGTTTTGATGTTTCAACATTTTGCCACGCCCCCCTCCGCCCCCGTAATTTGAAAAAACTCGATTATCTCCCGTAAGTTTCTACCTTGTGCAATCAAATTTAGCACACTTAAATTTGATACTAATATCAAGCAAAGTACCAAATTTGATCAAAATCGGAATAAAAATAGTCAAGTTATGCATATAAACGTTTTTCCATATGGCCGGAGTTGGCCGTTGGCTGGTGGGGGCGCTAGGGTGCTCGAATGCTTGAGTGAGCGAAATACTAAGATATGCTTCTAAAAAGCATGCAAACAGATTTTTTTAAAAATACGAAAATGCATTGGTTATTATAAATTTAAAATATTTGTTTTACTGGTGTATGGTATATCCAAGTCGGCGACACGACTTACTTACTTCATTTATATTGATCATATTCGTTCGCTTGATGTCCTTGTTCTCCGCAAGCGTAGCATGCTCCATCAGCACGTGTCGGCTTAAGACAGTCCATCGCCAAGTGCCCTTTGCTATGGCAATTGTAGCATCTAATAATCCTCTGTTCCGGGATCATTTTGTTGTTAGCTTTACTCTCTCTTTGATGGATCTCCAATGTGACATCGATGAACGCCTCCAACATTTCATCAGGGAGCTTGAAGCGCTGAAGATTCGCTTGGTTCTTTAATTTAATATCCGGAATTCCATCGATTTAATACTGGACTAACTCGTTGTCGCCCATGCGCAAATTGTTTGCCAATAACAATTTGGTGTCGTAATACTCAGCAAAATTTTCAGATTTTTGCCACTTACGTTGCTCAACTTTTCGACGAGTTTCTAAAATATTTTCTTTTTCTCCGAAAACCATTTTGAGTTGCATCAATATTTCGTCAATTGGTCCCATTAAAAGAGCCACGTGCCATAAGCCACTGACTAGCTTTTCCTTTAAGTCGTACGCATATTAGTGCGCGTACGTTATGATCGTCTATTTCAAAAGTGTTCTTGATGGTATTTAGAATTGTCATCATTTAGAATGCCCCTTATTTTCAGGTAATATCTCTTTTAAGACGTTGAACTCAACTTTCATTAGTGTAGTGTAGCCACTTTTGTTAACTGCTTTCGTGATGCCAACCGCTCCACCGTTGCCACTATTTTCAGCGTTGCCACCAGTTTTAGCATTGCCAACAGTTTCAGCATTGTCATTAGTTTCAATGTTGCCATGAGTATCGTCACCAGTATTGTTCTCCAGCATATTTGTCATGACGTCATCGATTTCTATGTTGGCGAAGCTGGCTGCGTTGTCCGTTAATGCGTTGTTGTTGTCTCCCTCTTCGTCGCTGTTTTCCAAGTATCGCCGAATCGTGATTGCCGTTAGACGATTGCCGCCGTCTTCATTGGCGTCCGTTATTTTACAACTGACTGTACTTTCGATGTTGTTTTCCATCGAAGACTTCTCCTAGTAAAACGCATGTGTGTATGAAGAAGATGTAAAGCCTGAATAATAGCAGCAATTAGTGCTGTTTTATTTCCGTGGCTTGTAATTCCAAGTTTTTCACACACTAATTTTAATTCTGGCAGATTTAGGTTGCCAATATTAATTTTATCGTTTATATTATTTAGTTGTGAGTGGTTTCGACAAAAAAATTTTTTAGTTTTTATCCCACTTCTGAATTTTATTTCAATTCAATTGTCACTCACAGAATGTCTCTTTATTTCATTTATCTCGTGGTTCAAGATTATTTCTCTCTTTTCGAGAGAGAGCTTATCTTTATCTTAAGATCTATGTATTGCACAATGGTTGTTATTAGCTTAAATATTACTAGGAATTCATTTATATACACAACACTTTTGTAAATAAAATCAGTTCATATTTTGAATTCAACGAATAAAGATCGCGTTATTATTTCCTTCTCTTAAAAGCCCATTTTGGTCCTTCGATAAAAAGGAACTCTGTAGTTTTCCCCCACCAGTGGTAAGAGACTCAGAGATCCTTAAAGTCTTATGCAAGTATAAATGCTAAGATTAGCTAAAGGTAGCAAAATAAAATAACTGGTTTTCCCCCACCAGTGGTAAGAGACAGAGTATAATATAGCAAAATATTGCTTAATAAATAAAAAGTGCGTGCGTCCGAATTTAAAGGCAGTGTGGCTAGTGGAGCAACTGTAGTAATTTCAGCGGCGGGAGTGTATTTGTGCGTGGCCTATTCGAAGCCCTAATATCGAAATACACATATACACATAGAGTTGCAAGTAGGCAACAAAGAAGCAGCAGATCAGCAGCAAGGCAACTACAACTTGAAGAGACGAGAGAAGGACGGTGGCAGGTGCCCGCAAGACGTAAGAGAAGAGGCAAGCAAAGTCCTGCCAAGGAGATTGATAGAGTGCACCAAAGAGTGCCACTGCCAATATAAGGAAATCTGGTGCGATGACCGGCACCGGTACCGCCTGAACCCATAGGCCCTGGACAACTGCAGCTGAGCAACGACACAGCAAAAAAAAAAAGGGGGTCCAGCTAAGTAGACCATCCAGATCTACAGCGGCGCCCCAACAGCCTGTGCGAAGACCAGCACCGGCTCCGTCTAGCGCGAAAAGCTAGTAGGACCGGTAGCGCTACAAAGAGTCACGAGACATTACTTTCTTGCCTGATGACACAAAATATGATGTCATTAAATATTATCCAGTCCCACATTTATTGCATTCTGCAATTATTACCGAAAATTGATAAAAAGTTTCGCTGATTATTCTCGTCATCTAACAAGATTATGTAAGAAAAATTTAAAATTTGAATGGAGAATTTATTGTCAAAACGCATTTGAACATCTAAAATCAGCATTAATGAATCCCAGATTTTAGCAAAGAGTTTTGCATAATCACAGACGCAAGTAAATACGCATGTGGAGTAGTCCTAACCCAAAATAAAAATGGACTGCAGCTCCCAGTTGCATACGCATCTAGCTCTTTTACAAAATGTGAGAGTATCAAGAGTACGACAGAACAAGAATTAGCGGCAATTCATTGGGCAAAACGGACCACATGGCATTAACCTATTAGTTTTCAATGACAAACCCAAGTTTCAAGCTAACTAGAATGCGACTTAAACTAGAGTAATATAATTTTACGGTAGAGTATCTAAAGGGAAATGACAATTTCGTAGCCGACGCGCTAACAAGAATAACAATAAAAGATTTACAAAATATACAAGCCAATAACAAAATTCTGAAAGTCACTACCAGAAATCAAAGTAAACAGTCAAATTCCTGCGCAGGAAAACAAAAGGAAAAAAGAATATAGATAATTTGCAAAAGCAATCTGCTAATGCTTCTAAGCCCATCGTACATGACGTCATTGTAAATGACGAATTACGAAAAGTAGTGACCTTGCGAATAACCAATTCTTTAAGCACATTCAAACATGGCAAAAAAGTTATAGCAAGAATTGACATTTGCGATATGTATACCAATGGAACTCTCGACATAGGTCAAATTTTGCAAAGGCTCGAAAGAGAAGCCGGTATACTTAATATCAGCCAAGTCAAAGTGGCACCGAGCGAAAAGATCATTAAAACTGTTTCAATAGAATCTCTCAAAATATGGGCAATAAAATTTAAAAATTTTTAAGAGTATCGCTACTCAAGCCGGTGACCCTATTATCAAATAATGATAAAGAAAATGAAGCAATACTGTTTACGTTCCACGACGACCCTATACAAGGAGACCTTACTGGAAAACGGCATTACAATTGAAAGAAATATATAAAAAAAATTTTAATAAGTGTCAAAAAGCAAAAATAACCAAACATACAAAAAACTCTATTGACTATAACTGAGACGCCATAACTGGTTTTCGACAGGGTAATTGTGGATACGATCGGTCACCTCCAAAGTCAGAACAAGGAAATGAATACGCAGTACCTTTAGTCCGCGATCTAACAAAAAATACCTTGTAATAATACCAATAAAAGACAAAAGTGCAAAAACAGTAGCAAAAGCTATATTTGAAGATTTTATTCTGCGGTACCGTCCAATGAAGACGTTCATTACGGACATGGGAACATAATATAAACATTCAATAATTGAAGATTTATGCAAAAATCTGCATATTAAAAACATAACTTCTACTGCACACCATCACCAGACTGTAGGCACTGTGGAGCGAAGTCAACGAACACTTAATCAGTTCTTACGTTCATACATTTCAGTCGACAAAACTGACTGGGATGTATGGATACGATACTTCGCATATTGTTTCAATAGAACACCCTCTATGGCACATGATCATTATTCATATGAGTTGTTATTCGGTAAATCTTCAAATTTACGAAAGCAATTTAATAGCATAGACAAGATAAAGTCACATTATAATATAGAGGATTATGCTAAGGAATCAAAATTTAGATTAGAACAGGCTTATAAAAAAACCTGAATTATGTTAGAACAACATAAAGCTAAAAATAAAGTATGTAAGTCGTCTCGTCGACTTTGGTATACCATGCACCAGCTGAAAAATATTTTAGATTTAGAATATGTCTATTAACTTCGCCTCAACGCATATGCTATCGTGCTCAAAAAAACACACGAGCACACCTACGGACAACTCCGCCCTTAGTAAAACTCGATTATACGTATATTTCGCGTGTTTGTAGTCCGATTTTAATCCAATTTGGTACTGCGGTAGAAATTAATAAGACTAACTAGTGTCCCGAATTTGTTAGTTAAAAAATTGTGGGAGGCAATCTAATACTAATCCAGTACTCATACCAAATTTAGTGTCTCTAGTTAGTATAGTGTTTCAGAAAATCGGTTTTATTTAATTTGCGACGACATACATATCTCCGCCGTTAAAAATGCGACATATCTCCGCCAGAAAAATGTACTGGGCCGAGATATGTCGCTATGCCCTCTTTGACAAAGACGACCACGATGCATTCGAGGCGAATGGATTGCCGAGTTATGGGATTCGGTCTGATAATTGCATTGTATAAAGGAAGACGTAATACGAAAAGAACCAAAATCCCTCAAATAAACATGTTAAATAAAATAAATTCATACATTAAGGCCACATCATATATTCGGCAATCCTGACTTATCGTTCCCACTGAACGAACTCCATTTTTCATAAACTCAGCTGAAGTTCTCTTTTAGTTAGGTCTTTCAATAACGTCCATGTTTGGCTTTGTCACTTTATAGGGTACGATTTCGGTCTATTGCCATATTGAGTTCTGTTAATGGCGACTAAATCTATTGCATAGGATGTTTCGTTTCTTACGATTTTTATTAAAGCTGGTCTTATTTTCCAATGTTTTCGAATGTTTTCTTGAGCTTTCTGTATAATTTCGCTGTGTGCTATCATTTTCTCGGTTTTCGTATTCGTTTGTAGTCCCGTGGTAACCCTCAATTTTGCGAATTTCTTACTTTGAGGTGGTGTATTATTAAATATTTCTTTGACTCGATCTACCTGAGTGTACCATTTTGACCGACGTGGTCCAAACGAAATGTTCCCAAAGGTTCTAGATATTTAAATATCGGATATTAAAAGCGATCCCTTTTACCTCGCTTTACACACATCCTTAATTATTCTTCCGAATTAGCAAATCTTTGGTCTTTTTGATAGTGCCACTCACGATGAGCTGTGGTAATAATTTCATCTTGCATAACACCATTGGAAGTTCTTTGTGTGCATCTTGGTAGAGCGTCTTATTATACCCTTGCAGAGGATATAATAAAATTGGTCAGATGTTTGTAACGCACAAAGAGAGACGTTTCCGACCCCATGTATATTCTTGATCAGCATCAGAAGCTGAGTCGATATAGCCATGTCCGTCTGTCCGTCCTTTCGTCCGTCCGTCTGTATGAACACCTAGATCTCGGAGAGCTAGAGTCACCAAATTTGGTAAGTAGATTCGTGTAGTATGTAGAGTGATCAAGTTTATTTCAAATTTCTGCCACGCCCCCTACCGCCCCCGCAAATTAAATAAAACCGATTTTCTCAAACACTATAGCAACTAGAGACACAAAATTTGGTATGTATATTTGCTTAGTAAATGCGCACAATTTGTATTTGTAAAAATTTTGCGACGCCCCCTACTCGCCGTCTGTGCCGAGAGCTGTTCGATTCGTTCTCCGAACAATTTATTTCATTATTCTGGTCTTTAAGTTGAATGGTCACACCCTTTTTTTGGCTGATGCAACATCAGGCGTCTGGTGAAATAAGAATGTATGTTGAAATCAGTTAATTGCTTATTGGCCAACAGAAAACATCACATGTAGAAAAATAAATTATATTTTTAATTAAAACGAACCAGCAAAGTTATTTTATGTATCACCATAAAAAAGAGTCAACGAAGTAGTATCGCAGATACTACAAAAGCAGATGGAACTCCAACGGGAGTTTTATGAAAGCATGACAGTAGGTGGATCTGCCTGTTCGGCGTTAGCGGGAGAGGTCCAGCCCAAATTACACATCAAGCCTTTTGGTGGCGATTATGTGGAGGGGCCAACCTTTAAGGATTTATTCGAGAGTACCATTCACAACAAGGTGAATCTGGATAAAGCTCAAAAGTCGCAGTATCTCAATTCTTTTCTCTGTGATGAGGCTGCAAGTTTAATTAATCATTTACCGTTAACAGGAGCGGCGTACGAGACGGCTTGGATAAGCCTATGTCATGTCGTTAACTCGCTTTTGGATACTATTAGACGTCTGCCATCAACAAGGGTGACAGATGTATCCGTTCTACGAAAGATTGGAGATGGAGCAAGTGAAGTTGCACGTGGCCTGGATGCACTTGGCCAAACTGATTCGACTGCTGGGTGATCTATTTTCTACTTCATAAAATTGATGTAGAGTCGCAAAGCAAATGGGTGTCCCACAGCCGTGGGGGGACATCTCCAACCATCAAGGAGTTTCTCAGATGTCTCGGAGAACGTTGTGAAGAGTTCGAATTAAGCCGCTGCGAACAAGTCGCACAACCAAACGTTAAGAAATTTACTCGGATACTGATTTCCACAGACTCAAGAGCGTGTCTTAAATGTGAGTCTAAGGAGCATACTGTATACAACTGTGACCAGTTCTTGACGCTCTCCGTGGAGAAGCGCTACTCATTTGCTAAAGAGAAACGTTTTTGCTTCAGTTGTCTAAGGCCTGACCATGGTATTTCAAGATGTGAATCAAAGTATAGATGCAAACATTGTCAAGACAAGCACCATACGCTGCTACATGATTGCCGAAACTAAATAAGTAAAGGAAGTCCAATCTATTGAATCACAGAGTTATTTAACACGTTCTGCAGTACAGCTACAGCCGCAAGGGAAACCAAGGAGTGTATTACCCACAGCTCTAGTTTTGGCATTAAATTCAAGGGGATCATACACCACTTGTCGTGATCTCTTTGATGTTGGGTCAGAACTATCGTACATATCGGAGCACTGCATACGATCGCTGGGCCTATCACGCTCACCATCTCTAATACTTGTCTCAGGAATATCGTCAATCAAGGCCGATACTACAAGTTCATGTTTTAGGTAAAATAACCACTCTATTGCAAAAGGATGAAGTCGATCCGGCCGTATTGAAAGTTTTCGATGGGTTAGAACTGGCTGATGCACCGGAAACCAACGCTAAGCATGTGGACATTTTGTTGGGTAGCGACTACGTGTGGTCCGCATTCACAGAAGAAAAAGTATTAGATGAACATGGAAACATATACTTGCAATATCCACAATATTCGGGTGGGTGTTCATCTCAATTGCAGTTAAACAAGGATCAACTACAACATCTCTGTTATCAACGATCGAAATAAATAAATAAGTGGCAGTTTACCGCCCACTGCTGATGATCTGAAGGTCGAGAATCATTTTCAATCTACACACTGTCGTGACTCAAATGGAAGGTATAGTGTTGAGCTTTAAGAACTCGGATGTTAAATTCGCAGCATCACGTTTCTATTCAGTAGAACGTAGACTTCAGAAAGATAAGAGGTTTAAGGAAGATTATACATAAAACACCAAGAAAGGTAGAGTTTACCTATGGCGCGTTAACCTATGGCGAGTATAAGGCGGCTAGGAACCTATGTCTGCAGCAAGCTCAATACGAATGGCATGAAGAACGAAAATCGCTACGTGCCCTGACGCCGCTTCTAGATGACGTTGGGTTTCTACGGGTAGGAGGTCGTCTCAATAATTCGGAGTTATCATATTCAGACAAGCCCCCGCTCGTCTTGCCGAAGAAGCAACGCATATCTCATTACCGGCAGTGAGAGTTCGGCAAGCATTTCCCTTCGAAAATACAGGCCGTGAATATGCTGGGCCAATCATGATTAAGACACACAAGGGAAGGAACGCTCGAAAAGAAAAGGGATATATATGTCTCTTCGTATGCATGGCAACTTCAGCTTTACATTTGGAGCTGGCAACAGACCTTAACACTGATACCTTTTTGGCTGCTCTTAGACGTTTTATTTCACAGCGAGGCAAATCTGTGACGCTGTTCATCGACAATGGGCGGAATTTAGTGGGAGCCAAAATAAATCTTAACGAAATGGAACAATTAGTCCAATCTCAGCTGCACAATGACAAGATTTCAGAGGCGTTATCGATCGAAGGCATGAACTGGAAGTTCATCCCGCCACATGCGCCTCACTGGGGAGGCAAATGGGAATCGGCTGTGCGCTCTGTGAAACTTCATTTGCTCAGAGTATTCGGCCACGCCGTTCTTACATTTGAACAAATGCACACGTTGTTAACACAGGTGGAAGCGGTGATCAATTCACCTATTTGTGCTACTTCCGATACGGACTTTGGATATCTTTCGCCCGCTTACATGCTTATCGGTCGTCCCTACACCACAGTGCCAGATGGCTTTTTTGGCTGATGCAACATCAAGCGTCTGGTGAAATAAGAATGTATGTTGAGTTCAGTTAATTGATTATTGGCCAATAGAAAACATCACATGGAAAAAAATAAATTATATTTATTTATTATATTTATTCCAAAACGTCGCATTTGGCGGCCCTTGGCAGAATGTTTATGGCTAAACATCGTGTTCATCTGAAATGGCTTCACCAAATGATATTGACGAAAGAAATATACAAAACGAAAGACAAACAAAAATCAGTGATAAAGATTCATATATCGAGTATTGCTTAAAACCAAAAAAAACATGCATTCACACTCTGTGGAAAACACTTAAGATTATAACAGCGGCGCGGTATCAAGTAGCCAACGCTGAAATATAAACATTAGAATCAGCATTTTTAAGAACAATTGTCGCTCCCTAGAGTTTAAGAGTTCATACACAACACTTTTGTAAATAAAATCAGTTCATATCTTGAATTTAACGAATGAAGAACGGGTTATTATTTCCTTCGCCCTGGAAGCCCTATTCAACATCCTTTAAGAAAACAGGAAAAATTATTCAAGTTCGTTAACTTGAAAAAAGTTAGAAAACTCATCAAAGTAAATGTACTAATTAATTTCAGAAATCCCAACAATACTATTTCACTCAACGCGTAATCAAAGCATTAAAATTAACCCCATAAAGCCACCTAACTAATATCTTATTTTCAAAATAGGAACTATGGATTTACCCTCAGAATTCAAATATTATTATATAACTGTAAACTTAACCAACTTACAAACTACTTACAATAACTTATTAGAACAAACAGAATCATATAATAACATTGTTCATATTGAATATTTAGTCAAAAAATTAAATCGCGAAATGAACTGTATTAAAATAACTCATTAACAGAACCTTAGATCAAAATGATAAAGAGCTAGAACAAAAAATTGATAGTCTATCAGAAAAATGCGGCCAAAATAATGAACTTTTTCATATAAAGAAGCAGTCAACAAAAATAAAGAACCCCTTAATAACCTTTTTAAACAAGATGCAGATACAAAATTAATTATACTAATATTCAAAACTTAGAGCATTTTACAAAATACATAGAAGAGATAGAATTAGGAATGCAGTTGGCAAGACTAGCAATATTTAATCCCAAACTTTTAAACCATTTCGCATATCCCTAGACAATTATCGAATACGTCACTATTCAAAATTATTCCCTATCCGGATGAAAATAATAACATCTTAACAGAAAACATTCAAGAAACTTACTATATTCAAGACAATAAAATTTATGCAAAATCAATTAAGACACAAAAAGAAATAAATGAATGAAATATTTAATGAGTTATGTAGAACCCAATATTATCGTAACTTGGAACTTGCCCAAGACAAATTTGAATCAAAATTGTAACCAGAACAAAATATTCATAGCATAATAATATAAAAATATACGACTGTGCTATGCAGTTAAATGATATATCAATAGTAGGTGTTTGATTGGATGTATACTCTGATCGGATATCCTGCCTGATATACATGGCATTTGTATATAAAATTGTATTGGCGGCATCCCCTTCTATTGCCAACATATTTATTATAACTAATGACTTATTTTCTAAATCTTCAATAAAATTACGTAGGTTTCCTCCAAAAAAGTGTCGTATAGCCGTCGTATTAATTCTTCATAAGGCGTTTGCACCTTATATTCGCCGATGAGGGAGGTCCGTAATTCACTCCAATTGTTGGCATGTGCTAGTTGTGATCGCCGCTGGGCCTCCCCAGTAAGCTGCATCTCTATGGTGCCGTACATCAAACTATGTTGGCGGACGTCAAGTTGTAAAATATACTCAACTCTCTGTATGAACGTGCTCAATGTCGAAGCGTTACTATCGAAAGTAGGCAACTGTCTAAGCATGGTAAGTGCCTGGTTCAGGTCACATTCTGATAGTTCCAGTGTCATCTTGGATTAGATTTTGTCTAGAACTTTACGTTTCGAGTACTTTTGCGGATAAATCGAAAAAAGAATATTTTTATACCATACACCCATAGGGTGAAATGGTATACTAAAGTCGCCAAAATGTATGTAACAGGAAGAAGGAAGCAATATATATTCTTGATCAGCATCAACAGCCGAGACGATCTAGCCATGTCCATCTGTCCGTCCGACCGTCCGTCCGTCCGTCCGTCCGTCCGTCCGTCCGTCCGTCTGTATGAACACCTAGATCTCGGAGACTATAAGAGCTAGAGCCACCAAATTTGGTATGTAGATTCGTGTAGTATGTAGAGTGATCAAGTTTATTTCAAATTTCTGCCACGCCCCCTACCGCCGCCGCAAATTATATAAAACCGATTTTCTTAAACACTATAGGAACTAGAGACACACAATTTGGTAAGTATATTTGCTTAGTAAATGCGCACATTTTGTGCTTGTAAAAATTTGGCCACGCCCCCTACCGCCCCTGCAAATTAAATAAAACCGATTTTCTCAAAAACTATTCTAGCTAGAGACACCATAGTTGGTATGTATATTTGCTTAGTAATTGCGCACATTTCTTATGTGTAAAGATTTTGCCACGCCCCTTTCCGCCCCCGTAATTTGAAAATACTCGATTATCTCCCGTAATTTTCTACTTTGTGCAATCAAATTTAGCACACTTAAATATCCAGCAAAACACCAAATTTGATCAAAATCGGACTAAAAAAAGCCAAGTTATGTATATAAACGTTTTAACATATGGCCGGCGTTGGCCGTTGGCTGGTGGGGGCGCTAGGGTGCTCGTATGCTTGAGTGAGCGAAATAGTAAGATATGCTTGTAAAAAGCAATGTGAACACTTTTTTTAGAAATACGAAAATGCATTTGTTATTATAAATTTGAAATATTTGTTTTACTGGTGAATGGTATACCAAAGTCGGGGAGACGACTTACTTCATTTTTTTTCGATATTAGGGCTTCAAATACGCCACGCACAAATATACTCGCTTCACTAGCCAAACTGCCTTTAAATTCGGACGCACGCACTTATTATTTATTAAGAAATATTTAAGTTCCCACATTTGTATTTGATGGAATCCTTTGGCGAGATAAATGGTTGTGAAATATTGACATTTTCCAATATTTCACCCAAATTTGTCTTCATTTAGATTAGGCGGAACTTTTGTTATTTGGATGCGTCCTCTTTCTTAGGTACGATCCAAATTGGCGAACAATAGGTCGATTTCGATTTTCGAATGATTCCCTGTTCTATCATTTCATTAATTTGTTTATTGACTTCTTCGATAATTCGTTAATTTTTCTATTTCTTCTGAATTTAAATGATCGAGTCGAATACTGTTATTTTCTTCATAGTTAATAACGTCCTAACATGCCTTAAGACATATTCTGACTAATAGTAAATTAGTAATTTATGGCAATAAAATATTTGTTGGTTGGGGCAAATTCTACTACAAAAGATACGCTTTTATTAAGCTCTATTATTCCTTTTATTGTATGAACATTTAAATTTTCTGAAGATTCTGGAAAATTGAAGTAATCTCGTTGATAATATTTATTGAAGAGCCTGTATCTATAACGCAATTAAAGGGGAGGTTATTAATTTTTAGTTAGAATCCTTTGGTGAAGAGCCTGTGTCTATAACGCAATAAAAAGGGAGGTTTTTAATTTTTAGTTGGATGTAAGGGTTTGATTGGATCTATTTGATTGATCTGTTTGGTCCACCTGTTATATCTGAACTGTCTGATCCGATGCTGATTGATGAAAATTTCCTGACCACTAGTACTTTCTCTTTGTCTTTTATTAGCTTGATTTACCACAGCGTTTTGATTCTGTACTTGATTCTGAATCTAATGATTAAGGGGATTTTCATTTCTGCCCTGATTTAAATTTTGTTTTGATTGTTTTGCCTGTAATAGGTTTGCCCTTATTTTGGTTTGATTTGTAATTTGAATATCCTAAGTTCCTTTAATTGTAAGCTTTTGGATTCTCTGTGGAACTGTTTTTATATTGGCCCTGTTTTTGCGCTACTTGTTTTAAATTAGACACAGTAAAAATATGAAACTTCCCTAACGTCATATAAAGCTTGACTGGTAATCTTTTGATAATGGCATCTTTGATTGTGTTATTCATGGCATTTGTATATAAAATAGTATTGGCGGCATCGCCTTCTAACGCCAACCTAATGATTTATAATGAATGATTTTTGTTCTAAATCTTCAATAAACTTACGAAGGTCTGCTCCAAAAAAAAGTATGTGTTGCGGTGCAGGCTTAATTGCCGCCCCGCGCCAGTAGAAAGGCTCTCATATTCGAAGAAGAACAGTTAAAATTTACTTACTTTGTCTTTGCTTGCACTGGTGACAGAGCGGCGGCCCGCTATGACGGCGCGCTAGTCACAGAAAATTAGGCAAGCAGGAAAGACGTGAAAAGGAGAGAAAAACACAAATGTAAGATAATATAAAAACATGTGAGAAATTTGAATTAATATTGAAATAAAGATTTCAGCCAACCGATCTAACCGATCGATGTGCCCACAAATTGTGCAACTGAATATAGCGCAATACATCACAAAACCGGCGTTCAATGGTTTGGTTAGAGGGCTCGGGGTATATGTTCGACTCGCGAACTTTTTTGGAGCTGTCCCACGTCACGACCTGAACATTTTCTACATCCTTTTCACGACCTGAACATTTTCTACAAGAAGACGGCGCTGAGGCGACTGAGAATGGAGCGGTCTTAAGTGACAGAGAAACTGATACACCAACGATGTCAACGCCATCAAGAGGCGACGGTTGGTCAGTGCAACAAACAATTCTTAATGGAATGTTCGAGAGTCACGCAGGAAACGGTACAGCAATTAAACGGCCCAGTAAAATTGAGCCAGCTCCGTGGTCCGTACCTTCGACTATTCAAGGAGTGAGTCTACCGTTTCTGGCCAATACAGCTAATCTTCATAACGGATTGGGGACCCAAGGACAAATGAGTAACGCGGCTGGAATGCAGCATGGACCTGGAAGCCAACTGCCGGCTACCGGACACTCGACGTTAAGCCCTGGAGTGCACTCTACAGATTTAGGACACAAGAAAACTCTATTGTCATCGGAACACATAGCGGCCCGCCAAGTACTGAACAAAGACTTACAGCTAGCCTTGGCAGTGCAGAACTATTGCGCGACACTGGTCGCAATTGGGCTTAAAGAGTATCTGCACGATCCAGCTTTACTAGGCGAGCTCGTCGAGAAGTTGCCGGGAGAATTGAAACTCGATTGGGGAAGACACCGAATGACTCTAATTGGATGTGTGGCTAACTTGTCTATCTTTGACAATTGGTTGTTTGGCATTGCAATGTGTGCCTCACACAGTTCCAGCTAAGGATGGAGCAAAGAGAACCAAAGAGCGAATTTTTCTGCACAACGAATTGCAAAGTGGATCTAGTCAGGAAACGAAAACGCAGGAAGTACGCATGCGTTTGTGTCCCAAATGTGCAGGGAGTCATAACCTAGCAGACTGTCGCCACTTTCGAGAAATGAGCATAAAGCAGAGAAAGGAGTTCGTGCGGCAGAAGAGGCTCTGCTATTGTTGTTTTGATCAGCACGTGATACGGAATTGCAAAAGTAAAAGAAGTTGTGGTGTCGATGGGTGCAGGCAGATACATCACTCGTTGATCCACGAGACATCGGACTACAAGGAAAGCAAATCGCAGTGTCAGACGAATGAGGATGATAAACCAGTTCATCCACCAATTTTATTCCATGGAGATATAACAAGCAATGCCTATTCAGATATATGCCAATCATGTTATACGGAAGGAAGCGAAATTTAGCGACATATGCCTTACTGGACGAGGGAGCAGCTTGCTCTTTGATTGAAGAAACTCTGGCAGACGAGTTAGGACTAGATGGCCCGGCCGAAGAACTGTGCTTAAAGTGGACCAGTCAAGTCACTCAAACAGAAAGCGCGTCCAAGTATGTGAGTGTCGGAGTGTCGTCGATGTGTCAAGGTGCGACGCGATTTGAACTCAAGAGTTTGAGCACGGTACGTAAGCTAGACTTGCCTACGCAAACAGTTACCGACGAACTGGTAAACTCGAGAAACCATCTACAGTATTTACCAAATTTCAGTTACTGTAACGTAAAAGCAAGCTTAATTATTGGTCTGGATAACCTGAAAGTTTGTGTGCCTTTGGAGATACGGGAGTCCGAAGGAGACGACGTGGTCGCGGCGCGCTGTAGATTGGGCTGGTCTGTGTATGGCCGGCACAGCGACGCCGCTCTAGCGTCCTCACACATATTGCACATATGTGAGTGCAATGAAGCGAGCAGCATGCGCGCTTTGGATGCGTCAATGAAAGAATACTTTGCTATGGAGTCCTCGGGAACACGTGTGCCAAGCAAGCCATTAAGATCGAAAGACGACGAGCGCGCGTTGCAGATTATGGAGGCGACCACAAGTTATTGCCCGATTGAAAAACGTTGGCAAACTGGACTGTTATGGAGGTTCGACAAAGTAGATCTACCGGATTCATACTCAATGGCCATGAGGCGTCTTCAGTGTTTAGAAGCGAAAATGGCAAAGGACACCGACCTTAGAAGCTTTATGTTGGACACTATGCAAAGCTATGAAGAAAAGGGATACATCTTGAGATTAACAGAAAGTGAGCTAAATAAGGGTAAAAGTTCATGGTTTCTTCCTATATTTACAGTCACTAACCCAAACAAGAACAAGACGAGGCTGGTCTGGGATGCAGCTGCGAAAGTCAAAGGCACGTCATTGAACGACGTCATGCTAAAGGGCCCGGATATATTGGCATCTCTAGTTGGCGTGCTAATACGTTTTCGGGAGCGACCAGTAGCAGTGGCTGGTGACATAAGTGAGATGTTTCACCAAGTAAGAATGCGCCCAGAGGACCAGGCGGCTCAGAAGTTTCTATTGCGCAGTGGAAATTCGGCTAATGCGGCAGAAACGTACGTGATGCAGGTTATGACATTCGGGGCTTCTTGCTCGCCGGCCTTAGCTAATTACATAAAGAATCGCAACGCAGAGCGGTTCAGAAAAGAATCTCCAAGAGCTGTCCATTTGTAGAAACACTTTTGTCGACGACTGGCTCGAGTCGACAAACACCGAAGACGAGATGACGGAGTTGGCCATGGAGGTGCAGAGAATTCACTTGGAGGGTGGATTAAACATGAGGCGCTGGACCTTGAATTCTGCGAGCGTAGTGAGAGCGCTCAAGAACCAAGAAGGAGACGTGCCTAGGGAGGTGGGATTCCTTGAGAAAACGCAAGACAAGGTTTTAGGCATGTGGTGGCTGCCCGTGACAGATCAACTTACGTATGTAGTCAAGCCGGATTTGATGGAAAGAGCATCGAAAGACTATCTGACCAAAAGAACTGTGTTAAGTGAATACCTGGCGAGCAGGATCGGATTGGGATGAGTCTCTTCAGGAAAAGAACCAAGAAGACTGTTACCCAAAATCAACGAAGTGAGCATTTCAAGGTGCATGCCGAAGGTTTGTTGTGCAAGACTAGTACAACTTCACACGTTTGTGGACGCCAGCATCAACGCTTATGCAGCGCTTGTGTACCTGCGAGCAGAAGTGAATGGAATAGCGTCTAAGACACGAGTGGCCCCCTTGAAGCCAGTCTCAATACCACTGTTGGAACTGATGGCTGCTGTTTCAGATTCACGGCTGACGAAATTCATCGAACCAGAACTCTCAGTAACAGTATGTCAGCGAATTTTCTGGACGGATTCAAAGGACGTTTTATGCTGGATAAGATCAGATGCCCGCAAATACAAACAATTTGTGGCATTGCGTGTTGCAGAAATTCTGGAAGACTCTGACGTACTATCTTGGCGATGGGTGCCCACCCAGCATAACGTTGCAGACGATGGCACGAAATAGACAAAGATGCCAGACATGAGCGGGAATTCAAGGTGGTTTGTTGGCCCGAGATTCTTGTATGAACAAGAGACACAATGGCCTAGCATGGAGCAGAGCCCGAGCAAGACGAGTGAAAGTATTTTGCACCACCAGGAGAGAGCCAAAGGGAATTCTAGTTTGGCTTGCATCACACCTGATCCGGAACGATTCGGAACGTTGGAACGAGGAACATTTTGGCTATCAACCGCGAGGTGGAAACCGATGCAGTTTTTATTCGTGCATGCCAAGAAGAGGAGTTTCCAGAAGAGATCAGATGCTTAAACCAAGGACTTGGCATAACAAATAGGAAAAGTAAGCTATTTTAGTGCACTCCTTACCTGGACGAGTTAGGAATGCTACGTATCAAAGGACGAATCGACAGAATTGAAGGCGTAGATATGGACACTAAACGACCCATTATACTA
This sequence comes from Drosophila insularis, assembly GCA_018903935.1. Taxonomy (NCBI): domain Eukaryota; kingdom Metazoa; phylum Arthropoda; class Insecta; order Diptera; family Drosophilidae; genus Drosophila; species Drosophila insularis. Next base: position 50,678 of record JAEIFP010001475.1, on the reverse strand, counting down.
CCGCAAAAGCATAGAGTAACGTTTCTGATTGTGGAGTACTATCAAAGGAAGAATTACCATTTGCACAATGAAATTGTCGTCAACGAGGTACGGCAGCGGTACTGGATAAGCGGCGTACGCGCTTTAGTGAGAAAAGTTGCGAACGCTTGTGTATCGTGCCGTATACGAGTGGCCCGACCAGTGCCACCAAAGATGGGCGATTTACCAAAGGAGAGGTTATCGGCGCACACACAACCATTCACCTTTACTGGAGTGGACTGCTTCGGCCCATTTGAAGGCCGCAGGCACGAGAAGAGATGGGGCGTGTTATTCACATGCCTTACGACCCGAGCGGTACACCTAGAAATTGCTACATCACTGTCAACCGACTCATTTCTCTGCGTATTGAAGGCGTTTGTAGCCCGAAGAGGGGTGCCGCGTACCATACTATCGGACAATGGTACAAATTTTAGGGGAGCCAGCCGCGTATTGAAGGAGCACATAGAACGGATATCAACTTCAGGTGTGGAGCAACAGTATCCAACGTTGGAGTTCAAGTTTAACCCTGTAGGTTCACCGCACATGGGCGGCGTTTGGGAGCGACTGGTACGTTCAACTAAATCTATACTTTCAGAAATAATACCAAAGGCCGGCCTAAGGGAAGAGGTGTTAAGAGGAGCGTTTGCTGACGTAGAGCAAATTTTTAATTCAAGGCCTCTGACGTATGTGCCTTTAGAAAGCGCCGAATCGGAAGCATTAACGCCGAACCATTTTCTAAAAGGCAGTTCTAGTGGCCTACGTGAGAGCGGCTCACTGGAACAGTCTGGTCCGCAACTCGCAAAGGGGTATCGTGTTGCCAGCCAAATTGCCGACCGTTTCTGGAAGAGGTGGCTAAGAGAGTATCTACCTACACTCACAAGACGCACGAAATGGTTCCAACCGCAGCTCAAGCCGATAGCAGGTGGTGACATGGTGATAATTGTAGGCGATGCCGCTAAACGTAATACGTGGCCAAAGGGAAGAGTGATCGACGTTCATCGTGGGAAAGACGGACAGGTGCGAAGCGCAGTCGTTCGCACAGTAGATGGTCTTGTGACGCGACCAACAGTGAAGCTGGCCGTACTGAATTTGGAGAGTAATCCACCGCACGAAGACGCTGGTGAATTACGGGGTGGGGAATGTTGCGGTGCAGGCTTAATTGCCGCCCCGCGCCAGTAGAAAGGCTTACCCAGCGCGCCCCTGTTTTTATTCTCTCATATTCGAAGAAGAACAGTTAGAATTTACTTACTTTGTCTTTGCTTGCACTGGTGACAGAGCGGCGGCCCGCTATGACGGCGCGCTAGTCACAGAAAATTAGGCAAGCAGGAAAGACGTGAAAAGGAGAGAAAAACACAAATGTAAGATAATATAAAAACATGTGAGAAATTTGAATTAATATTGAAATAAAGATTTCAGCCAACCGATCTAACCGATCGATGTGCCCACAAATTGTGCAACTGAATATAGCGCAATACATCACAAAACCGGCGTTCAATTGTTTGGTTAGAGGGCTCGGGGTATATGTTCGACTCGCGAACTTTTTGGAGCTGTCCCAACGTCACGACCTGAACATTTTCTACAGTGTGGTATAGCCGTCGTAGTCATTCTTCATAAGGCGTTTGCGTCGGGTAGAGTTGTAGGATATAGTCAACTCTTCGTATAAACGTGCTCAATGTCGAAGCGTTAGCATCGAAAGTAGGCAACTGTCTAAGCATGGTAAGTGACTGGTTTAGGTGACATTCTGATAGTTCCAGTGTCATCTTGGATTAAATTTTGTTTAGAACTTTGAGTTCCTAATTCGCGCTTTAGACTGCACACAAGGTTCTTTTTGCGGATAGAACGAATAAAAAAAAAAATTTCCGATGGCTTTGGGTTTTATAGTTGCTTACAGCTCCTTAGTTGATCTTTTTTCTTTTGCACAAAAAGTCACGATCAACCAACCTTAGATTCGATATCCGTAACTGTCGCTTATACACAAGTTTGCTCGCACTGTGCCAGTTATAAATCCAATTCTTTCATCAATTAAAAAAAAGGATCATTAAGACTCGAGAATGTATTGATCTTCATTTAAAGAAAAACGCTTAAGAACTAACTTATAATTATTCATACAGATTTGTTTATGGACCTTTTTATCTGATGACAAGGGATCTTGTTTTTTTTAGTTTATTGATTTTTGCCTACTAAACGTTCTCACGCTTGGAAGAATTCGGGGGACAGATTTGTTTATAGGATTTTTGTTTAGTCTCGATTGCAGTAAACATCCGCTGTCTTGTAGACTAAAGGGTGGGCAAGTTATGTGGCTGAATGGAATGGAAAGTGAAGTGGTTTGGGTGAATGAAGTGGCCGATAAATTACTATATGTATTAATAGTTGCAATAAATTTCTCCCATTTTGAAAGGAAAATATCAAAGAAGCTAACTTCGGCTGTGCCGAAGTTTATATACCCTTGCAGTCCATGGCCAAAATATTTTTACATGTTCCAAACTCTTTTACTGTATCCCAATTCATTAATGCACAGAACCTTTCAAATATCATTTCAATTTCTTCTTCTTCTACCCCATTCGCACGCATACATATATAGTTTATGTAGCGTTGCGTCTGTATGTGTGCATGCGTGTGCTCTGTTGATTTGATGATGACGTAGTAGGCAGCAAGCCGAACCGATTTATATTGGCTGTAACTTGTGTTCTATTTATCCGATCAGATTCAAATTTTGGGATCTGAGATTTTATATATAATATGTACTATCATATTGGCGATACTCCAATTTTTGCAAAAATGTTTCCTACAGAGCTTTATGATATGGTGGTCCGATTCTCCCAATTTTCATACTTTATTTTTCCCAGGTAATAATTAAAATTGGATGGCAGCCAAATGAATTTTTCTCTTCACTTATACCTATTTCCAAAAAAAATGAAGTAAGTAAGTCGTCTCGACGACTTGGATATACCATACACCAGTAAAACAAATATTTTAAATTTATAATAACCAATGCATTTTCGTATTTAAATGAAGTAAGTAAGTCGTCTCGCCGACTTGGATATACCATACGCCAGTAAAACAAATATTTTAAATTTATAATAACCAATGCATATTCGTATTTAAAAAAAAAACTGTTCACATGCCCCCACCAGCCAACGGCCACTTCCGGCCATATGGAAAAACGTTTACATGCATAACTTGACTATTTTTATTCCGATTTTGATCAAATTTGGTATTTTGCTTGATATTAGTATCAAATTTAAGTGTGCTAAATTTGATTGCACAAGGTAGAAAATTACGGGAGATAATCGAGGTTTTTCAAATTACGGGGGCGGAAAGGGGCGTGGCAAAATCTTTACACATAAGAAATGTGCGCAATTACAAAGCAAATATACATACAAAATTTTGTGTCTCTAGTTGCTATAGTGTTTAAGAAAATCGGTTTTATGTAATTTGCGGGGGCGGTAAGGGGCGTGGCAAAATTTTTATAAATACAAACTGTGCGCATTTACTAAGCAAATATACATACCAAATTTGGTGTCTCTAGTTGCTATAGTTTTTGAGAAAATCGGTTTTATTTAATTGGCGGGGGCGGTAGGGGGCGTGCCAAAATTTTTATAAACACAAAGTGTGCGCATTTACTAAGCAAATATACATACCAAATTTTGTGTCTCAAATTGCTATAGTGTTTAAGAAAATCGGTTTTATATAACACTCTACATACTACACGAATCTACATACCACATTTGGTGGCTCTAGCTCTTATAGTCTCCAAGATCTAGGTGTTCATACAGACGGACGTACGGACAGACGGACATGGCTAGATCGTCTCGGCTGTTGATGCTGATCAAGAATATATATACTTTACGGGGTCGGAAAAGCTTCCTTCTGCCTGTTAAATACATTTTGGCGACTTTAATATACCATTTCATCCTATGGGTGTATGGTATAAAAATACAAAGGAAAAACAATAAAGTTGACATACACAGACGGACAAAACTTAGTGGAATAGGCAATGACCTCCTATTTACAATAGGCGAAATAAAAACTCAAGGTCAGCAACCTCTCAACGAAACACACCTTCCAGTTAATAGAAAATGATTTTCCCATCAAATATGACGGAATCTAGGGGCTTGATTTTATAAAAAAATTCAATTGCACACTCAATTTTTCCACCAACAAATTGATAATAGATCCGTATAAATCAAAATATAAAATTATAATTAACAATAGGGATCAGTCAAAACACACATGTGTTCCATATCCCATCTAGAACAGAAAAAATAATACGCATTGCAATATCCTCAAACAATAATAATACATTTATCCCTAATCAAGAATTACACCCGGGAGTATTCGTTGCAAACACAATTGCTTCTAAGACTAACCCATATGTCCGCATATTAAATACTAACAACACAGAACTGCAAATTAAAAACATAAACCTATTAAATGCAAACTTGTCCGATTATGAAATCCTAAAAATAGACAATCATCATGATTTAAAACATAAGACCACCATAATGAATAAACTAGCACCCCATTTTAACGACTTCGTGAAGGAACCTCTACATAAATTTGATGGTGTATTCGCCATATAACCATATAGGTGTATGGTATAAAAATATCAAAGAAGCTAACTTCGGCTGTGCCGAAGTTTATATACCCTTGCAGTCCATGGCCATAATATTTTTACTTGTTCCAAACTCTTTTTATGTAACTCAATTCATTAATGCACAGAACCTTTCAAATGTAATTTCAATTTCTTCTTCTTCCCCATCCCCTTTTACACGCATGCCGTGATTCACACGCATACACATATAGTTTATGTAGCGTTGCGTCTGTATGTGTGCATGCGTGTGCTCCGTTGATTTGATGACGACGTAGTAGGCAGCAAGCTGAACTGATTTATATCGGCTGTAACTTGTGTTCTATATATCCGATCAGATTCAAATTTTGGGAACTGAGATTTTATATATAATACTATCATATTGGTAAATTTCATGGCGATACTCCAATTTTTGCAAAAATGTTGCCTCCAGAGCTAAATGATATAGTGGTCCGATTCTGCCAATTTTCATACTTTATTTTTCCCAGGTAATAAAAAGCCTCCAAAAAAAATTTCATCCCGATAGCTCTTAAGATGGCTGAGTAAAACGCATACGCACAGACGGACGGACAGACGGACAGACGGACATAGCCATGTTGATATAGCCATATCAACTCAGCTTCTCATGCTGATCAAGAATATATATACTTTATAGGGTCGGATACGTCTCCTTCTGTGCGTTACAAACATCTGACCAATTTTATAATACCATAAAAATAAAAACATGATTTTATTAAATTTTGTTTACATTTAACAACAATAATATCTTTTTTGTGATGATAAGAATAATCTAAGACCATTTCTTTTGAATATTTGAAAAATGATGTTTTGTCAGAAAATCGACTTTCGGTTTTTTTACCTAAATATCTTCACTGAAGGCCAATCTTCTTTGTCTGTTTTATTCCGATTTACTTTAAATTTTCAGCCAACGTTCTTTATATTGTTATAAGAAATATAAAATAACAGAATGCGTGTGGTTGGTTGTGCGGTTTATTCGCGACTAACTTCTTTTGGTCTCTCATCGAGTTATTGCTCTCTATTACGCATGTCGAGAGAGAGTGTACAATGTTACATATATATATACTTATAGGTGTGATCATGCATGCATTGAGTTGAGCGAGAATTATTTCAACACCCTTCCTCAATGCAAGTATGTCCACAAAATTATCTTATACTTAACAAATTTGTTAACTCTACATGCTTCTTCTTCGGAATATTCTTGGTCAGGATATCAGCTATCATCTCATTAGTAGAGATGCTTTAAAATAATCTGGCCATCATTAACTACTTGTCTAACAAAATGATATCTAATGTCCACATGCTTCGTCCTTGAATGGTGTACCGGGTTCTTAGCCAATTGCTGCGCGCTGAGGTTATCGCCATACAAAACGGTAGATGTATCTTCTTCTCTGCAACCAATCTCGATAATTAATCGACGCAATACAATGGCTTCTTTGCACGCTGTAGATAACGCCATGTACTCTGCCTCGGTACTGCTAAGAGCAACACTCTGCTGCTTCTCCCATTTCCATGATATCGGTCCGTCAGCCAGAAAATATACATATCCTGTAAAAGACTTGCGATCAATTTTATCGCCTCTCCAAACTGCATAAACGAAACCAGTAAATGCTGCTTCTGATTGCTTGTAATGAATCCTGAAGCCAACTGTTGAAGCCAGATATCGTAAAACATGCTTTATGGCTGCAAGGTGTTCATTATGGGGATCAAGCCACATTAGCTCGCCTATCAGCGATTGATAAAGAGTTGCATCAACCCTTTTGCACTCCATTTTATCGCAGGCTACCTGATACCCTGCTTCTAACGGTGTTGTAGCTGGTTGTAGCTGTCGAGATCCGATTTGTCCTGGCACCCTATAAGAAGATCGTCTACATAGACAAGGATTAATGATAGATTACCTTTTGTTTGCTGTTTATATAGACATGGTTTATTATCGCAGGTATGAAACCATTAGCTCCCAAAACACTATCAAGTTTGGAGTTCCACTCCCTTCCAGACTGTTTGAATGCACTTTATCTATCTAACATCTGAATGCACCAGCTCCAAGATTTCCTTAGCTCTGTTCTTGGTTCTTGCTTACCTTGCAGATCTTGCAGGGTTCCAACGACGTAGAGTCAAACTTTCCCATGCCACAGGCCAAATCCTTCCGTGCATTTTCACCCAAACTGCCATAGTTGAGATGTTCGTACCTTTTATGCCACAAATCTTCGTAAGACTGTTCAATGGCATAGCATTTGCTTGGTGCTGTTCCAAGAATATACAAACGTCCAAATTTGTTCGCTTTTGCAATGCATTCGCCTTTTTGGATCACTCGTGCATACTTTTGTCCAAATTCGACGTTGCTTCCATGTTCAACTGCTTTGCTCACCGACAAGAAATTACCTCTCATTTTGGGTACATACAATACATTCTTTAATGTAAGTATACGTGAATCGGTATTCAGCTTTACCAAAACAATTTTCGGGTTCGATGCAACCTTCCGACCGCTTACACTGGGACAATTTGCTTTAAAATGGCCTTGCCGCCTCACGCAAAACAAATCCAAACTTTTTGCTTTTTCTTCCAATTGTCTCTCTGCATCGATTGCCTTTCCACCACTGTAAATGCTTTTGCACTCTCGATCGGTTTTTCGCTCTCTCTTTTGCGTTCTCCTTCTTCTCTCAGCTTTTGTACATAACATGTCAAAACTCGGCAAATTGCCGCGCGTCTCTATGGCGACAACGAAATTGTCGAATTCGTCTGGAAGACTGGATAGCAAAATAATCGTTGTAAGCTCGTCCAATATTTCGATTCCAACGCCAGCAAGTTTGTCCAAAATTTCCTTGAATATATACTCCACAAATCCGCCTGCACCAGCACACTTTTCATCTGGATGCACCACGAGTCATAATTACTATCCTCGAGTTTATCAATCTGATATAACGCCGACATTATATACTCCTTTATGTATACTTTGTGAAAAAAGTATACATAAACAAGGCACGTTGCCTGGGCCCATAACCTATTGTTATAAGACATATAAAATAACAGAATGCGTGTGGTTGGTTGTGCAGTTTATTCGCGACTAACTTCTTTTGGTCTCTCATCGAGTTATTGCTCTCTATTACGCATCTCGAGAGAGAGTATACAATGTTACATACATGTATACATAAGTATATATGTGTGTGATCATTTCATGATCAGAATCATTTCTACACTTCGATAAATGTCAAAAAGTATCTGCTGCCTCCAAGGCTTTTTGTATGAAACGGGACGTAAATATATGAATGCACCAGCTCCATCAGTAGTAATCCCACTCGGTTGATGTAGTTGGGTTTGGCTACCCTGGTCAGCTGTCAATTGCCTTTCTTTCTTTTCCGGTCTCTGCCCCATACCCGTCCGCACCCAACCCGAAATTGGGTTTTTCAACCCATACCCACGGGCACCCACGAGTACCCGTCAAAAACCCAGCCCATGCCCACCTCTTATCTGACCAAATATTGCCGTTAAGACGTTAATTTCAAATTATACGAATTTATTTTTCATGACATTGTCTATACTATAGTATATAGACGAATAAAGCCGTAATTTCTAATTCTAATTTAGATTTTAGTCTTCAAATGAAGGAAAGTTGTCGATGGCACCATCCAAATGAGATGAGTTTAGTTTAACCAGTAAAATATTTTCTAAAGTGTCGTGGTTTAACCTCTTTGGATTGTCGGTCAGTAAAAGTTTTAATGTTGTAAATGCTCGTTGTATTGTGACCTACGTAAATGAAATTAAAAGATGTGAACATATTTCTTTCAGCTAAAAGAATACTTCTTACTTGTGTCGGCGGAATGGCAAAACATAAAAATAGGTGTATAATAAGTCAAACTTATTATTTTCATGCTCTTCAAGAATCATTGAACTAATTGATAAGCCTTTAAGAAATGTACAGCATTTTTTTTCTGAGTCCAGGAGAGAATTTGTTGAAACCTCGGATCTAAGTATTGGCATGCTTCGAATCCAACATGCGGTATAAATTTTTCCGTTTGAGTATCTATGCTTTCAATAAGGGTTTTACCAATTTTAAAATTGATAGAATTTGAGCTATCTGATCGTGATAGTAAAATTTGATTAGTAGTTATCTTATATGTGAGCCACAAAGCGTAAAAATTGCCATAGTGCAATGCTTTTCTTTGAACTTAACTATAGTTTTTTGCAGTGGATTCATAATACAGGTGTAGCAATCTATAAACTCTCACAACATAGAGCTGCCGTCAAAATTTTCAACTTCCGTTGAAAACGTCCTTTGTCGATCGATCATTTCATATGTTGATCCCCACCTTGTGGGACAATCCAATTGAGGTAATTTCAGTTGAGGAAACTCAACGATATCCATTTGATGGCTTAGGAATGTATTTGGTCATGTTGCGACATTGAAGTAAATAGTTTTTAATTTCTGCCCCCTTCTGGGGTCACAAAATTATCAACTTTTTCAGTGTAGTCTATGTTTTTTTCCATTTCCTCTGCGCCTTCAAAATCATCACCAAATATATAACTTTGTGATAATATTTTTGCTTTTAATGCTTGTGCTATTGCTACAACTACAAATATCGTTTCGAAAATTTTTCGCTCTTGCTATTGCTCTGTGCTCCGACGATGTACATATGCTGTGGAGCAGAACAGAAGCGCAACATTTATTCCGTTATAAATCCATTTTTTTTTTTAGTACGGAAAGAAAACTAATCTAAAACTAAAACTAAAGTGTTTAGTGTGATTATGGGATTGAAAAAACTGATAATTATCCATTACCTCTTTTTAGCTTGGTATGCCACTACACTTCCGGAACAAGAAGAATTGGTAGGCGAATGGAATGACAAGCTCACAGATTTCCAAAAAATTTGCGTTGTGCGATCACTAAGGCCAGATCGAATTTCGTTTTGTATGACCCAGTTTATCATCAGTAAGCTTGGACCACGCTACGTAGAACCTCCAGTTCTGGATCTGAAAGCTGCCTTCGAGGAATCAGTTTCTGAAACACCTCTAATTTTCGTGCTTTCACCAGGCATCGATCCTGCACAATCCCTGATAACGCTTTCGGAAACTTTGAAAATGTCTCAGCGTATGTACTCACTTAGTTTGGGACAAGGACAAGCTCCAGTAGCAACAAAGCTTATAATGAAGGGAATAATAGACGGTCATTGGGTATTTCTTGCTAATTGCCATTTGTCTTTAAGTTGGATGCCTACATTGGATAAGATGATTACTACAATGAAGTCATTGAAAATGCATAGAAAGTTTCGACTTTGGCTAAGCTCTAGCCCTCACCCAGAATTTCCAATATCAATACTACAGACAAGCATTAAAATGACTACCGAACCGCCCCGTGGTATTAAAGCCAATATGAAACGCCTTTACAATAATGTTAATGAAGTAAATATGGACTTGTGCAACGATCCGAGCAAATATAAGAAACTTCTTTTTGCGCTTTGTTTTTTTCACACTGTCTTACTGGAACGTAAAAAGTTTCTGCAGCTAGGATGGAATGTAACTTATAGTTTTAATGACTCCGACTTTGAAGTATCGGAAATATTACTGTTATTATATTTAAATGAGTATGAAGAAACTCCATGGGGGGCGCTAAAATACTTAATAGCTGGAGTTAATTATGGAGGACATGTGACTGACGATTGGGATCGGAGATTATTGATGACCTATATAAGCCAATTTTATTGCGACCAAACATTGCAGACTAGAAAATTTCGGTAAGTTTAGTTTTTTTTAACCATCGAATTAAATGCTCCAATTAACGACATGAATAGGCTCTCTCCATTAATCAACTATTTTATACCCGACGATGGTGATATGCAGTCCTACTTAGACCAAATTCAAATGTTCCCCAATTTTGATAAACCTGAAGCATTTGGGCAGCATTCGAATGCTGATATAGCCTCACTAATAGGAGAGACCCAAATGCTGTTTGATACTCTGCTTTCGATGCAAGCTAAGTCAACGCTTTCCTATACCACAGATAATGCAGAAATTAAAGTTTCCGAATTAACGAAGGAAATATTATTAAGCGCACCAGATGAAATAAATTACGACCAAACCGCAAAACTTATTGGAATAGTTCGCACACCTTTGGAAGTTGTATTACTCCAGGAAATTCAGCGCTATAATAATTTACTTCATAAAATGCGAAATCATCTACGAGATTTAAGACGGGGAATACAGGGCTTAGTTGTCATGAGCTCTGATTTGGAGGATATTTATTTATCTGTGCTCGAGGGTCGTGTTCCATTACAATGGCTCAAAGGTATAGAGTATCTTTTTAGATTCTTAAATAATTGTATTAATATTCATAATCTATTATACCATTTTAGCATACCCCTCTCTTAAACCTTTAGCCGCTTGGTCCCGAGATCTAATTCAGCGTGTCCTGCACTTTAGTACATGGGCGAAGACTCTTAGGCCACCCACATTGTTTTGGTTAGCTGCGTTTACTTTTCCCACTGGGTTTGTGACAGCTGTTCTGCAAACTTCCGCTCGTTTAACCAAGACTCCAATTGATGAGTTAACATGGGAGTTTTATGTATTCGTGGAAGAAGAAGCAGCAGCAGCTCGAATTCTCCGAGAAGGAGGTGGTGTTTATATTAGAAATTTGTATTTAGAAGGCGCTGGATGGCTTCGAAAGAATCAATGTCTCCAAGATCCGCTTCCCATGGAATTAATTTGCTCCTTACCTGTTATACATTTTAAACCAGTTGAAAACTTCAAGAAAAGATCACGTGGAATTTACCAGTGTCCGGCATACTATTATCCAATTCGATCAGGGTCATTTGTTCTGGCTATAGATTTAAAATCCGGAAATGAAAAAGTGGATTATTGGATAAAACGTGGAACAGCTATTTTGCTTAGCTTATCCACATAAATCATCAGTTGTACAAATAAAATATATGAAAATTATTGCAAAAATCTATTAAATAGTGTTTTAGTAAACACTTACTTAGAACGCAGAAAACAATTTTTAATTCAATTTATTATATCCCTGATTCGTAAAGACCAAAAGTGAACAGCCTAAGACAGTGCTCTAATTACCACCGGGAGCTAGATGGTTTGAATGAGGGTGTATGAGATGTGTGTGTATTTGGTTTTTCCCCGAGTAACTCAAACGTCTGTTCGATTCAGATGTTAAAACAGAAGTGTCTTTTTTATTCATAATGTTTTTGGATTCTCTACCTTTTGTCTATCTTTGTGTGTCTGTTACAATCGAATTAATGCATGTGTGTATGTATGTTTTATGTATGTATGTTTTATGTATGTATGTTTTATGTTTCATATGTATGTATGTTTTATGTATGTATGTTTTGTGTATGTATGTTTTGTATGTATGTATGATCATCATATATAAATTATCAATCGTTCTGGGAACAGAAAAGAGTCGATGCCACGTCTTCTTTCCTGGATCTCGTTCCCCAATTTAGTGACCAGGGTGTTGGGTTGGTAACTCCTCCATCCCCAAAATGAACCAAATGCGTTTAGAATGGGGCTGTCGGGGTGGATGCCGCTGATTTTCCTTGTGACTTGGGCTTGTTCATCGGACCGTCGTTGTCCACTTGTGATTCCAACGCAACACAAAAGGATCTAATGGTATGCTGAAAGCTTAATTTTTCCAGTTGTTTTTGTAGCATTTTATGTTACAAAAATTTTTTTTTCAAATGTTAAAACAAATGCTGTATATTGTTTACAATGTGTTTGGGTACAATGAATGAGATATGTAAAAATCAAAGATTATACTAATTATTATTTTGTTGTTCGCCTTATTTTAGATTTATGGATTTTTTGCAAGCGTGTGGTGATAAGTGTGTTACCATTATCTCGTAAGACTTTATGTTTAGAAAATCTTGGCGTTAACTTATTTCTACGGTTTTCTTTTCGAAATATGCTTTTATTAGTTGATAAGGGGGCTGCGGATTTCCGAGTTTCGTTAAGTTTATCAAGTTTGCTTTTAGTATTTTTATGTAGAATCTCTTTTACCTCTTGGTATAATTTTGATTGAAAAAAAATTTAATTTTTGTAAATATTCATGATTAGTGTCGTATTTAATTGTTTGTTCAAATATAGGTGTGCGTCCAGTAAAAAGTTCAAAAGGTGTGTATTTTGTATATGAATGTATAGCGTTATTGTACGTGAGAAGTGTTTCCGAAATAGTTTCCTCGTGTTTGTTAATCTGCTTATTTTTCTTTTTTAATTCTGTGATTATTCTATAGGTTTCAGTCAGTGTCGAATGTAATCGTTCTACTGGAGAGTTGCTGGATGACTGCTGGAAGGAAGTTATATGACATTGGATGTCGTATTGATTACAGAAATCTTTAAATATACTGCCAGAAAATTCCGCACCTTGGTCATAAACTATTTTTTTAGGGATTCCAAAATGCTGAAAAAATGTTTCATGGCGGTAACGACGTTTATGCAGGTCCTGTTGGGTATAGGGTAGGCACACGCAAATTTTGAAAACTTATCTATTAGTGTAAGATTATAGTTTTTGTTTATCGTGTATATGTCTATATGGACTATGTCCATTGGTTTGCAAGGAGTTTCTGGTACTTCAAAAGGTGGTTTCTGCGGCTGTCTATCGTATTTAAGTGTGAGACAAATTTCACAACCCTTTATTATTTGCGCTATTTTGCTTTTCATATGTGGAAAGTAGACTTTTCTTTTAAGGTGCATTAATGTTTCATCAATACGGCGGTGATTGTTATTATTGTGATAATCATTGACTATTTTTTCTTGATCGGTCGTATTAGTGATATCGTCTAAAGAGTTGTACACCTAAGTAATTTAAATAATTTATTGTGAGAAAAATGTTTAGAGAACACATCTAGTACTATTTGAAAAATACTGTCTGATGTGTAAATTGCTAATGTCCTGTTAATCTTTAAATTTTTTTTTAGAATGTCTAGTACAGTATCTGAGTTAAGTCTGGGTTCTGTGATGGTTCTCCTTAATTTGTTTTTAAAGGGAGTAGAAACCTGGTAAGAAGCAGGAGAACCTTCAGCTAAAACAATCTGCAAATTAAAATCGTTAAGTGGTTTTTCGACAATTATTATGCTTGATGCAAGATTATACAGAGAAGATGTTACTTTGTTATTTGAAAAATTTTCGACATCTATATTGTTAACGATAATATTTGCTTCGGGTCGGATACGACTCAGTGCATCTGCAACTACGTTCTGAGGGCCTTTTTTGTATTGAAATTCGTATTCGTATTCTAGTAATTGTAGTTTCCAACGGGCGACCTTGTCGTTGGTGGAAAATGGTCCTGTGTTCCATGTTAATGGTTTGTGGTCTGAAACTAAAATAAATTTTTTTCCGAATAAGTAGGGTCTGAAGTGTTTTACTGCCCAATGGACTGCAAGCATTTCTTTTTCTGTAGCTGAATAACGGGTTTCTTCATCGGATAATGTGCAACTGGCGTTAGAAATAGGTTTGTCGCTTCCAGATAATTTTTGGGATAAAACAGCGCCGATGGCATAATTGCTTGCATCAGTAGTTAATATAAAGGGTTCTTTAAAGTTTGGGTAGGTCAATATTGGATTATTACAAAGTAATGTCTTACAGAATTCAAAAGTTTTACAGTATTCTCCATAAATTGTTACTGCTTTTGAACCTTTTAATTGTTGTGTTAGTGGCTTTGTTATGCGGGCAAAGTCTTTAATAAATTTTCTATAATAGCCAAGAAGACCTAGAAATGATTTAATTTGTCTCCTGTTTTTTGGGATAGGGACTCCTGAATGGATTTTATCTTATTTGGGTTAGGCTTGACCCCATCTTGAGTTACAATATGACCTAGAAAATTAACTTCTCTCCGAAGGAAGTCAGATTTTGCGATTTGTAGCTTAAGATTAGCGGATCTGAGTCTATCAAATACTTGCCTTATATCTATCAGGTGTTTTTGTAGAGATGCTGAAAAAATTATAATGTCGTCTAGGTATACTAAACAAATGGAACCTACTAGATCTCCAAGGACATGGTCCATTACTCTTTGGAACGTTGCAGGTGCATTCTTCAACCCGAACGGCATACAGATGAATTCAAAGTGGCCACCTTCGACTGTAAAAGCTGTTTTGCTCCTATCTGCTTGGTTCATTTCAATCTGGTGAAATCCACTAGCTAAATCAAGAGTTGAGAAGTAATTAGATTTACCAAGTTGGTCTAAAATCTCATTTATATTTGGAATTGGATAACGGTCTGAAATTGTTTTTTCGTTAAGTTTACGATAATCTAAAACTAATCTCCATTTCTGCGTTTCAGGGGAGTTCGATTTTTTTGGAACTACCCAAACAGGGGCGCTCCAAGGCGAATAACTGTTTTTAATTATGTTTTGCTTTAGCATTGAGTCTATTTGGTCTTTTACTTCTTTCTTTAAGGCGTAGGGGTATCGATATGATTTAACAAAGATTGGCGTGTCGTCAGTTGTGCGTATATAATGTTTAATATCGCTGGTAAATGTTAGTTTTTGATTGTCGTCATAAAAAAGGTCTGTGTACTTGCTACAGAGTTGTATTAATGCAATTTTTTCTTCGGAGTTTGGGTGATCGGTTTTTAATTTGGTAACGTATTTGTGGACATGTGGGAGACTTTGATTGTCCGAATTTATATTGTATATTTCAATATAGTGATTTTGATCATAGGGTATGGTTTCTAATGGCTGTTCTAAATATAATTGCTGATCTTCAAGTGAATTATTTACGATTAACTGAATTGTATAGACCTTCTGAAATCTCTAAGTGCTTATTATACATTGTCTGTTGAGAGTAGAAATTACCTTCCTTCATCCGGACCGGAAGGGTTATTAAAGATTTTCAAGAAGCTGGGATAATATGTACATCGGTTACTGGGTTGTCTTGTAGACAAATTTTTTAAAAATGATTTTGGAGTTTCTAAACAAAAACTGTCCAGATTAATATTGGCTTTTAACTTTCTAAGGACATCAATCCCAAGCAAACCTTTGAAATGTGGGTGAAAATCAAAAAGAAGTAAGTCTATCTTCATTTGTTCATTAAACTCTTTAAGTGATTGAATTGTGGTTTTTTCTTTTATGACGTGTTGGTTCAACACTGACTGTACAGTTATAGACATTGCTCACTATGGTTGGGCTTACAAATGAATTTGTGGAACCTGTATCTATTAAGAATTTTATGGGTTGAGTTGTAACGGAATTTATCCATATAAAAGGGAGTGTCGATCCGTGTGATTTTTTTGTTAAGTACCCTGTTGGTTCTCGGAGGCAGTTTCGAAAAAATTTCCTGCGTCATTAATATTACAAAGTTCAGTTGAAGATTGTTGCTCATTGATATTGTGTAATTGGTTCCTAGTTGGGCCTGTTGAATTGAAAGGATTTACAGTTTAATTTCTATTATGGTAGTTGTTATTAGCCTGGTTGTGAATGTTAGGCTGAGAAATGGTTGAATTATTTCTGTAGGAACCGGTGATGAGGTACCGATAGACAACAAAAGAACCGTCGTTCTAAGTTTGCAACGAAAGCGAGCACACGCCTCGGGACAGACCTGGAGCCAATTTCTTTTTCTTTTTTATATCAAAGCCATAATTTTCAATTGTCAAACTAACTGCCAATAAAAACCCGTAAAATAAATACTACAAATTGGGGGCTCAACCGGGATGGCAGCTTAAAAGTGAAACAATTGATATTGGCTATTGAATTTCACAAATTCGTTAAAACCTGTTAAATTCTAAGAAGGAGGGAGACAGCAGGTGACGCTGCCTCGAGGGAACGTTCAAGTGAGAGGAAGCGAGATAGCTGCAGTAAAAAGCGCGGTATCGGCGAGCAACAAGAACTTGAAAATTCGGCCGATGAGGGAAACAGCAAGTGACGCTGACATAAGGCAACTGCAGAAGGAGTGAGAAAGCTAATCAGAAAGGTGGTTCTGGAATTTTCGCAGCACACTACGAAATATTTGTGAGAAGTTTGGCCGAAGAAGGTACCATTGAGATACACCAGCAATAATAAGGCAAGGCAGGAACGGATCGAAGGGCAACAACGATTCCGGTTGCAAGATTGATTCAAGGTTGCAAAGTCGATACGAGGCTGCCACAACGGAGTCTGTGTAGATTGCTGGAGAAGTGTACAGCAGTTAGCAGGCTGGTTGGTGGCAACAACGTTTCAAGGTTGTGTTAACTGCTGGAGAAGTGTACAGCGGTTAGCCAGGGCTGGACGCAACGAATTTGAAATTCTACAGAGACTAGCGTTGAGTTCTAGGAGTGAACTGCGTTAGTGGTGGACAAAATCTGGTGGTGACGGCGTGAACAACAGAGACTAGCGTTGAGTTCTAGGAGTGAACTGCGTTAGTAGTGGACAAAATCTGGTGGTGACGGCGTGAACAACGGAGACTAGCCTTGAGTTCTAGGAGTGAACTGCGTTAGTGGTGGACAAAATCTGGTGGTGACGGCGTGAACAACAGAGACTAGCGTTGAGTTCTAGGAGTGAACTGCGTTAGTAGTGGATAAAATCTGGTGGTGACGGCGTGAACAACGGAGACAGCGTTGAGTTCTAGGAGTGAACTGCGTTGGTGGTGGTGTGATCAACTTCTGGTGGCGGCGGCGTGAGAAAATTTTGGCAGCGGCAACAACTCAAAGGTTGGCGAGAAACTTCAATATTGTTGCTGAGAGAGGATTTGGGAAGGAATTTGGCGATAAGACTAATCAACATCGAAGACGACGACAAAGGACCAACGAAAGACTAGCGAAAACTGATAACAATTTTCAAAGCTGGAAAATAATACTAACATAGTATAAGAAGAATTGTACGTAATTTTAAGTTCTTGTAATTGAGATGGAGCTTGCAGAGATTCTGTCTCTAAGCGTGGTGGCTTTGCGATCGAAATTATCCGAACTAGGGCTCCCTACGACTGACAGGAAACGGGATTTGCAGAATAGGTTACTCACCCATTATGGTGTGCAGGAGGAAGATGAGGAATCAGACGATCAGTCAGTGGTAACAGCGAATGGGGGTTTAGAGATTGCAGCAGAAAACGTAGTTAGACCCGAGAGATCATGGTTTACTTTGAAAGATGTTGAGGACAGTGTATCACAGTATTCTGGTTCAGATATTCCTAACATTGCTCAATGGATTGAAGAACTAGAAGAATGTGCATCCACGGTACAGTGGAATGAATTACAGTTATTTGTGTATGGAAAACAGTTATTGTGTGGGGCGGCAAAATCTTTTATAAGGAGTCAGAGAAATATTAAAAACTGGAGTTCTTTGAAAACAGCTCTTCAGGCTGAGTTTAGTGTAAAAATATCTTCAGCTGCAGTACATAAAAAGTTAAATCAGCGCCAACAGAAGAAAGGCGAAACTCTAAATGAATACTTATATGCATTGATGGAAATTGCGAAGCCGGTAAACGTAGATGAGGAGAGTCTGATAG
This sequence comes from Drosophila insularis, assembly GCA_018903935.1. Lineage (NCBI taxonomy): Eukaryota > Metazoa > Arthropoda > Insecta > Diptera > Drosophilidae > Drosophila > Drosophila insularis. The sequence goes on along the minus strand of JAEIFP010001475.1, from coordinate 32,636 downwards.
AGTACTTCGTTAAAGGTATTCCGGATACAAAAACCAACAAAACGATGTTATTCCAAGCTCGCAATATTTCAGAGTTAAAGTTTCAAATCGAAGTTTATAAGAAGGGGCGTGATTCATACAGGGCAACGAACAGATTTGAAAGTAAGGCATATGGTTCAAGTGAAGCACAGGCAGTACAGGCTCGAGAGAGAAAATGTTTTGGTTGCGGAGAGGCGACTCATTTAAGAAAAGATTGTCCTAAGTCCGGTCAGCCAGGCCAGGAAAGTGTTTGGTAGGAATAGGAGATGCGAAAATTTTAACGTTTGGTAGTTTCTCTTTAATGGTGATCTTCGACAAAATTAAAATAGTAGTTGAGTTTCATGTAGTTCCCAATGAGGACATGGGGTTTGACGCTATTTTGGGAAGAACGATTCTTGATAGTGTTGACATGAAGGTAACAAAAAATGCCACTCAGTTTTTGATTAGCAGTAAGCAGAAGTTATACGAAGAAAATACTGAATCTGTTGAGGATTGGATGAAACAATTTGAAGATGTCTGCACAGTTTTTGAAGGGAAGGACGAAATCGGTTTAGAGTTATCTCATTTAAGCCAAGAACAGGCTAAAGAGGTCGAAATGATAGTTGAGCGATACAAGCCAAAACGCAATCCTGATGCGAAGATTGAATTGAGAATTATTTTGAAAGATGATATTCCCGTATACCAAGTTTTTACTACACTGGACTTGAGAAACGGATATTTTCATGTACCAGTAGAAGCAAGTTCGCAAAAGTTCACGGCATTTGTTACCCAGAAAGGACAGTACGAATTCTTATAAGTACCGTTTGGTATCTCAAACTTTCCAGCGGTCTTTACGAGATTCATGATGGCAGCAATGCAGGAGTTGATTCAGAAAGGTATAGCGATCGTATATATGGATGATATCATCATTCCAAGCAGGGATATTGAACAAGGTATGTCAAGAATTAAATTAGTTTTGGGGGTAGCCGAGAAGAACGGTTTACAGCTTAACTGGAAAAAGTGTCAGATTCTACAAAATCAAGTCAATTTTCTAGGATACGTGATTAGTGAAGGGATAATAAAACCGAGTGAAGAGAAAATTTCGTCGGTACACAATTTCCCAAGACCGCATGATAAGAAAGCAGTGCAAAGGTTTCTTGGTTTAACAAAATTCATTGAGGGATATGCTTTAATGGCGAAGCCACTTTCCGATATGCTAAGAAAGGATAGTAAATTTGTGTTCAGCGAGATTGAGGAGTTATCATTTGAACGATTGAAGGCATCGTTAACTAGTGAGTCGGTATTGAGGTTATATAATCCGAAAGCGCAAACAGAGGTCCATGCTGACGCATCAAAATACGGTTACGGGGCAATTCTAATGCAGAAAGATACGGAGGATAATTTGTTCCATCCTATTCAGTACATGAGCCGGAAAACAAAGCCATGTGAGCAGAATTATCATTCATACGAACTAGAAGTTTTAGCCATAATTGAGGCTCTAAAGAAGTGGCGAGTTTACATTCTTGGCTTGCAGTTCACTATAGTTACAGACTGTAATGCATTTACTATGACCATGAAAAAACAGGAAGTTCCATTAAGAGTAGCCCGGTGGGCCATGTTTTTGCAGGATTTTAGTTACAGTCTAGAACATCGGTCAGGATCAAGGATGAGGCATGTAGATGCTTTGAGTCGTGTCGCCTGTTATTCGATATCGGATAGTATTATGCATAGTCTGAAAGAAGCTCAATTGGTTGATGATTGGATAAATGCTATAAGAAGGTTAGTTGAAAAGGGCGGGTATGAGGATTTCTATATTTTGAATGAGGTCTTGTTCAAAGATGCCAATAAGCAGTTAATCGTAGTACCCGAGCAGATGGAGAATGAAATTATCTTGCTTACCCATAAACAAGGACATTTCTCAGCAAAGAAAACGCAGTTATTGGTCGAAAAATCATATTTCATTCGCAAATTGAAAGGAAAAGTTACACGATTAGTTGAGAGTTGCGTACAGTGTATTATAACAAATGCGAAATTGGGTAGAAAAGAAGGATATCTGACAGCGATCGATAAGGGAGATCAACCTCTAGTCACATATCATATTGACCATGTGGGTCCGATGGACCTCACTAAGAAGAGGTACAATCATTTGCTAGTAGTTGTCGATGGTTTTAGTAAGTTCGTATGGTTATATCCTACCCGAAGTACCGGAGCAGAAGAAGTCGTAAATCATTTGGAAAAACAAGCAACAATATTTGGTAACCCAGTGAGAGTAGTGACCGATAGGGGAACGGCGTTTACGTCACATTTGTTTGAACAGTATTGTAAGGACAATAACATACAACATTTATTAATTACAGCTGGTGTTCCGCGGGGAAACGGACAGGTCGAACGAATGCACAAGATCATTGTACCCATGTTAACGAAATTGAGTTTGGAAAGTCCAGTAACCTGGTATAGGCATGTAGGCAAGGTGCAACAAATGATAAACAACACTGAGCCAAGAAGTACAAAAGTGAGTTCGTTTAAGATACTAACAGGTTTAGATATGAGAGTTCCTGAAGATGCAGAGCTAAGAGAGCGTATTTTAGAATGCATAGTGAACGAGTTGGATGAGGAGCGAAAGGAGATCCGAGATAGGGCGATAGAAAATATTAAAGTCCTACAGGACGAAAATCGAAAGTCCTATGATGCAAAACGAAAGATCGAAAGGAAATACAGACTTAACGATTTAGTAGCGATAAAGCGGACACAGTACGGGGTAGGTCTTAAGCTCAAAGGAAAATATTTGGGGCCGTGCAAGGTAGTATCAGTCCAGAAACACGGAAGATATAAGGTTGAAAGGATGGGAAATACGGAAGGGCCCACTACAACATCCACTGTGGCCGAGTTCATGAAACCTTGGGGATCTTCATTCGAGTCGAATGAAACGCCAGGAGGGCCGAATGTAGGAACCCGTGATGAGGTACCGATAGACAACAAAAGAACCAGAAGCGGTCATCGTTTCTGAAGCCAGTTCGTAGGGCTAGGCCGGCATAACATAATAATAAATGACGGTCACACTGGACTTCTAAGTTTGCAACGAAAGCGAGCACACGCCTCGGGACAGACCTGGAGCCAATTTCTTTTTCTTTTTTATATCAAAGCCTCGAAAATTCTGGCTAGTATTTGGTTTTTGCGAATAGAAGGTTTTTTCGACACGGCAATGTTCATAGGCTTCCTTGATATTTTGTGGGTTTTTTGATTTTATTAAAGTTTTAAGGGGTTCTCGTAGATTAATTAAAAAGGTATTCAAGCATATCTCGTCATATAATTTTGGTTTGTCAGTTGAGTTTTGATTTGTGTTTTGTAAAATGTCTGTCAATTGTGATCTTATTTTTAAAATACTATAAAATAGTTGACCTAATGACAGGCTATCGGGAAAGTTTTGTAAATCGCGAATAAGCATACCTTCGCTTTTCTTGTTACCATAATGTTGTATGAGATTAGCCTTGATGTCATCCCAGGTGAGTGCAGTATTGGATAGTTGGATAGGCGTCATTAGCTCTACCTACGATTTTGTTCCTGATGGCTCTTCACAGAAGGGAACTGTATGGTGTCTGGTCAGTTCCTCTGATCAAAGCGATGACTTCTTCCACATTGACAATGAAGTCTTGCAGTTTATTAGAAATGCCGTCAAAAGTAGGTAGCTCCTTGATAAAGGCAAGGATGTCAGTTGGATTTAAAGAAGTTGGGTTGTTGGCTATGCTGCTTATTGTAGGCGTAACGTTTGGAGTCGATATAGTTGTGGGAAGTGACACTGAGGCACTTCCAGAATCCATTGCTACGTCGTTGGGTGAATGAACTGGATCTTCATAAATGAGTCTTGCCGTTCGTCTGGCAGATGTTCTTTTTGTAGCTGCTATACATACACATATACGTATATACATACATATATATACACATACACACAACACACACACGCACACATATACATCTATATATATATATATACACATAGGTACATATATATATATATATGTATATTTTTTTTGTTTCACTGTATGGCACTAACATCGCATCGTTTGTATTGTTCTTAATGTTCTTTTAAAATATTTTGTAACAAACCTTGATTACTTTAATTATGTATAAATAGTATATTGTTAATAGTAATTAATAGTATATTGTTCTTAAACTTGGTGTCACAACTTTAAACTGAACTTCTAATTTTATTAACCTCTTTGCAACTCGAGCTCACTTTTGTAAATGAGCCTACAATAAAACGTTACTACTTACGAATGCTTCGTTTGCCAATTGCAGCTCTGCTTAGCAGATCGATTTCACTAGAATGTGCCGCTTTGCCGCTTCGTCTGCCCATCGCAGCTCAGCTAGCTGATCAGTTTCGCCAGAAATTGCTAGCTTTTTATCGTCGCTACGACGCGTCGTTTGTTCAGCGTGGTTCTGCCAGATCGATTTCGCCCGAAATACATTGTATTGTGGTTTTGTAGCGTTTCGGCAATTCCGCCGAATTATGAAATTGAAAGCAGAATGAGCTACAAACAATGTGTATTTCGTAAAAGAGATCTTGTAGCTTTGCAGCATATAAACATTTCCATTGAATTATAAGATTTACACATACACATGTGTATATGCATCCATTTATATACATATTCCTCTTTTTTTTAAAAAAAATTATGAAATTTTTTTTTTTTTTTTTTTTTTGGCGATGTATGATTTCAGCCTACACTTTCACTAAAATAATTTTAATTTCACTTATGATTGACCTTTAGTTATCAGCAATTGATTCTGTAGGCCAATCTTCATGTGTGTAACATGTACTTGTATGTAAATACTGTAAGGTAAATTTTTTTTTTTTTTTTTTTGTGTTGTGATTGGTTTTGCCATCAACAATTGATTCCGTTCCAATTACCAATGCTTTTAAGACATAGTTCTCAATGTGAATATAAGTAGGTCTATTCCTGACCCAGCTGCGCCAACTACCACCGGGAGCTAGATGGTTTGAATGAGGGTGTGTGAGAAGTGTGTGTATTTGGTTTTTCCCCGAGTAACTCAAACGTCTGTTCGATTCAGATGTTAAAACAGAAGTGTGTTTTTTATTCATAACGTTTTTGGATTCTCTACCTTTTGTCTATCTTTGTGTGTCTGTTACAATCGAATTAATGCATGTGTGTATGTATGTTTTATGTATGTATGTTTTATGTATGTATGTTTTATGTATGTATGTTTTATGTATCATATGTATGTATGTTTTATGTGTGTATGTTTTGTGTATGTATGTTTTGTGTATGTATGATCATCATATATAAATTATCAATCGTTCTGGGAACAGAAAAGAGTCGATGCCACGTCTTCTTTCCTGGATCTCGTTCCCCAATTTAGTGACCAGGGTGTTGGGTTGGTAACTCTCTCGCTCACTCCATCCGTCAAGTACTAAGGACAGCGTAATGGCGTCGAATTTGTTGGCAATGCGAAAAGCCTTTCTTCGAATGCGGCCGTAAGGCCATTCGTCGTTGATCGGGGACCGTCACTGGCAAGTTAAGGGCTTTCATCTTGCAAATGTGTCGTTGAGATGCCTTGACATCAAACATCTTTTTTAAAACCCGGGAATGAAAAAGTGGATTATTGGAGAACACGTGGTACATATGTTTTGCTAAGCCACATATTGGAAATATGCCAAAGCGCCTTAAGGATACACAACTAAACAATGGGTATCACACCAAATACTAAAACAAAACTCCAACCAACTACATAACTTGGCTATTTTTAGTCCGATTTTGATCTGGCCTTTTGCTAGATATTTGTATCAAATTTAAGTGCGCTAAATTTGATTGCACAAGGTAGAAAATTATGGGAGATTATCGAGTTTTTTCAAATTACCGGGGCGGAAAAAGGCGTGGTAAAATCTTAACACAAAAAATGTACGCAATTACTAAGCAAATATACATACGTACCAACTCTAGCTAGAATAGTTTTTGAGAAAGTTAATTTGCCGGGTAGGGGGTGTGGCAAAATTTTTACAAATACAAAATGTGCGTATTTACTGAGCAAATATACATACCAAATTTTGAGCCTCTAGTTGCTAAAGGGTTTGAGAAATTAGGTTTTATTTAATTTGCGGGGGCGGTAGGGGGCGTGGCTAAAATTTGAAACAAACTCGATAAGTTTACATTTGTTTTAAAGACCAAAGGAGTCCATGCGAGTGAAAATTTGTCGTTAAGATGATTTGACATCAAACATTTTTCTGAAAATCCGGAAATAAAAAATATGATTATCGGATAAAACGTTGTACAGCCATTTTGCTTAGATAAGTGACTTATCTTATCTTATCTTGAAATCATCAATTGTAGAAATAAAATATATACAAATTGTTACGTTAATTTGGACCTGCAAATAACCTTTGTTCCACAGTAGTTCGGAACGGAACTATTAATTTGGCCAAGTTCAAAACACAAACAAGGTAGCCAAGAAAAAACAGTATACATATATTCGACTAAAATCGAAAAATTTAAATTACAACTAGGCAACCCTAAATCTACTTAGACAACAACAACATTACTGTAATAAAAGGCGGGACCTTTATGGTTAGCCGATGGTCAGAATTATAATTAATTCTTTGTTAATAAGTTCGGGCCCTAATATAGGCCAAGGTTATTACTTTCATTGCAATCTCAGCTTATGCAGTAGGCCCCAACATAACTGGCCGTCTTGCAATGAATATGTCAATGGCCTACACTGCGCGTGTGTGTACTTATGAATAAATTAAATATGCCTTTATGGTGTACCGCTCCATACAGTGAAGGCTTTATTATAAGAACACTACACCGTTCAATATGTATATTACAATCGCAACAACGGTGAGTTTCTGCGACGTTTGTCAAATGATTGTTTCGCCGATGGAGAATAATATCTCAAGGTTGGAACTAATCCCCGATTATGACAATCGCCACATCGTATATTGTTGAAGCATTATAACTCCTGACATGTTCTCTAGTGGGTGTTTTGTCGGCGTGGATGACAATTATGTGAGTATCCGAGGGCATCATGCCAAGCGCTGTTTTGAACAAACGCACCAAATTGTTTCGATTGTGAAGCTCCTGTAGCTGAGAAATGACGGACCTCCTTACGGAGGTATGTATTCTAGTTCGTGCATTAGCTTCGTCTCTATCATTACCGATGAGGTACATTTTTATGTTCACTATCTGGGAAGAAAGCAGGGCGCCAGCTTTGTGATAGATTCGCCCTTTGACTTTGAAAGTTGGCATGAATTGGGCAGTCATAATTTCCGCTTCAAATGAAGTCATTTGGAAGCAGGAATTATATTTCCTAATGTTTGATAGGAAATGCTTCGATTCAGTAGTGGATCCGGAAAGTAGAGTGGCTCTGATGGTGCTTCAAGTTAAGGTAATTTGATTTTGCCGCCAGCACCTTTCGTTTTTCCTCCGTTTAATCATCTGGCCAATGACGACATAGCGGCTGGAGCCATAATCAGCAGCTGGGTCGCATCGAAATGCAATATTGGCAATATTGGATGGTATTGCTCATGTCGATCTAGTCTTATCTGTGCGCGGGATTCAGCTACCCTTCCCCTATGCAGATCACTTCTTTGGGAGCGATGAAATTGTATTGCTAGAGGCCGCGACTCTCGTGCTCGCAAACGATCATGCTCAAGACTAGCTGCGCGGCTTTCGGTTGGTTCCACAATAATCCTCTGCTTGGGGATGTAAACATTTTGGCCTAAATCTCTTGTTTTTTCTCGATCTTTACTCTACAAGAACTTTTCCAACGCGATACTCGCTCTCGTAATGCACTGTTATCAAAAGGATGCCGCCTATTAGACTCAAATGGGATGCCGTGGAACGGATCATGGATTTTGTGGAGCTGTTATAAATAGTGTAGCATGTTTTGGAATAACATATTAACAACATTACAAACATATTGTAGCAATATTTATGTGCGCAACATTCAAGTGTATTGGCCTCTCAAGTAACATGACCACCCATGAGTGCATGGTGCTGGACAATTGCTATGTCGGCAAATATAACACGCGCGGCCGCTTTGGCCCAATATGCAATATGATACATCCTCACTCTCCCGCCGCAACGGGATACATACATACATACTCTTATGTAAACATTTATACTTTTATACATAAATATGTTTATACAAATTAACACTTTCCTTGTTCTCCGTGGGAAAAAAATAAAATTTATTTAAAAATTGCTTTCTGTTGGTCTGTGGATGCATCGCTTCTTGAATACCCAGTAGATTATTGCTGTAATACTCAAGAGTGCTAAAATGATCCAGTAGGATGATGAAATGATTACGTTATCAGTTTGAATTTTTTCCAAGTTATTTGTATTGTTCAGATGTAGTTCTTTAATCATTTCCAATGATAAGATCTCGCCTTGGTCTTAACTCCTCCCCTCTTAAATGCGGGCGTCCTCGGTCGCTACCACATACTGTACGGGTGATACGGGTGTGATCGGCATGGCCATCGGTGGATTGCTTTCTGTTGGTCTGTGGATGCATCGCTTCTTGAATACCCAGTAGATTATTGCTGTAATACTCAAGAGTGCTAAAATGATCCAGTAGGATGATGAAATGATTACGTTATCAGTTTGAATTTTTTCCAAGTTATTTGTATTGTTCAGATGTAGTTCTTTAATCATTTCCAATGATAAGATCTCGCCTTGGTGTTTTTTATCTGATATAAGTTGTAGTAGTGGCGGCTGGACTTCGACTTCACGTTTGGTCTTCATGATGTACCACGCATCGTCTATATTGATGGTTGCGTTTTGCGACTGGATCACGAATGTTCCGTCCAACGTAAGATTTTCTCCGTCAATGTTGATGGTTCCTTTAAATTGGTTTAGCAAAAGTGTGCCGGGAGCCACCTCTGAATGCGTTTTAACATGTTGATTGTTCGTAGTTGGGCAATTTGGTTTTTTTCTGTAGAAATACGCTCCTATACATTTGCTATTCTTTAAGTCTATTAAATCTTCCACTTTACATAGTATCTTATTATTTAGATTTTTACATTTGTTCTTATTAGCTAACCCGAAATGTTGTTTATTACATTTTAGTATATGTCCATAGTCTATTTTTTCTATTGTTTTTTCATTTTTTATGGGTAGTGCAATAATTTTTTTACATTGTTCTTTTATTACCCTAGGAATACTAACAATATAAAGAAGGGCTCTGCCATCAGATGCAATGCTTACTTCGGCAAATTCTATTCAATATTTACAAACGTTAAGCTTTCTTCGGCAACTGATTCAATGATATTTATTTCTGCTGGTGATAGAATTAAAGAATTTATGGTATTGGCCTTAGCCCAATCTATTGCATAAATGACATTAGTGATTTCTTCTCTCAATAAGCTTAATTTGTATTTTGACATTTCTATTTCTTTTGCTTTATCTTCTGTTTCGGGTTTGTTTTTAAGTAACAAAGAGTTAGTTATTTTGACCAAATCATTTATCTTATTTTCTACTAGGTTATTTATTATTACTTGTTTATTATTATTCTTTAGCTGTTCATTGATTTTATCGATTACAATCTTGTGATCTTGGTGATCTGGGGTACCCGCGTGCCACTTCCACGCTGTTCCAAGTATATCGAGAGAGCGTTTTGCTCTGAATCTCATTGGCTTTAGTCGTCCGATTTCATTCTCGATTCGAGTTATTTCGTAAATTAAAAAAGGGTAGTACGGATTTGTTTTCGTTTTATTTTGTACAACCTCCTTCAATACTGACAATGCCTGTTGATACTTTTCTATCTCTACCACGTGGATGATCTTAAAGGTACCATTCTGCCTTGCTGCTATTCCGGTTTCCAACATTACCACCCTAGATTTTGAGTAATCCAAGATAGTCGTGTGTCCCCAGCAGGCTGGTAACAACATTAACCTGTCGAAAAAGGATGTGGATCAGTATTTTAGCTGATTCTTATGCACTATCCTGCCTGACATGGTTTTAACCTTTGTATTCAAATCTTCAGCTACTTTTTCTTTTTTATATCTTGGGGTTAGTTTAGAACCTAACCTTCTGTTGATCTTAACATATATTGTGTCACCTGGATCGTAAATTTTTATAGGTTCCTTTTCCTTATTGTGATATTGTAAATCGGAATCTTGCTTATCTGAAATTGTCTTTGAAATTTTTTGCCTTTCGAGTTCTAGTTTTTCTGGTGAGTGTGCTGAGTGTACCGCAAGGAATGCTTCTATTGGTTTTTTAAAGACGTTAATGGGAAGGTCCATTGTTGGTATAAGTTCATGACCTGAGCTCTCATCACTATGCACAGTGGCTGCTGACGTGCTGCTAGCATTTATGCTAGTAGGATTTCTAGAAAGTGCGTCTGCTACTACATTTGAGCTACCCGGTTTATACTTCAACTCATAATTGTACTCCTCCAGGTAACTTTTCCATTTTTTCAACTTTGCATTGTTGTTCTTCGGGCTTAGTGCATAGGTAAGCGGTTGATGATCAGTGTAGATGGTCACTTTTGACTTACCATAGAGATACATCCTCAATTTTTCCAAAGACCATACTATGGCTAACATTTCCCTCTCATTTGTAGCATAATTTTCTTCTGTTTTAGATAACGCTCTAGATATAAATGTAATCGGTCTCCCGTTTTGTTCTAGTGACGCACCTATTGCTATATTCGAGGCATCTGTAGTCAGATGGAATTCCTGATTGAAATCGGGATATGCTAATACTACGTCTTGTGAAATTAATGAATTTTTCACTTTCTCAAAAGAGTCATATTCTTCTTTGCCAAAACGAAATTCGATTTTATTGGAAATATTCTTTTTAGTTCTACCATGTTCGCCACGCAATAAGGCTGTAAGGGGTCTTGCTAATTTAGCAAAATCTTTAATGAATCTCCTATAATAGCTGGCTAAACCCAAGAAAGACCTTAGTTGTTTTAGGTTCTTTGGTGTGGGGAAGTTTTTGATAGTCTGCACTTTTTCTGGGTTGGTTTTAACACCTTCCCTTGATATTACTACGCCTAGGAAATCAACACTATGTTTGAGGAATTTGCATTTATCTACCTGTACTTTCATGTTTGCTTTTGACAAAGTAGAGAATACTTCGGCCAAATGACGAAAATGTTCTTCCTCAGATTTGCTGAATATTATGATATCATCGATATAAACATAGCATATTTTTCCTATATGTTCTCTTAATATGTCATCAAGGGCTCTTTGAAATATTGATGGGGAATTTTTCAAACCGAAGGGGAGTCTGGTAAATTCGTATTTCCCTCCGTTTACAGCGAACGCTGTTTTTTCAATATCAGATTTCTTTAGAGGAATCTGATGAAATCCACTTTTCAAGTCGAGAACAGAGAAATATTTGTTGTTGCCCAATTGAGCAATCATCTCTCCAATTTCAGGAATTGGATATTTATCCGAAATGGTAACTGTCAATGACCATCCTATATTTTTTCCTTCCCAGACTGTCACTTTTCTTTGGGACAATCCAAACAGGGGAATTATAAGGCGACAGTGAGGGTCGTATTATACCATCTTGTAGTAATTCTTGAATTTGTTCTTCAACTACTTCTAGTAACGAAGCTGGATACGGGTAATGTTTTGTATAGACTGGAGTGTCTGACGTCGTTCGAATTTCTCCTTGGACATTGGTAGCGTAAGTCAACTTCATGTCTGGGCTCGCGAACAGCGATTTGTATTCCTCTTGAAGTGCTTCTAGCTTTAATTTTTGCTGACCTGAGAGTTGATCTGAATTGATCGTGTGGACTTGCTGAGTTTGCATTTGTCTCATTTTAACAACATGAGAGTTGTTGACGTATAATAAGTTTTTTCCCACATCTATAATGGCATTAAGTTCTTTTTAATGTATCGTTGCCTAAGATTCCATGAAACGATTCCAAATTTGGCAGTAGAAAAAAGATTATAGGTTTGTTGGGTTCATTGAAAAGACCCAAGAGGACATGTTCCGAAATTAGGATGCGTCCACTTACAGTTCTCGCATAGAACTTGTGCTCGTTTGTTTTTACATTTCTGGCTATTTCTGGTTGAATATAATTTTTATTTGAACCGGTGTCTATTAAAAAATTGTATACTGTTCCTTCTTTGTCCCGGACTACAAAGTACGCCAAAGAGGAACATTTCATCCTAAAAAATTGACAGTATCCTCAATTTGTGGGAGAGGATCTTGGACTATGGTTTGTGATACCTCTTTACTTTGTGGAATTAACTCGGACATATTACCTTGAGCGGTCAAATATTCTTGCTGTTGCTGATACTCTGAAAACTGTGAATATGGGATTACTTGGAAATAATCATCTTGCTCTTGATATTCAGACTGAACTTCGGACATATTAACCTGAGGTTCTTCTTGCATTGGAGTACTATATGATTCATTTTGTGCTTCAGCTCCAATGTGGAACTGTCTTTGAATTTTATTCGGAAAATTTGTTATGGGCTGATTTACTCTTTTCAACAAAATTGGCTGTTGTGAGGGATTGGTATTTGGTCTGTTTATGTAATTTACTTTTCTGGTCATGATGGAACCGTCTACTTCCATTGGAGTGGGTTTTGGTTGCGGTTTCGGGGTGAATGGTCTAGGTGGTGCATTAAAAAATGGCTGGTTATTATTACGGAACGGATTATTCTGAGGAATATTATAGCTCTGTATCTGTCTGGGATTATACCAGTTTGTATTAATGTGTGGTTTAGGTGGAAGTACTGGAGGGTACTGTGGTTGAGGGAACATATTGTTCTTATTGTGTTGTACTGGTTTATGTGATATGTTCGGACGAGGGTATTGATAACCGAGGCCGATAGAATTTTTAGCGCGTTTATTATCTACTGCATCTATTAATTGCAATGCATGTTTTAGATTAAGAGGCTGCGCCATACTTAATCTGTCTGCTAGATCACCATTTAAGCCTCTAATAAAAGTATCTAAAGCTCTGTCCTTTATTTGTTTTGACATGACCATTCTAACTTCTGGGCTGTGTCCCATATTCTTGATTTGATCAATAATTAAGGACATTTGTTGGTGGACTGCAAAATAGAATTCATGGATGGTACTATTCTTCTGGCTCATGGAAAATAATTGGTATTCCAGTGTACCTAGGTCTCGTCTATCCGAATACTCTTCTAAAAGACATTTCGAGATTGCATCCCAATGCAATGCGGTATCATTTGCTTTCAACACTGAGTCTGCATGACCGGTAATTTTGTCTCTAGCCGTCAACAGTATCGCGAAATATTTTGGTGTTCCCTGTAAGGGAGCAAAAACCTCCATTATGCGTGAAGCTGTAGAAAACCTGTAAACTCTGCTGGATTACCTGAAAATTCTCTAAGTCCTTTCACTAAATCTGGAACCCTTTTCAAATCGTTCCAATTGTCACTTAAATTTGGGGTTAAATCTTTATATACTGGGTTTTCTGATTGCGACGAGTTCAAGCGCTCAATATAATTCTCCATTCTAGCTGCTAATATAACATCTATAGCTGCTTCTAAGCCTTGGATAGAAACTGCTTCTATACTTCTACCTGCAGAACCTGAGGTTGATGCCATTTGTGGCTCTGTAGCTTGACGATTTCCTGGCTGAAGAACTGAGGCTTTTACCCAACTATCATCAGGCATTTTTCAATTTAAAAGGGGAAGTATTTCACTTAAAACGACAACAGATACGTAACACAATCGCGTCGAATATGTAATCAGGTTTTTTGTAAGAATAAGCAAGTTCGCGGCGCGGTTGGAAATGGCTTTTGGTTCACAGGATAATTGTTAGTAAGGATAAATATTTTAAGGGTTAGTTGATTTTTTCTTTTTTTTTTTTTGTAAAAAACTTAACTTATTGATTTTCTTCTTTTGATTCTTTTGTTTTTCTTTTAAAACTTAGCTAATTGATTTTCTTCTTTTAATTCTTTTGTTTCCTTTTTTAGGATTTAACTGATTGATTTTCTTTTTTTCTTTTTTTAACTTTCGTTTTGATTCACAATTTTTCTCTTAAATCTAATCTTCTTAACTTACATTATTACTAGCATCTTCGGTGCTTTACTGATCGGCTTGTAGGAGGGCTCGCTTTTCCAACGTTGAAGGTACTAACGCTCCTGGGCAAACACTTTCGGGTTATCAGTTTTCCTCGGAACGGATCTTGGAGGAAATTGCAGCGATTGAATTTTTGACCCTGTCTGATTCTTAGCGTAGTTCGATACAATGTTTTTTTTTCGTTGACACTTAAGGCATTTAACGCGTTTTATTGGTCACGATCACTGATATCTTTCACTAACACTCGATCAAGTTTTGTTTAGCAGGGTCAATTAACACTTTCCTTGTTCTCCGTAGGAAAAAAATAAAATTTATTTAAAAATCTTTATTAGTTTTACGTTCACAAATCTTTTAATTTACTGGAAGACTTTAAGACAACTACTATGAACAAGGATCGCGGAGCTCCAACGAAGTTACAAGTTGCACTCAGGTTGAAGACTAACTTTGGGTTGATCGATTATGTTTGGATGAAGCCTCTGGTATTGGGCGTCGTTGGTGACAGCGACGTCTGCTGAGTCCAAAAGTCCAACGCTGGCGTGGGATCTGTTTATCGATGAATTGATTTAGGCGACTTGAAGTCTGGTGGTTGGTTTATTGCCGAATTGTAGAATTGGGCGACTTGCTGTCTGATGTACTGAACACGACACCATTCCCATAGGAATGTTTAGTCTGGTAGTTATTGTTTGTGCCGATGCCCATTATGACGAGTCTTGACTATTGTAAGATGAGTGTGGGCGCGGTCATAAAATATTTATAGGTTTATAGCATGCCTGGTCTTAACTTACATAAGCATACCGCTTCTCTGCCTGCATTCCTGACAGCGCAGCTACGCGGTCTTAGCTATAGTCGACAATTGTTATAGAATTAAGAATCATTCAATAAACTGAACTCAGAAAACCCAGACCTATGTGTGTTATATCAATTGGTGGACATTTCCTACTACATGGCGACCGTGACAGTGGTCACTAAAGATATAAGGAGTGACCAACAGATGAAAACAACTTGGAAAATTATTGGCTGGAAAACGAAAAACCAGTCCCCAAGGAATAAAGCCTGGACAAGGAAATCACTGGAGGGAAATTTGGAGTACAACTAATGCAAAAAAAAACCTGAGTGAGTAGAGAGTGAGTTATGTCAAGAGGGGGAGTGCAACACAAATTAAAAAAAAGAATAGCACACATAAAGTGGCTATTATATACGAACAAAAATCCACCCCCCTGGGCAACAGCCCAAAAGCTTCAACAAGAACTTGACTTTTTAAAGTCAACTTTACTTAAAACAAAAAAGAACATAACTCACGCTCACTCAGTGCATTTTGAAATATCAACAATAAAAATAAAAAAAACTCATCCCCCAACAAAAGCGCTACCAAAAATAAAAAAAGAGTGCCCTGACGATTGCCCAGGACCATTGGAAAGTGTACACTGCGAGTACACATGTATGCTGAGAACTGGTGCGATGACCGGCACCGGTACCGCCTGAGCCCATAGGCCCCGGACAACAGCAGCGGTGACAACGAGCGTGAAAGGCAGGCCGCCTTTTACGCCTTCGAGGGAGCATCAGCGTGCTAACCAGCGACGACCAGCTGATGCTGCTCATCTGACGTCCGACGCCTGACATGCTGACATCAATAAAAAAGAAAAAAAAACCCATATTAAATATTACATATTACATATATATATGTATAAATAAGAAAACCCATTGTTAAATTGTGCGGAATCTTATCTGCTCAATAGAAGTATATCCTGTAAAGCTTTGCGAACTAATAGGTAGAATTTTGTTAATTATACTACATGTTAATTATACTTCATTAGTAAAAAAAAAAAAGAAGAGAGTCACTCTAATTTTTATACTAATTTTATGCTTCAAAATAGTATCAGCAAATTTAATGAGGAAGATATTACACCCAAAATGGGGCTAATAGACACCAAAACAGTGGACTCCACTGCGAATGTAATAAACAAAATAGAGTCATCAAATGTAGATTTAAGGCCAACAAATGCACTTTTATTAATAATTGTGGTAATAATGTGCGCATATGTATTATACAAAGCATATACATTACACAACAAATGTGTAACAAAAAGAGCCTTAAGCCATGCTAATGATCTGGATACTATCTAGATAACATATGCATCAATTATTGTAACAGTGCATTTGAAAGAAACAAAAAAAAAATAAAAAAAATAAATAAATACACGAAAAAAAAAATATAAACTTATATATATCAATTGGTTAAGATGAGTACACTAGATGACTATTTTAGGAGAATAATAAAAAGGAATCCTACAATTGCAGCAGATTTAGTTGAGATTTTTTGACGAGGTAATAATAACTCGGCACAAAACTCTATATGTTATCTTGATATAACGGGAGAAGATTTCCCAATTCAAGGAAGTTCAATGGTACAGATGAGCTTTATAGTCACAGTACCAAATATATGTTGTTTCTCAAATTCAACAGGTACATTTCGCTTCTACTTGATGGATGAAGCCCAATAACAATAAGTTGTAAAAAAAAAAAAAAAAAAAATTACCAAATTTAAATACAAATTGAATAAGTATGAATAGAGTCGAAACTAAACATCTCCAAAAATATATTCCTTTTCTTGATTTCCTGATACACTCAGGACCAGTAAATAAAAAGTACAAGGAAATAAAATTTTGGATACTTAACTACAAATTTAAAAGAAATATTGTAGAACTTATGGAAAAATCCATAAAAGTAGCGTATAACAGATTATTACTAAGAAAACCTAGGTACATGGGTACATAATATTTTTAAAGCAGACATAGAAACTTTTAATGTAGAAGAATCAGATGAGGACGACCAAGTAATAGAAACCTAAAAAAAAAAGAAAGGAATAATAAAATTCTAAGCATGGAATGGGAGGAATTACTTCTCCATATCCAAAATATAAAAGCAAATTTCAAAAAATCCTATAAATGTGTTACACAAAATAGAAACATACAAAAGGAAACAATAAACAAGCACGCAAAAATTTTAGTTGATTCTTTCAACGAAGCTAGAAATTTAGTGCATGTTAATAGAGAGAGAATAGGTAAAACAAATTGGTCAAAGGTTTCCAATCTATTGATCAAGTTACTTGCAAACCTAATCTCCATAAAGACAAAATACAATCTTAATATATTCATACCTACCGTACTTAATTCACCTCTGAGCATAGACACCAGTAAAAAGGAAACAGAGCAAGAAGGTGAAGAATCTGAAACAAGCGAGGAAGAAATAGAAGAGAAAGATCTAAACGATCTAACAATTCCTGCGCTATTAACATTACCTGATACAGAAGCGTTGTCTGAACAGGACAACGAATCAGATTTAGAAATTGATACAAGTGTAATAAACACAATGGATAGGATGGCAGAATTAAATGCCCGGAGGTCATATATGAAATATATAAATATAGCCATACCTGAATTTAACGGTACGAAAATGCAACTACAAAGATTTGTAACAGCTCTGAAGTTGGTAGATATGATGAAAGGCGATTACGAAAGTATAGCAGTTGAGGTAATAAAGTCAAAAATTATTGGCCCAACACTATATGAAGTGCAACAAGAAACTTCAATTGATGCAATAATACAAAAATTGCAAGGCGTTGTAATTGGTGAAACATCCAAGGTTATAAAAGCCAAATTGAAGAACACAACTCAGAAAGGTAAAACCGCTGACAAATTTACGTCAGAAATTGATAATTTACGCAAAACCCTTCAAGCTGCGTATATCGATGAAGGTATACCAGCAGCACTTGCTCTTAAGAATAGCACAGACGATGCTATAGAAGCAATGATCGGAAATTGCGAACAAAGCAGAATAAAAACTGTACTCGACGCTGGCAATTTCAAAACCATGGATGAAGCCATAGCAAAATATTTACAAAAAAGTAACGAAATAACAGGCAACCCAAATACGGTTCTGTTCGCTCAAAGAAGCCATGGTAATTATAATAACAAATATAATTATCGTGGTAGAGGCAATGGTCGTGGTTATTACAACAACTATAACAATAATGGCCAAAATTACAGACAGAATAGGAATAATAATTATAGAGGAAATAACCGAGGTTACAACGGAAACAATCGAGGTAACCGAGGAAATAACAGACAAAACGGCTATAATAACAATAATGTTAGGGTAGCACAAAATGCTTCGGGAAACTCCCAAGCACCTTTAGATACTCAGCAGTAATGAATAATAAGATTCATGCCATCAGTCTTAATCAAAATACGTTCGTTACCTTCACGAATGTAGCAACGGGGAAAAAGCTAGTATTTTTAATAGACACAGGATCGGAAATATCGATCGTAAAAGAAAATTCAGACAGTTTTCAAAGTGTCCAAACCAATAACATAATAAAAATACAAGGAATTGGTCAAGAAGTAACTAAATCCATAGGGTTTACTTCTGTCGAAATACAATCTTCAAAATATATAATTCCACACCACTTTCATATCGTTAATAACCTATTCGCTATTCCATGTGATGGAATACTAGGAATTGATTTCATAAGAAAATATAACTGTCAATTAGATTTCAATCCGTCCGAAGATTGGTTAATAATTCGACCAAATAACCTAAAATATCCGATATACGTACCAATATCGTACAGTGCTGGTAATAATTCAATAGTTTTACCAGCAAGATCCCAAGTTGTCCGAAGAATTGAAATAAGTTCACAAGAAGACAGTGTATTAATTCCAAACCAAGAAATTCAACATGGTATTTATTTGGCAAATACAATAACTAAACCTCAAAACGCAGTCATAAGACTGCTAAATACCACAAATAAAAATCAAATAGTAAACATATCAAGTTTGAAGTATGAACCGCTTTCCAGCTATGAGATAATTGAAGCAAACAATGAACAGCGTGAAAACGCAGTACTAACTTCGTTATCAAAAAATTTTCCCCCACAGTTTCACAGCCAACTTACGAAATTGTGCAAGAATTATAGTGATGTATTCGGACTAGAAACCGAATCAATAACAACAAATAATTTCTACAAACAAAAATTAAGACTGGTGGACGATGAACCTATTTACATTAAAAATTATAGAAATCCTCATAGTCAGAAAGACGAAATACAAAGACAAGTCCAAAAGCTTATAAAAGACGAAATAGTTGAGCCCTCTGTATCTCCTTACAATAGCCCACTTTTATTGGTACCTAAAAAATCGTTACCAAGTGCTGAAAATAAAAAATGGCGATTAGTAATTGACTATCGTCAAATTAATAAAAAACTGTTGTCCGATAAATTTCCATTACCTAGAATTGATGACATTTTAGACCAACTAGGTAGAGCAAAGTATTTTTCATGCCTCGACCTTATGTCAGGTTTTCATCAAATTGAACTCGAAGAAGAGTCACGGGACATAACATCCTTTTCCACATGTAATGGCTCATATCGCTTCACGCGACTACCATTCGGTTTAAAAATAGCGCCAAATTCGTTCCAGAGAATGATGACTATAGCATTCACTGGCCTTGAACCTTCGCAAGCATTCCTTTACATGGATGACTTAATAGTCATAGGTTGTTCCGAAAAACACATGATCAATAATCTAACAGATGTTTTTGAGAAGTGTAGGCAACACAACCTAAAGTTACATCCTGAAAAATGTTCATTTTTTATGCATGAAGTCACCTTTTTGGGACATAAGTGCACAGATAAAGGAATCTTGCCTGATGACACAAAGTATGATGTCATTCAAAATTATCCAGTCCCACATGATGCGGACAGCGCTAGAAGATTCATTGCATTTTGCAACTATTATCGAAGATTTATACAAAACTTCGCCGAATATTCTCGTCACATAACAAGATTATGTAAGAAAAATGTTAAATTCGAGTGGACAAGCGATTGTCAAAATGCGTTCGAGCATTTAAAATCAGCATTAATGAACCCAACTCTACTACAGTACCCAGATTTTAGCAAAGAATTTTGCATAATCACTGACGCAAGTAAATATGCATGTGGAGCAGCCCTAACACAAAATAAAAAGGGACTACAGCTTCCAGTAGCATACGCGTCTAGATCTTTCACAAAAGGTGAGAGTAATAAGAGTACAACTGAACAAGAGTTAGCTGCGATTCACTGGGCAATCACGCATTTCAGACCATACATTTATGGTAGACATTTTACTGTCAAAACAGATCACAGAGCATTAACTTATTTGTTTTCAATGACAAATCCAAGTTCCAAGCTAACTAGAATGCGACTTGAATTAGAGGAATATGATTTTACGGTAGAGTATCTAAAGGGGAAAGATAATTTCGTAGCCGACGCGCTATCAAGAATAACAATACAGGACTTACAAAATATACAAACTAGTAACAAAATTCTGAGAGTCACTACCAGAAACCAAAGTAAACAGTCAAATTCCTGCGCAGGAAAAGAAAAAGAGAATAATATAAAAGAGTTTCAAAAGCAATCTCTTAATGCTTCTAAGCCCAATGTAAATGACGTCATTGTAAATGACGAAGTACGAAAAGTAGTGACCTTGCGAATACCTGATTCTTTAAGCATATTCAAACATGGCAAGAAAGTTATAGCAAGAATTGACATTTGCGATATGTATACCAATGGAATCCTTGACTTAGGTCAATTGTTTCAAAGGCTCGAAGTGGCACCGAGTGAAAAGATCTTTGAAACTATTTCAATAGAATCTTTCAAAAATATGGGCAATAAAAATAAAATATTGAAATTTTTAAGAGTAGCGCTACTCAAGCCGGTGACCCTATTATCAAATAATGATAAGAAAAAGAAGCAATACTGTTTACATTCCATGATGATCCTATACAAGGAGGTCATACAGGAATAGCTAGAACATTAGCAAAAATAATGAAGTAAGTAAGTCGTCTCGCCGACTTGGATATACCATACACCAGTAAAACAAATATTTTAAATTTATAATAACCAATGCATTTTCGTATTTAAAAAAAAATCTGTTTGCATGCTTTTTAGAAGCATATCTTAGTATTTCGCTCACTCAAGCATTCGAGCACCCTAGCGCCCCCACCAGCCAACGGCCAACTCCGGCCATATGGAAAAACGTTTATATGCATAACTTGGCTATTTTTAGTCCGATTTTGATCAAATTTGGTATTTTGCTGAACATTAGTATCAAATTTAAGTGTGCTAAATTTGATTGCACACGGTAGAAAATTACGGGAGATAATCGAGTTTTTTTAAATTACGGGGGCGGAGGGGGGCGTGGCAAAATCTTTACACATCAAAAATGTGCGCAATTACTAAGCAAATATTTATACCAACTATGGTGTCTCAAATTTTTGAGAAAATCGGTTTTATTTGATTTGCGTAGGCAAAAATTTTTATAAATACAAATGCCTTTACTACATACCAAATTTTGTGTCTCTAGTTGCTATGGGTTTGTGTTTGAGAAAATCGGTTTTATATCATTTGCGGGGGCGGTAGGGGGCGTGGCAAACATTTGAAACAAACTCGATAAGCGTACATATGACACGAGTCTACATACCAAATTTGGTGGCTCTAGCTCTTATAGTCTCCGAGATCTAGGTGTTCATACAGACGGACGGACGGACGGACGGACGGACGGACGGACGGACGGACGGACGGACAGACGGACATGGCTAGATCGTCTCGGCTGTTGATGCTGATCAAGAATATATATACTTTATGGGGTCGGAAAAGCTTCCTTCTGCCTGTTACATACATTTTAGCGACTTTAATATACCATTTTCACCCTATGGGTGTATGGTATAAAAAGACATTACTACTGGAGAAATATGACACGAGATATCTCAAAATATATAAAAAAATGTAACAAGTGTCAAAAGTCAAAAACGACTAAACATACTAAAACTCCAATGATTATTACTGAAACGCCACAAAAGGCCTTCGACAGGGTAATAGTGGATACGATCGGTCCATTACCTGAATCAGAACAAGGAAATGAATATGCAGTAACTTTAATCTGCGATTTAACAAAATACCTTGTAATAATACCAATTAAAGACAAAAGTGCAAAAACAGTAGCGAAAGCTATATTTGAAGATTTCATTCTGCAGTACGGTCCAATGAAGACGTTCATTACGGACATGGGAACAGAATATAGAAACTCAATAATTGAAGAGTTATGCAAAAACTTGCAAATAAAGAAAATAACTTCAACCGCACATCATCACCAGACTGTAGGCACTGTGGAGCGAAGCCACCGAACACTTAATGAATTTTTACGATCATACATTTCAGTTGACAAAACTGACTGGGATGTATGGATACGATACTTCGCATTTTCTTTTAATACAACACCCTCTATGGCACATGATTATTGTCCATATGAGTTGGTATTCGGTAAAACTTCTAACTTACCACAACAATTTAATAGTGTCGATAAGATAAATCCACTATATAACATAGAAGATTATGCTAAGGAATCGAAATTTAGATTAGAACAGGCTTATAAAAGAGCCAGAATTATGTTAGAACAGCACAAAGCGAAGAATAAGGAATTATATGATAGAAAAGTAAAAAATATTGAATTAGAAATAGGAGATAAGGTTTTATTGCGTAATGATACAGGTCATATGCTAGAATCTAAGTATTTAGGAACATACATCATAGAAGAAATAAAAGATAGGGATAACATTTTAATTAGAGATACAAAGAATAAGAAGCAATTGGTGCCTAAGGATAGGTTAAAAATTTTAACCAATTAATATATATATAAAAAAAAAATATATAATAACAATAATAAACAAATAAATATATACATAATAAAAATGAAGTAAGTAAGTCGTCTCGCCGACTTGGATATACCATACACCAGTAAAACAAATATTTTAAATTTATAATAACCAATACATTTTCGTATTTAAAAAAAAACTGTTCACATGCTTTTCACAAGCATATCTTAGTATTTCGCTCACTCAAGCATACGAGCACCCTAGCGCCCCCACCAGCCAACGGCCAACTCCGGCCATATGGAAAAACGTTTATATGCATAACTTGGCTATTTTTAGTCCGATTTTGATCAAATTTGGTATTTTGCTGAACATTAGTATCAAATTTAAGTGTGCTAAATTTGATTGCACACGGTAGAAAATTACGGGAGATAATCGAGTTTTTTCAAATTACGGGGGCGGAGGGGGGCGTGGCAAAATCTTTACACATCAAAAATGTGCGCAATTACTAAGCAAATATTTATACTAACTATGGTGTCTCTAGTTGAAATAGTTTTTGAGAAAATCGGTTTTATTTAATTTGCGGGGGCGGTAGGGGGCGTGGCAAAATTTTTACAAATACAAAATGTGCGCATTTACAAAGCAAATATACATACCAAATTTTGTGTCTCTAGTTGCTATAGTGTTTAAGAAAATCGATTTTATATCATTTGCGGGGGCGGTAGGGGGCGTGGCAAATATTTGAAACAAACTCGATAGGCGTACATATGACACGAGTCTACATACCAAATTTGGTGGCTCTAGCTCTTATAGTCTCCGATATCTAGGCGTTCATACAGACGGACGGACGGACGGACGGACGGACAGACGGACGGACGGACGGACGGACGGACGGACAGACGGACATGGCTAGATCGTCTCGGCTGTTGATGCTGATCAAGAATATATATACTTTATGGGGTCGGAAAAGCTTCCTTCTGCCTGTTACATACATTTTAGCGACTTTAATATACCATTTCACCCTATGGGTGTATGGTATAATTAGAAAATAACCCCATATAATTACGTTATTTTTCTAAAGAGGGAGGATGTAGCATGTTTTGGAATAACATATTAACAACATTACAAACATATTGTAGCAATATTTATGTGCGCAACATTCAAGTGTATTGGCCTCTCAAGTAACATGACCACCCATGAGTGCATGGTGCTGGACAATTGCTGTGTCGGCAAATATAACACGCGCGGCCGCTTTGGCCCAATATGCAATATGATACATCCTCACTCTCCCGCCGCAACGGGATACATACATACATACTCTTTTGTAAACATTTATACTTTTATACATAAATATGTTTATACATAAGCATACCGCTTCTCTGCCTGCATTACTGGCAGCGCAGCTACGCGGTCTTAGCTATAGTCGACAATTGTTATAGAATTAAGAATCATTCAATAAACTGAACTCAGAAAACCCAGACCTATGTGTGTTATATCAATTGGTGGACATTTCCTACTACAATAGTGAAGGCGGCTAGCGAATGGATCCTGCAGATTGTTGAGCTGTTATAAATAAGATGGCGTCAATAAGGCTAAAGTTGTTACAAATACGACTCTAATTCAAACTAGTGGCTGTGGAATAGATCCCGCAGCTTGTAGAGTTGTTATAAATCAAATGGCAGATTTAAGACTCATAATGCAGGCCGTAGAAGAGATACAACTGGTTGTGGCGCTGATGAAAATAAGTCGGCGGCTTTAAAACTTAAAACGGTGGCTGTATTTTGGATTCTGCACCTTTTAGAGCTGTTATAAAAAAGAAGGCGGTTATAACAATAAAATAAAGCAATAAAATGGCTGATTCGTGAATTCAAAAAACTTCGTTAGTTTTAACTTTACCCAGAAGTATTTCTGGCAGAAAATAAATTAAGTAACCCAGAGCCGTAGATTCGGTTTTCTTTTGCCACTGTTACGGCTCTTCTAAAGTCTTTCTATGCGTAAGATAACTCAGGTACAGGTAAAAGAAAGTAAAGAAATCCAGGCGAACATAAAACTCATGAACTATCTATTTGTTGTAAAAGAGTGAAAGTTTGCCCTCTTATTAAAGCTTTTTAGATGTGGTCATAGCTTAAGGTATCCCTAATGATAAACTTTGCAACCGTGGAGAGTATTCTCCTTCTTTTGTGTATGAGTAAACCTTTATATATTGTGTTTATTAATATTATAATGGTACAGTACAAATCTGAGTAGTAGTATCAGTAGTAGTTAGTTCCTCTGGTAGTGCAGTATTAGTAATTCCCTCGTAGTTGTATTAGTCGTAGTTCCCTCGTAGTTGTAGTAGTCGTAATTCCCTTGTAGCTGTAGTAGTAGTTCCTTCATAGTTGTAGAAGGGAAGAGAGCCGATGTTGTTCCGAAGTAATTAGTAGAACGACTGTGCGACGATAACAGCTTCTTAGGGAGGAGTCACATACATAACAAATTCTGAAAGCAAACCTACTGTAATTCCTATGCGACTGCAATGTCGCCATAAAGGATGGAAATAGATTTTTGTGTATCGAGCACTTTGGACTAGGACTCTCTAGCTAATCGACAACCCTAACAATTATGCTTGATGCAACATGAAAAAGAAAGAATAGGAGAAGTTTATTGACTGGCTTAGTATGTTTGAAAGCCACTAAGTTGTGGCTCCACTGTTGGGCGCCATAAAATTTAGAGGTATATTAATCTATATCAGAGCCCGGCCCTCATACCCCGGGGCACGAACACGTTCGGCACCTCGTATGCGTGTAACCGAACGGCTGCCGAAGTCCTCACAAAGAGCATAAGGGTGGATTTAGTTGCCCTCAGCATTTCGACGCGAGCACGCCTATGTCCCTTTGCTCGATCGCTACACATGAAAAAATTAATTCCTTCATTCTTTTTATGTAAATGGCAACATTTGCAATAGTCTATTCGAAACACTCTAACAGATAACTATTTAGAAGATCTCCTTCGGATAAAAAGTTATCCAAATAATATAGAAGTAAAGCAAATAGTTAAGTTTCAAAAAATGTATTAATTGGAAATTATTGGTTTTCCATCGCACTTTTAATTTTTCTTGCTTTCGTCACATGCAATTTGCGTTGTGTAAAGCAACTTAAGCACACATGCAAGCGCACACATACATCGAAAATTTTCGATGGCTCTCTTTGTTCCGGGCCCTGATCTATATTGTAACGTGCAGCCGTTATCAGATAATCGGGTGGTGAAAATTTCAGATCGAGCGCGCATGCATTAAAGTTTCGCCTCTGGCCTCGGTTACATACTTTTTTTTAGATACGTTAAATTTAAAATCGTAACCGAATCGGAGAGAACATTTATAGAAAAATATCAAAGAAGCTAACATCGGCTGTGCCGAAGTTTATATACCCTTGCAATACATGGCCATAATATTTTTACATGTTCCAAACTCTTTTTCTGTATCTCAATTCATTAATGCACAAAACCTTTCAAATATCATTTCAATTTCTTCTTCTTCTTCCCCATCCCCTTTTACACGCATGCCGCGACTCGCACGTATACACATATATATAGTTTATGTAGCGTTGCGTCTGTATGTTGCATGCGTGTGCTCTGTTGATTTGATGATGACGTAGTAGGCAGCAAGTTGAACCGATTTATATCGGCTGTAACTTGTAATCTATATATCCGATCAGATTCAAATTTTGAAATCTGACATTTTGTATATAATACTATCATATTGGTAAATTTCATGGCGATACTCCAAAAAAATTGCAAACATGGCAAAAATTGCAAAAATGTTTCCTCCAGAGCTATATGATATAGTGGTCCGATTCTCCCAATTTTCATACTTTATTTTTCCCAGGTAATAAAAAGCCCCCAAAAAAAATTTCATCCCGATAGCTCTTAAGATGGCTGAGTAAAACGGATACGCACTGACGGACGGACAGACGGTCAGACGGACATGGCTATATCAACTCAGCTTCTCATGCTGATTAAGAATATATATACGTTATAGGGTCGGAAACGTCTCCTTCTGTGCGTTACAAACATCTGACCAATTTTATAATACCCTCTGCAAGTTTATATACCCCTTCGCATTCCCCTTTTACACATATAGTTTATGTAGCGTTGCGTCTGTATGTGTGCATGCGTGTGTTCTATTGATTTGATGATGACGTAGTAGGCAGCAAGTTAAACCGATTTATATCGGCTGTAACTTGTGTTCTATTTATCCGATCAGATTCAAATTTTGGGATCTGAGATTTTTCATTAAATACTAGCATATTGGTAGCATATTTCATGGGGATACTCCAATTTTTGCAATTTTTGTAAAAATGTTTCCTCGAGAGCTATATGATATAGTGGTTCGATTCTGCCAATTTTCATACTTTATTTTTCCCAGGTATCAACACGTAGATCTCTGAGACTTTAAGATCTATAGTCACCAAATTTGCTACTTAGACTCCTGTAATAATACCTACACCGTTCAAGTTTATTTTAAATTTTTGTCACACCCCCTTACGCCCCCGTAGATTAAATAAAACTGATTTTCTCGAAAACTAACAGAGATAGATCCACCAAAATGGAATGTGAAATGGCTTTGTATACGCGCATATTTTGAAATTTTCAGATTTTTGCCACTCCTACATGTGCCCCCGAAAATTAAATAAATCTGATTTTCTTGAAAACTACCAAAGATAAAACTAGCTGTAGTTTACTTTTAGGAATAGCACATTGCCCACATACTTATAGGAGCAGATTATCATTAATTAGAACCTAAGCAGAATGTTTGGTTTAGGTACCGATTCTGCCAATTTTCATACTTTATTTTTCCCAGGTAAAAAAAAATTTCATCCCGATAGCTCTTAAGATGACTGAGTAAAACGCATACGCACAGACGGACGGACAGACGGACATGGCTATATCAACTCAGCTTCTCATGCTGGTCTAGAATATATATACTTTATAGGGTCGGAAACGTCTCCTTCTGTGCGTTACAAACATCTGACCAATTTTATAATACCCTCTGCAAGTTTATATACCCCTTCGCATTCCCCTTTTACACATATAGTTTATGTAGCGTTGCGTTTGTAGGTGTGCATGCGTGTGCTCTATTGATTTGAAGATGACGTAGTAGGCAGCAAGTTGAACCGATTTATATCGGCTGTAACATGTGTTCTATTTATCCGATCAGATTCAAATTTTGGGATCTGAGATTTAATATATAATACTATCATATTGGTAAATTTCATGGCGATACTCCGATTTTTGCAAAAATGTTTCCTCCAGAGCTATATGATATAGTGGTCCGATTCTGCCAATTTTCATACTTTTTTTTTCCCAGGTAATAAAAGGACCCCATAAAATTTTGGAAGCAGGAATTATATTTCCTAATGTTTGATAGGAAATGCTTCGATTCAGTAGTGGATCCGGAAAGTAGAGTGGCTCTGATGGTGCTTCAAGTTAAGGTAATTTGATATTGCCGCCAGCACCACATATTCCTTTGGTTTATTGTAATCATCTGGCCAATGATGACATAGCGGCTAGAGCTATAATCAGCAGCTGGGTCGTATCGAAATGCAATATTGGACGGTATTGCTCATGTCGATCTAGTCTTATCTGTGCGCGGGATTCAGCTACCCTTCCCCTATACAGCTCACTTCTTTGGGAGCGATGCAATTGTATTGCTAGAGGCCGCGACTCTCGTGCTCGCAAACGATCATGCTCAAGACTAGCTGCGCGGCTTTCGGTTGGTTCCACAATAATCCTCTGCTTGGGGATGTAAACATTTTTTGTTTTTTCTCGATCTTTACTCTACAGACTTCTGCGTTGGCCCATAAAAAAATATAAAAGAAAAGTTTTCCAACGTGATACTCGCTCTCGTAATGCACTGTTATCAAAAGGATGCCGCCTATTAGACTCAAATGGGATGCCGTGGAACGGATCATGGATTTTGTGGAGCTGTTATAAATAGTGAAGGCGGCTAGCGAATGGATCCTGCAGATTATTGAGCTGTTATAAATAAGATGGCGCAGCTTGTAGAGTTGTTATAAATCAAATGGCAGATTTAAGACTCATAATGCTGGTCGTAGAAGAGATACAACAGGTTGTGGCGCTGATGAAAATAAGACGGCGGCTTTAAAACTTTAAACGGCGGCTGTATGTTGGATTCTGCACCTTTTAGAGCTGTTATAAAAAAGAAGGCGGTTATAACAATAAAATAAAGCAATAAAATGGCTGATTCGTAAATACAAAAAACTTTGTAAGTTTTAACTTTACCCAGAACTATGGGGAAGAAAAAGAAGAAGAAATTAAAATGAAATTCGAAAGGTTATGTGCATTAATGAATTGAGATACAGAAAAAGAGTTTGGAACATGTAAAAATATTATGGCCATGGACTGCAAGGGTATACAAACTTCGGCAAAGCCGATGTTAGCTTCTTTGATATTTAATTAGTAAATTGTTTTACCTATCGATCATTTCGATAACAAAGGTTATATCTAGTATCTAGTATTTTTACGGTATTTCAAACAAGTGTATAACACATTAAAAAACGAATAACAAAGAATAATTGCGCGTTTTCCAATTGATTTTTAATTAGAAACAACTTTTAAATTTCAAAATAATTTGTGCTTTTAAAAAGTGTGTGCGCTTCCTATAAATTTCGCGTTCGCGAGTGAAGTCAGTGCTCCTTTTTGACGACCAAGTTTTGGAAAATATCGCCAATTAATTTTTTTGCGTTTGTACTAGTCTTTTTTAAGACTTCTCTCTTTCTACATAACTATTAATCATATTATCCAACATACAGCTTTTTTTTTGCATACCTAAATCATATTATCTTACTTTCAGATTTTGTTTTACATATCTAAATCATATTATCTTACTTTCAGCTTTTTTACATATCTACATATATCATATTATCTTACTTTCAGAATCATATATAACATATTACTTTTTAAGCCAACTTATTTATAATATACTATAATTGTAATTTAAAATGCCTCGCTTGTCGAGAAAATCTGCTGAACAACGACGACGGGAAGCTGCAAATCGGACTCTCACTTACCGCCAAGAAAATGGCAACGAGGTTCGCGAGAGAAATTCGCAACGCATGGCAAATAATCGGCAAAATGATTTGGAAACACGGGAACGAGATCGTAGGCAAGACGCATTGGCACGTGCTGAACGACGAGCCAATAGAGACTACAGACTGCAGGAGCAGGCCCGAAACACACGGACCCGGCGTATTACGCGACAAGATTATCGTTCGATGGAGCAGGAGGCCAACACTGCGCAGACAGAATGACGCGTTCAGGCAGCAAGAGCGCGAACAGGACGCAGAAGCCCACTTCGTTGCTCGCAAAGATCCTGAATATCGTTCGATGGTGCAGGAGGCCAACACTGCGCAGCATATTGTTCGGAGACAGGATGACGCGTTCAGGCAGCAAGAGCGCGAACAGGACGCAGAAGCCCACTTCGTTGCTCGCAAAGATCCTGAATATCGTTCGATGGTGCAGGAGGCCAATGCGATGCAAATAACCGTCGAGCTCCAAGACGGAATCCAAGTACAGAACCGAGAAGCGGAGTCTCAGAGACAATCGCAACGAAATAGGGACGCCAGAGCTGCACTCTTGCCTGAGGAGTTGCAGGAACACAGAGACTTGCAGACACAGCAGCGCAGGAGTGCCGTACGTCAAGCGTACCTCCGAAATATCAAAATGGGCCCAACGGAAACATGCATGAGCTGTGGTGGCACATTTTTTAAACAAAATGTTAAGAGTTTGAACAAAAATCAAATTTCTCTTAAATTTCCCCGATTAGACATCTCGAAAGCCTTCTATTTGTCAATAAAATTTCATTCTGAAAATGGCACTTATTTATTTTGCTCTACTTGCCACAGAGCAATAAATGCTGGAAAAATTAAAATCTTATGCCTATCAGAAGGTTTTGCATTCGCCGAAACTCCTGAGTGCATGCAGGATATAACATGCTTAGAAGAAAGCCTTATTTCACCCGTAATACCATTTATGGGAATTATTTCCGTAGGCTATGAAAGACAGTGTTGTTAATGTACCTATTTCCGTTAATGATACAGTAACAGCTCTGCCCCGCAACTTTGATAACACCCATGCGGTGCAAATACTCCTAAAACGAAAGCTAGAGTACAGACATAGTTTCATGACTGAGACTATTCGACCAGCAAAAGTTATGGATGCATTAACATTTTTGGAAAGCACGGAGCTATACCAAAAGAATGGGATTTCTGTCCTACATAACTGGCTTGGCGAACTTGCAAATAATGAGGAAGTACCATTTATTGCTGATGACCGAGATCGCCCAATTGTGGAGCAACAACTTACCCAACAAATGAAAATCGACCCTGAAACAGAAGACAACGAGGAAGAAGGCAATTTAATTCCCGTTGGTCAAGAAACGTTGCTGGAAAATGAGCCCGTTGAAAATGCAATTATTGGACGAATAGCAATGGCTCCCGGTGAAGGTCGTCGACCTGTAGACATGACGATACAGGAAGATACTGAAGAGTTGTTATTTCCATCTATTTCATGCGGACAAATTTTCAAGGCAAAATCAACATATGGTCGCAAAGGAAAGTCTCAACTTCGATACTACGACGACGCTGCGCAAAAGTACCAAAAATTTTGTACATGTACAAACGATATGAAATGACTCGCATAAAAAATGCCATTTCTATTTGCCTTAGGAAAAAATCAGGCACGGCTCATGTTACCGCGGCTAACATGATGGATGAATCCTTCGTCAATAGCCTGGTCCAGCATGACGATGGATATCATCTTCTTAAAGGCTTGCGTTCCTCTCCAGCACATTGGGAAGCTTAGAAGAAAAAGGTTTTAGCTATAATTCGCCAGTTTGGACTGCCAACTTTCTTCATTACTCTCTCAGCGGCTGAGACCAAATGGAATGAACTTCTGGTAATGCAATCCCTTCTCATAGACAACAGAATTATCAGTGAAGAATCTGTCAGCATCAGAAAAAGCACGGTTGATCCGGTCAGACCCTGCGACATGCTCTAGATATTTTAATCATCGGCTTCATCAGTTAATAAAACTTTTCAAAAGCAAAGACATTTTTGGTGATTTTGAACTGTCTCATTATTATTGGAGAATAGAATTTCAACAACGTAGCTCACCGCACTCTCATGGGATGTATTGGTTAAACGGAGCTCCAAAAATGGAGAATACTAATGGATCGTTAAACACAGAAGATGTTATTAGATTCATTGATATGTTCATTACTACTAACGGAGATAGTGAGGAGCATCAAGATGTTCTTAGGTATCAATACCATAAACATAATGCCACATGCAAAAGAGAAATTCGTAGAGAAAGCAAATGTCGGTTTAACATTCCCTATCCGCCAATGCCAGAAACTAGAATTCTTAATCCCTTTGGTGAGGAGGAACTGTACAAGAACAGTATAAACAATACTGGAATCGCATTCAAGAGCTCTTGAAATAATTTTGAAAATTTTCTTAGTCGTTTGGACCTTGAATATGCGGATTATATTCAAGCCATTCGAACAAGCTTAAAGAAGCCTCAAATATTCCTTCGAAAATTCACTGATATTATGCTGAATGCATATAATGAAGATATTTTACAACTACAGATAGAAAAATGTGGATATCCAATTCATATTGGATGCATATGGTTGCTGTAGTTATATCATAAATTATATAAATAAATCGAATAGAGGAGTATCAAAACTGCTACGCAAAGCCATGGATGAAATTACTGCAGGTGGTCATCGAGATCGATCGATTAAGGAAAAATTGCAGCATCTTGGTAGCAAGTTCATAAACGGATCAGAGATTTCAGCTGAAGAAGCCGTTTATAATATTCTAGGGCTTCACATGTCAGAAACGAGCCACGGAAATATATTTATAAA
>JAEIFP010001470.1:0-10275 GCA_018903935.1 Drosophila insularis | reverse complement strand
ACTTGCACACCAAAGCGTTCATAAGACGCAATGTAATTAGATTTTCGCGCCGCTGCCGCTGCAAATAAATCGCTCTGGTGTGTGGGAACCTTAAGACTATAAACCATTACAATATCACAGATGAAAAGCCTAAACACTGTACCTCTACTTAAAACTAATAACTTATGTTTGTATTTTTGTTTTGTCCATCTGATTTGATTAAGCCACTTCAGATTAACACGATGTTTAATCTTAGGAATCAACAGGAAGAATGGATTTGGCATTTTGCGGAGCGTGCATTGAAAAGTGTCGGCCAACAAGATCATTCAGTTACTTGGATGAGTTCGGATTCTTTGCAGATGGCTCAATCTGCTTGATTGAAAATGTGTCCTCTGTACTTACCAGAATTTGTTGGTAAGGTCTGTCCAGTTGTTTGTTACTTTTAATGGTAAGTCTAATAGTCTTTAGCATGTTCTTGTGTGGTGTGACTCTGGGCACTGCTGAAAGTATAGGATCACAATTCCGTTTGTGTTTACTGATAGCTTGCAACCTATATATGTTGCAAGCAATATTGCTTCTACGGCGTCATTGTAAGGTAATACGTGTGTTAAGTTTATGAGAGTGTCAACCTTGCTTTGATCAAGGAGAGTTGAGTTAACGCATTCACTTTCGCGAGTTGATAGGCTCGAATTATTTCTTCGATTTTTCCAACCTGTAGTAGAATCTTATTATGCAGGATGCTTAGGCCAGGTTCATCACAATTCTCTAATCTATTTAAGGTGCTGGCGACATCGTTGATTTTTCTAAAAGCTTCTTGTGTGGCCGTGATAAATTGGTTATTTACCATGAATTGCTGATTGCTTGTTTGGACGAAAAAGTTTTGGGATTGCAAGACAGTTTTCCAGTTTGCAGCGTCTGGAGATCCAGCTATCCATTTCCAGGCTGAACGCTTAACCTTCCTTATTAGCTCGGATACTCTTAATTGATATAGTTGAATCTGTGAT
This sequence comes from Drosophila insularis, assembly GCA_018903935.1. Classification (NCBI taxonomy): domain Eukaryota; kingdom Metazoa; phylum Arthropoda; class Insecta; order Diptera; family Drosophilidae; genus Drosophila; species Drosophila insularis. The sequence goes on along the minus strand of JAEIFP010001470.1, from coordinate 9,292 downwards.
GCTGCCAAAGCCCTCAGATCTCTTGATGAATAATCCAGAGTTGAATATGGTAGGACGCCTAGCATCTCCGAGAAATGGTCCAATGGAATGAAGTGGACCAGATTAATATGTCCGTCGATTTTTCAATCATTACCTTGCTGGAAAGGAAAATGGGGGTTGAATTTAAATACTTCGAATGCGTTTACTTAGACCAGGAGCATTGTAAGTCTTAATGACATACTTTACCCCGGTCCGGTACTTCAGTATGATCTCACTACTCAGATTCTGAAGTGGCATTTTTTCCGAGTAGTTTTCAATGCCGACATCACAAAAATGTACCGGCGAATTATGGTCGGTCAAATTTACACGACATTTCAGAGAATCCTGTTCCAAAACAAAGCGGGTCAACTTAGTGATTACGAGCTTAACACAGTCAGGTTTGGAATTATCCGTGCTCCCTTCTCAGCCATCCGAGTACTTCAGCAAATCGCATGTGATGTACAATCTTAATTTCCGATGGCTAACGATATTATCAAGTCCTATATGGTCGATGATGTCCTGACAGGCGCTCGCACTGAAAAACCGCAATCGCAATGGTCAATGAACTAAAATATGCTCTTAGTTCAACTGGCTTTCCTTTGCGTACGTCAATGTCTAAAGTGAAGAACGTGCTCAGTTGCATCCCAAGGTGGAATTCTATGAAAAGCAACCACGGACGAGATATACTTTGTTATCTCAACCCACTTGCTGACTGGATCCCTTTGTCATTCAAGCCGAAGTATTTATGCAAGCACGTTGGCTACAGGAGCTGGGGTGGGATGATCACTTGTCCAGTGAACTACATCACAGGTGGCAGGACTTTACAAAGAACTACTCCTTCCTTAACCAGATTCGAAATCCACGGTGGGTTTTTTATGATCCGAGTTCCGACATCCAATTTAATTGTTCTTGTGATGCTTCACAGTGGGCTTATGGTGCCGCGATTTACGAGCGCGTTACCAATGACCAACGCATATCATGCTGCCTTCATGCAGCCCAATCCAGAGTAGCCCCAGTCAAATCGGTTTCATTGTCCCGCCTTGAGTTATGCTCCTCCACGCTAAATTGTCAACTGCAGTTTTTCCACATCTTCTAGTTGATAATGCTGCAGCATTTTATTCGTCAGATTTAACCGTCGTACTATCATGGTTAAAAAAGCCACCCTGCGCATGAACAACGTTTGTCGCTAATGGAACGTCCGTTTAGAGGACAACCCGGCAGATCTCCCTAGTCGGGGCCTGAGTGCGCAAGAACTGATACGCAAGGATTTTTGGTGGCATGGCCCACCACGGCTACGGGAACTGCAAAAGTTTTCGCGTCGAATGACCCACTAAACACTACTATGGAGCAGAGGACAGTTAAGATCTATGTCGCAATCGCTAACCCAGCCTATGAGATACTATCCCGGTTTTCCAATCTGTCACGTGCCTTACGAGTGGTAGCATACGTGGTCCGTTTTGGCAGAAAGTGTCGGAAACTTACAAATGGCTACTCCGTGAGAGGTGACCTCTAGTGAGATCATGCAAGTACTCCATGTCTTGATCCAAGTCACTCAGCGTGATTATATCTGTGGTAAATATCAGTGTCTGCAGCAGAAGAAATCTCTGCCCGTGTCTAGTGCCATGCTCAATTTGAATCCGTTCACTGACGCATTAGGTGTGATCCGAGCATGTGGGCGCGTGTAACAAGCAGCGTCACTCAGTTACGACGAGCGTAACCATACTCTGCTGCCAGTTACAAGTCCATTGTCCCGTCTGCTTTGCTTTCACGCATCAGATCTCTCTGCATGGAGGAGGTGAACTGTAGTCGGTCTCATCCGACAAGGAAACTGCATTCCAAGACTGCGCAATCTAGTCAAATCGGTTAATTCATGCAAGGTATGCGTGATCTACAAAAGAAGGCTGCAATCACAGCTAATGCGCACCCTTCCTTCCCAGCGAACAACTTTCTCACGCCCTTTACGACTACCGGGATACATTTCGCAGGTCCCTTCGACAAGGAAAGTTTTACCGGCCGCGTCTGTCATATATCAAAGGGATATGCTTGCGTATTTGTATGTTTCATTACCAGAGCCAGTTACCTTAAAGCAACTTCAGACTAAAATACTGAGACGTTCTTGGCAGCATTCGTTCGGTTTGTATGGAGGCGAGGGTGTCCCCAGCAGGTGCAGTCCGACACTGGAAAAAACTTCGTAGGCGCGTCCACCTAGTAGAAAATCTTGTCCCACTATAGCCATCAGAATCTGTCCTGGTATTTCATATCTCCCGGGGCACCACACTGCAGGGTTGTGGGAGGCTAGAGTGAAGAGTTTTAAAACTCTGTACTAAAAGGCCACTTCAAACTAAAACTATATTTTTGAGGAGTTCTCAACTCTGCTTGCTAAGATGGAGGCTTGTCTGAACTCACGAAAGATTTCTCCTATGTCTGAAGACTCCACAGATTCTTTGGCTTTGACCCCAGTCCATTTCCAAGTAGGCGGTCCGTTGCTATCCGTCACAGAACCTGAAATCAACGACCAGGTTTCATCAATCATTAACCGGTAGCAGCGTCTAAAGGCCTTGAGTCAGCATTTCTGCACTCGGTGGAAAGATGAGTATCTGAAGGAGTAACACAATCGGAATAAATGGCGATTTCCTTGTAAAAATCTTGAAGTACCGATCTTGTGGTACTCAATGACGACAACCTTTCATTCAACGAATGGCGTCTCTGTCGTATCCACCATACGTATGGCAACGTCCGTGTCGTCGATCTGCTCATCGCTCGCGGTGTTCTGAAACGACCAGTCGCGAAATTAATCTTTCTTTCTCCAGAAGAAAGAATTCAAACTCTCTACGTGAAACCGCAGTAGCGTCCAGCAGCTGGTCCTTCCATCCAAAAATAAAGGGCCAAGTTGCCAGTAGTTAGTATTTATGTAGGAAATTCCTGCTAACCGCTTTCTTTGTAATTTGTTTCGGCAGCTGTTGGTCTTTAGATTATATCAAATAAGATAACAATAAGACAATCATAATATAGAACAAATAGAAATGTATGTCAAGTTAGTATGTAACCCGATTAAAGATATCGATGGCTAATCATTCATAAGTAGATCTGATATGGTCAGCAGTTAACAATAAATACCTAGTTAATTAAGCTGCTATGGTTAGCTATTATCAATAAAGACCTAACACTATGTCGAACTATACACTGGTGAGCTCTCTATTTGTACTATAAAAGGAATGCATTATTCATATTAAGAACAGATACCAATTGTAGCTACATCGGGTGTGCATCGCTGTGTCTTTGGCCCCCATCTCTACCTTTGTAATCTCACTCCGAAGTCCACCCAATTTATGTGTTGGTTGCGACAACTTTTAATCACTGGTTTATGTGCTAGTGCCTATTTACATATAAATAAATAAACATTAAATAAATTCAAGAAATACTAACTTTCATACGTCTTTCATTGAACAGCAGCTTTCTGATATCCGCAAAGAAGACCACCACTGATATATGCAAAGAAGACCACCACATGTTACTCCATTTCCACGAGGAAGCAAGACGACACACTGGCCGATCCGTCGTACGCCGCATCACTCCTTAATCCTCCAGACAAAGTACCGCTCCAAAGCCAGCGTCCAATCCTATGCTGACACTGGCCACACTATTGCAGCACCGCAACCGACATCTGTTGCCAAAGGCGATGGTACGCCTCGAGACAGGGGGAAAAACCTTCGACGTGAAGACCCTAATTGATCCATGCTCGGCAGTATCGTCGATGACGACGCCACGGCATTCAAATTGACAGACGTTAATATTGGAACCGAGAAAGCGGTGGCAGCAGTGATCCGGTCCCGATCAGCGAAGGATGGCGGTTGGAAGCGATCATAAAACTTGTCGATGGCCTATGCGGCATCATCCTGGCAGACGACATTTTCTACCGACCGTCGTCCGTGTCCCTAGTCTTGGGCGCGGACGTGATGACCGAAGTTGTGCTGGAGGAGAGTTTACCAGGTGTTGGCGGGCGGCCGATAGCCGACTTATGGTCTTGCACTCCTGCAAGGGGGGAGCATGTTTATGCCCAACGGGCAACACAAGTGTTAAGGGCTGAGGGAGCAGAGCTTTCACCTCGCACCGCTCTTCCGATCATGCCAACTGCTCTCACCACAGAAAGAACTCCCTACACTACTTTCCAAGCGGGCTTTATTTTCGCACTTAGGTTCAAGCTAGGTTAGTTCCCCACTGAAGTAAAAAAAAACAATCATGTGAATTTGATTTTTGTGCAACTTCTTTAATAGTTAATATTAATTTAATATTATACTTTAACAGCTTTATGCTTCGGGTCATTTGCCCAATTTCTCTGCTGATTGTTTTAAAGTTTTCTGGTTCACTAATCGGTAAAGTCCCTGTGTCGAAATCATGACGTAACACCCGCTGTTTTACAGTTGGTCGTGAGTGATATTTTAAAAAGCCCCAATGCTGGTGGGACAACGTATTTTTCTTGGACGAAGTAAGTTCAATCGTTTTCAAAGTGACGGCAAAACAATGGCTTGACGGAAAAGCAACACAGAGCTGGAGAAAAATTATATTTTTCGAGAGGAAGTAACTGCTCATAGTGTTTTTAAATCGTCCCATAAAAAGCTTCGCATCCAACTTCGACTTCGTAAAAACTATTTTAAATTTATATATATAGCTTTATAACGCGTAGTTTGAAATTTTTTTTCCAATATCAACAAAGTTTGTATATTGATGTAAATTTATCTGACAAACTTAATTGCGGTATATATTCCATTCCAAAAAAATATTGCTACTATTGGTTAAAAAAATGTCCTTAAGCATCAGATGTGGGTTGAGGTGCTGCAGCAGTGTGGCCAGTGTCAGCTTAGGATCGGAGGCTGGCGTTGGAGCGGTTATTTGTCTGGAGGATTAAGGAGTGATGCGGCGTACGACGGATCGGCCAGTGTGTCGTCTTGCTTCCTCGTGGAAATGGAGTAACATGTGGTGGTCTTCTTTGCATATATCAGTGGAAAGCTGCTGTTCAATGAAAGACGTATGAAAGTTAGTATTTCTTGAATTTATTTAATGTTTATTTATTTATATGTAAATAGGCACTAGCACATAAACCAGTGACTAAAAGTTGTCGCAACCAACACATAAATTGGGTGGACTTCGGAGTGAGATTACAAAGGTAGAGATGGGGGCCAAAGACACAGCGATGCACACCCGATGTAGCTACAATTGGTATCTGATCTTACTAAGAATAATGCATTTCTTTTATAGTAAAAATAGAGAGCTCACCAGTGCATAGTTCGACATAGTGTTAGGTCAGCAAAATACGTCTTTATTGCATAGCAGCTAAATTAACTAGGTCTTTATTGTTAACTGCTGACCATCTCAAATCTACTTATGACTGATGAGCAATCGATATGAATTGTGTTGTTGTTGGCGCTGCTTGTGTTGGGCCAATGCTGAAGTTGCCAAATCGCACATATGACAATTTCATTGTGTCTGTCGTAGCTATACGGTGACCTGTTATTCGGATAGAGAGCACGTTAACAATCCAGTCTTCTTGATAGTGACACCTTGTATAATATCGTCACAGGTCACTGTTCAATTAGTCTGGTGGTTGCAAAAATCCACTGATTTTTGTGATACATATCGTACCACACGAACGACCTGTTTGTGTGTTGTATTTGACAAGTTGATGATTTTGAGATTTTTAAAAGCTGGAACTCATAGTTGCTATTAGCCGTAAACGTCGTTTGTTTATAAAAACAAATAAATTGCTCATTGTTGAGCTTTCAGCACTCAACCGCCGCCGTGTACAGACGTGTTTTTTAATGCACTCCGCAAAAAATTTTAGTATAAAAAAAAAAGACCGCGTTCGCAAAAATTTGTGTAGGGCTCTCAGTCGCCTCAGAGACGCCTAGTTACAATTATATTGCTATTAGTGTCCTCTAATAGCAATAAATACAACAACAAAGTGCGTAATTTTTACAAAAGCCATGTCCACCAATTCGGGCCCAAGCTCTCTCGATCCCCACCAGCAACAGCTACAGGAACTAATTGTACAACAACAACGTGAGCTTCGACCCTCGGTCCAACGCAACAACGCGGACTTTTCGGTGGTGTCGCCGATCCCACTGAATGCTACTGTAAGCAATAACACCGAAAGTGCCAGCCACTCAGCAATCAACAGCAATTTACCGTTGAGAGAGCAGTGTGCTTCTCCATCAATATCGATAACTGGGTCACCGATTGCACCGACCAGCACCGTCAGCTCGTTGACAGCATTTACTGCAACGTCTGCCGAAGTATTGACCTGCCTCAAGCCGTCAACGACAAGTCGCCCAGAGTCAGCCACAATAGTAAACCCAACGCCTTCTGTCCAAACTGGAATGGATAGATATATTAAAATAACTAAGCGGAAGCTAAGCCCGCAAAAGAAAAAAAGTGGCAATACGCCGAAAATAACAAAACCAAATGAACGCGTAGCACCCCTTAGCGGGAATCGTTTTAAAATTCTTGCCGATCAGCAAGACGCTACAGCCGGCGCTGTAGATAAAGTTAAATCGGCTAGACCACCCCTATCATACATCCGTGGAGCCAATTGTAGCGCCCTGACTTCGAAGCTAGTAGAAACAGTAGGGGCAAATAACTTTGTTGTAACCCCTCTCAATAGGGGTAACATAAAAGAAATTCAATGTCAAACCCAAACTGAGGACAATTTCCGCATCATCGAAAAGTACCTCCGTAATGCTAACATCAACTTCTATACCTACCAACTAAAAAGCAGTCAAAGGCTCCAGGTTGTGTTAAAGGGGATTCAGCCATCGGTCCCTACTCAAGAAATAGCAGAAGCCTTGGCCGAAAAAGGGTTTGCGGTCAAGTCCGTTGTCAACATCATCAACAGGAACAAAGTCGCACAGCCGCTCTTTAAAATCGAGCTCCAACCAGATGCAAAGCGGTCGAAGCCAAATGAAGTGCACCCGATCTACAACCTACAACTTCTATTGCACAGAAGAATCACCGTAGAGGAGCCCCATAAGAGACACCAACCACCGCAGTGTAAAAACTGCCAGGAATACAACCACATTTCTAACAATTGCAATCTTAGTTCAGTGCCATCATGAAGATGGCATTTGCACCAAGGACAGAAACAACGTCGCACTAAGACTATGCAGCAACTGTGGAGGGCCACACGGCCAACTACAGAGGATGTACTGTCTTCAAGGATCTTTAATCACACCTAAACGGGCGCAAACCCCCAGTTGGACCAAAAATCACCTTCAACGCCTCCAAAACTACAACGGAGGTATTCTTCGCCAAGGCTGTTAGATCATCTAACATGCCTGCTACAACCAGTCCTAGTGTATCCTTCGCTAGTGTACTCCGAACTGGACAGACGAAACCCTTGAAAGAGACCCCGTCACTCCACCATCTACAGAATCCGCAACCTAGCGCACTAGAACTTGGTTAGCAATCTCCAAGTGGTTTAGAGGCCCTATTGATCTCACTCAATCAAAACATGACCACTTTTATGACGTTCATGCAAAACTGTATACACGAACTGATGCGGATTCAAAACCTGCTTATCCAAAAGCTTATCGAGAATAAATAATGGCTTCCCTACGTCTATGTCTTTGGAATGCTAACGGCATCTCCAAGCAACAAACCATCCAGACGGAAAAGCTCATGGCGGGACTGGTATCCTAATCAAAAATCGTATAAAACACTCGTTCCTCAACAGATTTGAAACACAGCACCTACAAGCAACTGCTATAACCGTCCAAACCAGCTGCGGCAACACTACATTGGTTGCCCTGTACTGCCCACCACGCTTCTCAATCTCTGAAAACGAATTTACCGATTAGGAATTTCCGATTATCGGAGAACACAATCCCTTCACACCAGTTCGGCTTCCGCGAAAAACATGGTACAATTGAACAAGTCAATCGCATAACATCCGAAATACGAACAGCATTCGAACTAAGAGAATACTGTGCGGCTGTCTTTCTCGACGTTGCCCAGGCTTTCGATAGAGTTTGGCTGGAGGGTCTGATGTTCAAAATCTGGCAAAAACTCCCACAGTACACCCACAAACTCATGGAATCTTACCTTTACAATCGAAAATTCGCTGTAAGATGTAATGGCTCCGTCTCGGCTGAGTTTAAAATCAAAGCTGGTGTACCGCAAGGCAGTGTACTCGGCCCATTGCTGTACCTGCTGTACACTGCAGACTTACCACCGACATACAACGTCCACTTTTGCCGATGACACGGCAATCCTCAGCAGATCCAAATGCCCAATATAAATCTCTGCAAAATCTGCTTCATCTGATTTTGAATTGTGGCTTAATGATATTTATCGTTGAATCAATTACAGATGTCTGGTTTTGTAGCAAGGTCAATAAGTAGTTTTCATTTGATTTAACTTTTTGTATGGTGCCTGACATCTCTGTTGCATGCTTTGAGTCCATTACGCCAATTAAGCCGTTAGCAATGTTCACAATTATATCTAAAGACGATTTCTCGTTGGCGTTCGATGTGAAGGAGATCATTCCCTGTTCGTAGCTCCTTGTTGACATGTTCGAAATGTCTCTGCATTGCTGTGTATGCCTCGGGAACTTTTATTAACACGCTTATTTCTTCAATTTTTATGACTCCGTCTGAAAATGTCTTCAGATCGGAATATGGTTCGAGATCGTAAAATGCCACGATAGTCGAGTCAGACGTTGTTATTCTTTCTGTGCCAATACTTTCGTAGTATATGCCTGGTTAGGGGTTAAATCGAGTGATATTGGTCCTTTGAGCAAATGCTATAGGATGTTACAATCAGCATTAGGCAGATCGTAATTGCGAACGGTGGCAGACCGACTGACAAACGTCTTTTTGTCTTTGGTTCTACAGTGTCCTTGATAACAGGGTCTTCTTGGTAATTGGATTCTGTGTCATCTGCCTCGATTTTACGTTTTATACCCGCCTCTCTAAGCAAGGGAGCCAATTTATGAATGGCACGCTAGTAGGTGCTTTTGGCTGTTAAAACGTCTACCATGCGGACGTATCCATCCAGGCCTGGATATATTTTAACAATTCGACCAATCGGCCACTGCAAGATTGGCACATTATCCTGCTTTAGAAATACCATCATGCCTTCTTTGACATTGTTATATAGTTTCTGCCATTTGGATGTACTCTGCAATTCCTATAGGTACTTTTGAGACCATTGTGTCCAGAATGTATGCTTAAACCGTTGCACTAATTTCCATTGCTCTGGAATCGATCGCTGTGTTACTGGC
>JAEIFP010000146.1:0-98253 GCA_018903935.1 Drosophila insularis | reverse complement strand
AGCGCGGGAGCTAGAAATCACAAAAACAGAAACACTGCAACAAGAACTCACAGAAATTGCAAGACAACAACAAATGAGCGTTGCTTGTGATTTACAAGAAAGAAAAAAAAATAGGTGGGAAAGAGAGAAAGACAAGAAAAAAAAAAAAAAAACCAACAAAGGTTTTAACAGAATTAAGGTTGTTAAAAATTATTAACACAAACACACAAAAACGCAAACGAGTGATAGGTGCAAGATAGATTTAATATTATAATTATAATTTTCGATCGCGATGCCCATAAAACAAAATAAAAAAAAAAAAATTATTAAAAAAAAAAATTATTAAATCAGTTTAAACGTGGGAGCTTAAAAAAAAACACGTCCGCCTTCCTCGAGAGCGTTGATGTCAGCCTATAGAGGAAACATTTTTGCAAAAATTGTAGTATCCCCATGAAATTTACCAATATGATAGTTTTATATATAAAATCTCAGATCCCAAAATTTAAATCTGATCGGATAAATAGAACACAAGTTACAGTCAATATAATTCGTCTCTGCTCAGCCGCTGCCGGCAGCGCTGCCTGCTTCATTGCTCGAATCATCAAAGCACACGCATGCACACATACAGACGCAACGCTATATAAACTATATGTGTATGCGTGCGAATCACTTCATGCGTGTAAAAGTGGATGGGGAAGAAGAAGAAATTGAATGATATTTGAAAGGTTCTGTGCATTAATGAATTGAGTTACATACATAAAAAGAGTTTGGAACATGTAAAAATATTATGGCCATGGACTGCAAGGGTATATAAACTTCGGCACAGCCTAAGTTACTTCTTGATATTTTTTTTTCAGTTAAAATTTTAATAAATCTTTTGTTTTAATAAAAATAAAATTGAACAAGCCGTCTAAAATTGAAAATGGTCCTTGATAATCGAAATCATTATACCATACACCCATAGGGTGAAATGGTATATTAAAGTCGCCAAAATGTATGTAACAGGCAGAAGGAAGCTTTTCCGACCCCACAAAGTATATATATTCTTGATCAGCATCAATAGCCGAGACGATCTAGCCATGTCCGTCTGTCCGTCCGTCCGTCCGACCGTCCGTCCGTCCGTCCGTCTGTATGAACACCTAGATCTCGGAGACTATAAGAGCTAGAGCCACCAAATTTGGTATGTAGACTCGTGTCATATGTACGCTTAGCGAGTTTGTTTCAAATGTTTGCCACGCCCCCTACCGCCCCCGCAAATGATATAAAACCGATTTTCTCAAACACTACAACAGTAACTAGAGACACAAAATTTGGTATGTAATTTGCTAATGAAGACATAATGGAAATTTTGTATTTGTAAAAATTTTTCCCCCCCCCCTACCGCCCCCCGCAAATTAAATAAAACCGATTTTCTCAAAAACTATTCTAGCTAGAGACACCATAGTTGGTATAAATATTTGCTTAGTAATTGCGCACAGTTTTGATGTGTAAAGATTTTGCCACGCCCCCCTCCGCCCCCGTAATTTGAAAAAACTCGATTATCTCCCGTAATTTTCTACCTTGTGCAATCAAATTTAGCACACTTAAATTTTATACTAATGTTCAGTAAAACACCAAATTTGATCAAAATCGGACAAAAAATAGCCAAGTTATGCATATAAACGTTTTTCCATATGGCCGGAGTTGGCCGTTGGCCGGTGTGGGCGCTAGGGTGCTCGTATGCTTGAGTGAACGAAATACTAAGATATGCTTCTAAAAAGCATGCAAACCGATTTTTTTAAAAATACGAAAATGCATTTGTTATTATAAATTTGAAATATTTGTTTTATTGGTGTATGGTATACCCAAGTCAGCGAGACGACTTATTTACTTCATTTTTTAATTAAGGTGGCGGATGGGAGTGTGGGTAACTTTTTGCGCAAACGAAACCTGTGCGTGTTCTAAATAAGAATACATGCCAAATGTTATATCTCTAGCTTATGATCTTTGGGAAAATCAGTGGTTTTTTTTTTTTATTTCGGAGGCGGTCGGGGCGTGGCATATTTTTTAAACAATTAACATCTGCGCGCATACTAAAAGACGATGCGCATCAAATTTCATGTCTCTAAATTTTAAGAAAATCTGTTTTTTTACATTGCAAGGTCGGAAGGGGGCGTGGCAAAAATTTTGTGGCTCTCGCTCTTATAGTCTCCGAGATCTAGGTGTTCATATGGCTAGATCTTCTCTGCTGTTAATGCTGATCAAGAATATACATATGTACCTATATATTTTATGAGGTCGGAAAAAAAAACCAACCGCTATCGGAAACATCAGCTGATGTTAATTTGCAAAGTTTGCTTGCTCTTTTAATAAAATGGTGAAAGTATAATGAAGAATTGAATTAAGATGAGTTTTAGTAAAATATTGCAAATTATTTTAAAGACAAATTAACTGTATAGTTATTAATTTTATAAATATTAAAATCAATAATTGTTTAAAAATTCACTTGACAATAAAGTAGGCATCATTAATTTACTTAATTTATATTATTTTAAAATTTTAAAACAATTTAAATTTAGGAAACATTTTTTTTTTGAAATAGTAAAAGTCTTAAAAAAAACAAAACAATTGATTTGGCCCTAATAATAATGATAAATGGATAAACGTGTTGTTGAAAACTCACTGTTCGAATGTGCACGTATGTATTTATTTACCTACACATAAATATAGATAAAATAGGTCTAATCGTGATACAGACATTTTTGCATAAAATGCAGTAGTAGGTAGACATGATTACTTTATTTGAAAACTAAAAGAATGTTATATGCCCATATAATAACTGGGCGTTGGCACAAAGGGTCTACTCAATACGACAGCATATCCAATATTTTGAAACACATTAGGATTGATGGCAAACATGTAGTACTAGGTAGACATGATTACTTTAGTTGAAAACTAAAAAGAATGTTATATGCCCATATAATAACTGGGCGTTGGCACAAAGGTTATAAATAATACGGCAGCACATCCAATATTTTGAAACACATTAGGATTGATGGCAAACATGTAGTACTAGGTAGACATGATTACTTTATTTGAAAACTAAAAGAATGTTATATGCCCATATAATAACTGGGCGTTGGCACAAAGGTTATAAATAATACGGCAGCACATCCAATATTTTGAAACACATTAGGATTGATGGCAAACATGTAGTACTAGGTAGACATGATTACTTTAGTTGAAAATTAAAAGAATGTTATATGCCCATATAATAACTGGGCGTTGGCACAAAGGGTCTACTCAATACGACAGCATATCCAATATTTTGAAACACATTAGGATTGATGGCAAACATGTAGTACTAGGTAGACATGATTACTTTATTTGAAAACTAAAAGAATGTTATATGCCCATATAATAACTGGGCGTTGGCACAAAGGTTATAAATAATACGGCAGCACATCCAATATTTTGAAACACATTAGGATTGATGGCAAACATGTAGTACTAGGTAGACATGATTACTTTATTTGAAAACTAAAAGAATGTTATATGCCCATATAATAACTGGGCGTTGGCACAAAGGTTATAAATAATACGGCAGCACATCCAATATTTTGAAACACATTAGGATTGATGGCAAACATGTAGTACTAGGTAGACATGATTACTTTAGTTGAAAATTAAAAGAATGTTATATGCCCATATAATAACTGGGCGTTGGCACAAAGGTTATAAATAATACGGCAGCACATCCAATATTTTGAAACACATTAGGATTGATGGCAAACATGTAGTACTAGGTAGACATGATTACTTTATTTGAAAACTAAAAGAATGTTATATGCCCATATAATAACTGGGCGTTGGCACAAAGGTTATAAATAATACGGCAGCACATCCAATATTTTGAAACACATTAGGATTGATGGCAAACATGTAGTACTAGGTAGACATGATTACTTTATTTGAAAACTAAAAGAATGTTATATGCCCATATAATAACTGGGCGTTGGCACAAAGGGTCTACTCAATACGACAGCATATCCAATATTTTGAAACACATTAGGATTGATGGCAAACATGTAGTACTAGGTAGACATGATTACTTTATTTGAAAACTAAAAGAATGTTATATGCCCATATAATAACTGGGCGTTGGCACAAAGGGTCTACTCAATACGACAGCATATCCAATATTTTGAAACACATTAGGATTGATGGCAAACATGTAGTACTAGGTAGACATGATTACTTTAGTTGAAAACTAAAAGAATGTTATATGCCCATATAATAACTGGGCGTTGGCACAAAGGGTCTACTCAATACGGCAGCACATCCAATATTTTGAAACACATTAGGATTGATGGCAAACATGTAGTACTAGGTAGACATGATTACTTTAGTTGAAAATTAAAAGAATGTTATATGCCCATATAATAACTGGGCGTTGGCACAAAGGTTATAAATAATACGGCAGCACATCCAATATTTTGAAACACATTAGGATTGATGGCAAACATGTAGTACTAGGTAGACATGATTACTTTATTTGAAAACTAAAAGAATGTTATATGCCCATATAATAACTGGGCGTTGGCACAAAGGTTATAAATAATACGGCAGCACATCCAATATTTTGAAACACATTAGGATTGATGGCAAACATGTAGTACTAGGTAGACATGATTACTTTAGTTGAAAATTAAAAGAATGTTATATGCCCATATAATAACTGGGCGTTGGCACAAAGGGTCTACTCAATACGACAGCATATCCAATATTTTGAAACACATTAGGATTGATGGCAAACATGTAGTACTAGGTAGACATGATTACTTTATTTGAAAACTAAAAGAATGTTATATGCCCATATAATAACTGGGCGTTGGCACAAAGGTTATAAATAATACGGCAGCACATCCAATATTTTGAAACACATTAGGATTGATGGCAAACATGTAGTACTAGGTAGACATGATTACTTTATTTGAAAACTAAAAGAATGTTATATGCCCATATAATAACTGGGCGTTGGCACAAAGGTTATAAATAATACGGCAGCACATCCAATATTTTGAAACACATTAGGATTGATGGCAAACATGTAGTACTAAGTAGACATGATTACTTTAGTTGAAAATTAAAAGAATGTTATATGCCCATATAATAACTGGGCGTTGGCACAAAGGTTATAAATAATACGGCAGCACATCCAATATTTTGAAACACATTAGGATTGATGGCAAACATGTAGTACTAGGTAGACATGATTACTTTATTTGAAAACTAAAAAGAATGTTATATGCCCATATAATAACTGGGCGTTGGCACAAAGGTTATAAATAATACGGCAGCACATCCAATATTTTGAAACACATTAGGATTGATGGCAAACATGTAGTACTAGGTAGACATGATTACTTTATTTGAAAACTAAAAGAATGTTATATGCCCATATAATAACTGGGCGTTGGCACAAAGGGTCTACTCAATACGACAGCATATCCAATATTTTGAAACACATTAGGATTGATGGCAAACATGTAGTACTAGGTAGACATGATTACTTTATTTGAAAACTAAAAGAATGTTATATGCCCATATAATAACTGGGCGTTGGCACAAAGGGTCTACTCAATACGGCAGCACATCCAATATTTTGAAACACATTAGGATTGATGGCAAACATGTAGTACTAGGTAGACATGATTACTTTAGTTGAAAACTAAAAGAATGTTATATGCCCATATAATAACTGGGCGTTGGCACAAAGGTTATAAATAATACGGCAGCACATCCAATATTTTGAAACACATTAGGATTGATGGCAAACATGTAGTACTAGGTAGACATGATTACTTTATTTGAAAACTTAAAGAATGTTATATGCCCATATAATAACTGGGCGTTGGCACAAAGGGTCTAGTCAATACGACAGCATATCCAATATTTTGAAACACATTAGGATTGATGGCAAACATGTAGTACTAGGTAGAAATGATTACTTTATTTGAAACATAAAAGAATGTTATATGCCCATATAATAACTGGGCGTTGGCACAAAGGGTCTAGTCAATACGACAGCATATGCAATATTTTGAAACACATTAGGATTGATGGCAAACATGTAGTACTAGGTAGACATGATTACTTTAGTTGAAAATTAAAAGAATGTTATATGCCCATATAATAACTGGGCGTTGGCACAAAGGTTATAAATAATACGGCAGCACATCCAATATTTTGAAACACATTAGGATTGATGGCAAACATGTAGTACTAGGTAGACATGATTACTTTATTTGAAAACTTAAAAGAATGTTATATGCCCATATAATAACTGGGCGTTGGCACAAAGGGTCTAAATAATACGACAGCATATCCAATATTTTGAAACACATTAGGATTGATGGCAAACATGTAGTACTAGGTAGACATGATTACTTTAGTTGAAAACTAAAAGAATGTTATATGCCCATATAATAACTGGGCGTTGGCACAAAGGTTATAAATAATACGGCAGCACATCCAATATTTTGAAACACATTAGGATTGATGGCAAACATGTAGTACTAGGTAGACATGATTACTTTATTTGAAAACTTAAAGAATGTTATATGCCCATATAATAACTGGGCGTTGGCACAAAGGGTCTAGTCAATACGACAGCATATCCAATATTTTGAAACACATTAGGATTGATGGCAAACATGTAGTACTAGGTAGAAATGATTACTTTATTTGAAACACTAAAAGAATGTTATATGCCCATATAATAACTGGGCGTTGGCACAAAGGGTCTAATCAATACGACAGCATATCCAATATTTTGAAACACATTAGGATTGATGGCAAACATGTAGTACTAGGTAGACATGATTACTTTAGTTGAAAACTAAATGAATGTTATATGCCCATATAATAACTGGGCGTTGGCACAAAGGTTATAAATAATACGGCAGCACATCCAATATTTTGAAACACATTAGGATTGATGGCAAACATGTAGTACTAGGTAGACATGATTACTTTATTTGAAAACTTAAAGAATGTTATATGCCCATATAATAACTGGGCGTTGGCACAAAGGTTCTAGTCAATACGGCAGCATATCCAATATTTTGAAACACATTAGGATTGATGGCAAACATGTAGTACTAGGTAGAAATGATTACTTTATTTGAAAACTAAATGAATGTTATATGCCCATATAATAACTGGGCGTTGGCACAAAGGGTCTAGTCAATACGACAGCATATCCAATATTTTGAAACACATTAGGATTGATGGCAAACATGTAGTACTAGGTAGACATGATTACTTTAGTTGAAAATTAAAAGAATGTTATATGCCCATATAATAACTGGGCGTTGGCACAAAGGTTATAAATAATACGGCAGCACATCCAATATTTTGAAACACATTAGGATTGATGGCAAACATGTAGTACTAGGTAGACATGATTACTTTATTTGAAAACTAAAAGAATGTTATATGCCCATATAATAACTGGGCGTTGGCACAAAGGTTATAAATAATACGGCAGCACATCCAATATTTTGAAACACATTAGGATTGATGGCAAACATGTAGTACTAGGTAGACATGATTACTTTAGTTGAAAATTAAAAGAATGTTATATGCCCATATAATAACTGGGCGTTGGCACAAAGGGTCTACTCAATACGACAGCATATCCAATATTTTGAAACACATTAGGATTGATGGCAAACATGTAGTACTAGGTAGACATGATTACTTTATTTGAAAACTAAAAGAATGTTATATGCCCATATAATAACTGGGCGTTGGCACAAAGGTTATAAATAATACGGCAGCACATCCAATATTTTGAAACACATTAGGATTGATGGCAAACATGTAGTACTAGGTAGACATGATTACTTTATTTGAAAACTAAAAGAATGTTATATGCCCATATAATAACTGGGCGTTGGCACAAAGGTTATAAATAATACGGCAGCACATCCAATATTTTGAAACACATTAGGATTGATGGCAAACATGTAGTACTAGGTAGACATGATTACTTTAGTTGAAAATTAAAAGAATGTTATATGCCCATATAATAACTGGGCGTTGGCACAAAGGTTATAAATAATACGGCAGCACATCCAATATTTTGAAACACATTAGGATTGATGGCAAACATGTAGTACTAGGTAGACATGATTACTTTATTTGAAAACTAAAAAGAATGTTATATGCCCATATAATAACTGGGCGTTGGCACAAAGGTTATAAATAATACGGCAGCATATCCAATATTTTGAAACACATTAGGATTGATGGCAAACATGTAGTACTAGGTAGACATGATTACTTTATTTGAAAACTAAAAGAATGTTATATGCCCATATAATAACTGGGCGTTGGCACAAAGGGTCTACTCAATACGACAGCATATCCAATATTTTGAAACACATTAGGATTGATGGCAAACATGTAGTACTAGGTAGACATGATTACTTTATTTGAAAACTAAAAGAATGTTATATGCCCATATAATAACTGGGCGTTGGCACAAAGGGTCTACTCAATACGACAGCATATCCAATATTTTGAAACACATTAGGATTGATGGCAAACATGTAGTACTAGGTAGACATGATTACTTTAGTTGAAAACTAAATGAATGTTATATGCCCATATAATAACTGGGCGTTGGCACAAAGGTTATAAATAATACGGCAGCACATCCAATATTTTGAAACACATTAGGATTGATGGCAAACATGTAGTACTAGGTAGACATGATTACTTTATTTGAAAACTTAAAGAATGTTATATGCCCATATAATAACTGGGCGTTGGCACAAAGGGTCTAGTCAATACGACAGCATATCCAATATTTTGAAACACATTAGGATTGATGGCAAACATGTAGTACTAGGTAGAAATGATTACTTTATTTGAAACATAAAAGAATGTTATATGCCCATATAATAACTGGGCGTTGGCACAAAGGGTCTAGTCAATACGACAGCATATGCAATATTTTGAAACACATTAGGATTGATGGCAAACATGTAGTACTAGGTAGACATGATTACTTTAGTTGAAAATTAAAAGAATGTTATATGCCCATATAATAACTGGGCGTTGGCACAAAGGTTATAAATAATACGGCAGCACATCCAATATTTTGAAACACATTAGGATTGATGGCAAACATGTAGTACTAGGTAGACATGATTACTTTATTTGAAAACTTAAAGAATGTTATATGCCCATATAATAACTGGGCGTTGGCACAAAGGGTCTACTCAATACGACAGCATATCCAATATTTTGAAACACATTAGGATTGATGGCAAACATGTAGTACTAGGTAGACATGATTACTTTAGTTGAAAACTAAAAGAATGTTATATGCCCATATAATAACTGGGCGTTGGCACAAAGGTTATAAATAATACGGCAGCACATCCAATATTTTGAAACACATTAGGATTGATGGCAAACATGTAGTACTAGGTAGACATGATTACTTTATTTGAAAACTTAAAAGAATGTTATATGCCCATATAATAACTGGGCGTTGGCACAAAGGGTCTAGTCAATACGACAGCATATCCAATATTTTGAAACACATTAGGATTGATGGCAAACATGTAGTACTAGGTAGAAATGATTACTTTATTTGAAACATAAAAGAATGTTATATGCCCATATAATAACTGGGCGTTGGCACAAAGGGTCTAGTCAATACGACAGCATATGCAATATTTTGAAACACATTAGGATTGATGGCAAACATGTAGTACTAGGTAGACATGATTACTTTAGTTGAAAACTAAAAGAATGTTATATGCCCATATAATAACTGGGCGTTGGCACAAAGGTTATAAATAATACGGCAGCACATCCAATATTTTGAAACACATTAGGATTGATGGCAAACATGTAGTACTAGGTAGACATGATTACTTTATTTGAAAACTTAAAGAATGTTATATGCCCATATAATAACTGGGCGTTGGCACAAAGGGTCTAGTCAATACGACAGCATATGCAATATTTTGAAACACATTAGGATTGATGGCAAACATGTAGTACTAGGTAGAAATGATTACTTTATTTGAAAACTAAATGAATGTTATATGCCCATATAATAACTGGGCGTTGGCACAAAGGGTCTAGTCAATACGACAGCATATCCAATATTTTGAAACACATTAGGATTGATGGCAAACATGTAGTACTAGGTAGACATGATTACTTTAGTTGAAAACTAAATGAATGTTATATGCCCATATAATAACTGGGCGTTGGCACAAAGGTTATAAATAATACGGCAGCACATCCAATATTTTGAAACACATTAGGATTGATGGCAAACATGTAGTACTAGGTAGACATGATTACTTTATTTGAAAACTTAAAAGAATGTTATATGCCCATATAATAACTGGGCGTTGGCACAAAGGGTCTAGTCAATACGACAGCATATGCAATATTTTGAAACACATTAGGATTGATGGCAAACATGTAGTACTAGGTAGACATGATTACTTTAGTTGAAAACTAAATGAATGTTATATGCCCATATAATAACTGGGCGTTGGCACAAAGGTTATAAATAATACGGCAGCACATCCAATATTTTGAAACACATTAGGATTGATGGCAAACATGTAGTACTAGGTAGACATGATTACTTTATTTGAAAACTTAAAGAATGTTATATGCCCATATAATAACTGGGCGTTGGCACAAAGGGTCTAGTCAATACGACAGCATATGCAATATTTTGAAACACATTAGGATTGATGGCAAACATGTAGTACTAGGTAGACATGATTACTTTATTTGAAAACTTAAAGAATGTTATATGCCCATATAATAACTGGGCGTTGGCACAAAGGGTCTAGTCAATACGACAGCATATCCAATATTTTGAAACACATTAGGATTGATGGCAAACATGTAGTACTAGGTAGACATGATTACTTTAGTTGAAAACTAAATGAATGTTATATGCCCATATAATAACTGGGCGTTGGCACAAAGGTTATAAATAATACGGCAGCACATCCAATATTTTGAAACACATTAGGATTGATGGCAAACATGTAGTACTAGGTAGACATGATTACTTTATTTGAAAACTTAAAGAATGTTATATGCCCATATAATAACTGGGCGTTGGCACAAAGGGTCTAGTCAATACGACAGCATATGCAATATTTTGAAACACATTAGGATTGATGGCAAACATGTAGTACTAGGTAGAAATGATTACTTTATTTGAAACATAAAAGAATGTTATATGCCCATATAATAACTGGGCGTTGGCACAAAGGTTATAAATAATACGGCAGCACATCCAATATTTTGAAACACATTAGGATTGATGGCAAACATGTAGTACTAGGTAGACATGATTACTTTAGTTGAAAATTAAAAGAATGTTATATGCCCATATAATAACTGAGCGTTGCCGCGAAAATGGAGAGCCGCAAACTCCATTAA
This sequence comes from Drosophila insularis, assembly GCA_018903935.1. Classification (NCBI taxonomy): domain Eukaryota; kingdom Metazoa; phylum Arthropoda; class Insecta; order Diptera; family Drosophilidae; genus Drosophila; species Drosophila insularis. The sequence continues at coordinate 86,793 of JAEIFP010000146.1, read as the reverse complement.
ATGTAATGAATGTAGTCGTCCGGTGCGCTTAAAGTGTGTTGATATGGGATCAGCTACTTCACTTGTAAGCGTTGTGCGTCTGATATAGAAGATGAAGAGAACGATGAGTAATGTGAAAACTAGAGCCGGTAGTTCCATCGATAAAATAATCGGCGGAGTCATCGATAGAATCGATGGTTTTTCTATTTTGTAAAATATCGATATCATATATACCTTATATCGATACATTGATACCTTAAAATTCATATCAGAGTGCAGGTTTATTTTTCAGAATTTTTATACCATGCAGTAAATGGTATATTAAAGTCGTGAAATTCATGCTACTTATACTAATTTAAATCATATTAGCATTCAAGGGGTTTTTTAATTAAATTTTCTCCCCAACTTATATCATAATATATGCATTATCGTTAAGCATCAATGTCTAGCAAAGTAGAAAATGCCAATGCAGCATGAACTCTTAACCCTTAGAATTATACTCACACATATCAGATGTATATATCAATATTAGTGAATAAATGAATGAATGAAAAATCATAATAACATAATAAATTTATTCGGCAAATGGAAAAAACGGACAAGAATAAAAAAAGGCTTATTTTTACGCACAACAATTATTCGGACAATTTTCGGATATTCTTTTTTCTTAAAAAAAATGCAATGGTAATCAGGTAACAAAAAAATTAACGCGTGTGGGTGTGCTGTGATAAGAAGTGTGTTGTGAGTGTGGGTGGGGTATGCTGTGATAAAGAGTGTGTTCTAGGCGTGCGGGAGAAAAAAATAATAATAATTATGCTGTGATAAGGAGTGTGTTTTGCATTAAGAAATAATAGCTAATAACAAGTTCAACAAATCGGACAATTAAGATATATTTTAAAAATACTTTCTTTTAACATTAATAGAATCAATCAGTTTTTATTTGAATTTGAAGGAGTCATTTTTCTAAAGGATTGTGAAGCATTGACTGATATTTAACATTATTTACTGGATCGTAACAATCATTTCAACTATTGCGGCTGCCTCTATAAAGATAACATAGAAAATCCAAATACTTGCGCATGCTACTTGATGCTTGGACAAATACAGAAAGCAGAAGATATTATGAGAAAATACAAATTACTTCAATTACGAATGTTAATGAAATAAAATTTTCATATTTTGCATGAACATTCATAAAATACACATCATAGCTGAAAATTACATTTTGAAGCTGAAATAAAGAAAACCCCAACTCAATGAAGGAAATCCCGTTTTTTCTTTTTAATTCTTTTTATTTATTGTTGTTAAATTTGAGATCTGGAATAAAGAAAACCCAAACCCCAATGAAGAAATTCAAATTTTGTTACTTCTAATTCTTTTTTTATTTATTCATGCATGCATTTGTTTACATGGATCGTTTAATTATATTTATATAATTTTGATTATTATGACTAATTTTAACAATTGAGAAGCGTTCGCTACTCCATTGATCAATGAATGAATCACTAATCATGGAATTATACTTTTTGGTTAAGTACAAAACATGTTCGGGTAGTCTCACTGCAATGGATCCTCCATACCTAGTTTGGGCTCGCCAACCTCTTGGGATGGGGATGGCTACATTAGCCTGCATCTTCGATATGGTTAGCAAAGGAGTCGCCCGATACCACGAATTCTTTGACATTTCATTAAATTGATTTAAAAGCGCTATATCATCCTGAATTATGACGTTTTCTGGAATTGGCTCTTGATTCTGATGTTATTGTTGCTGTTGTTGTTGCTGTTGTTGTTGCTGTTGCTGTTGTTGCTGCTAATGCTGATGCTGTTGTTGTTGTTGTTGATGCAATTGTTGCTGCAATTGCTGTTGTTGGTGTTGTTGGTGTTGTTGAATTTGCAGTTTCTGCTGCTGCTGAAGCAATTGCTGCATGTGGGTCCCATCAGTTGCTTCAAGAACTGACAGGTCCAGACGTTTGATTCCATTAAACGAATATTTTCTTCTTCTCGTTCTCTAGAGGTAATATACTACCTCCAATAACATAAAATGCAGAGTGCTGACATTCATCGAATGAAAAATTTAATGTATGTAAAAATGGATGTGTTTCACCACGTCTTAAAGAGAATAGAAGGGTTTTTTGTTTACAGTCTGAAGGATTTGGGTTGACAAACACCTGAAGCAGTGGTGAAATAGCCTGCGCCTGAATAATTTGAATTGACTCCCAACCCACATGGCAAGTGCAGAATTGATCAGATGCTCCAATCTGCTGAATCCAAAACATAGTTTATTATGTTAGCGCAAATGAACTATAAAATATAAAATATTTGTTAGATGTGAAGTTTATGAACTACGATTGAGTAATAAAAATTTTAAGCACAGATGACCACAATTATAGTCCTGAAGCTTTTGTTCGTGTTGATAGTTGTATTGTATGCTGTATTGTTGATAGTTGTAATGTCAAAATATCAAAATTTGATACAGGTTTATTAGGTAGCTGCTTTAAAAGTTTTTTGATTGAGGTGTAATTAAACCATATCCACTGCGATATGGTCCAAGGAAAAAACCCTTGCCTAAATCAATAGTCTCCATCCTTTGATTATGACGCTTTCTCTCTTCAAGCTCCCTAGCAGCAGCCTTAGTTTTCAAAATCGCTTGTATAATGCTTGAAGCACCTGAAGCAAGTCCTCCAAGCGCTCGTAGTGTAGCAAAAATTGGAAGAAAACCACCAATTTTGGGTACAGCAATGATGCGAGGAATTGTTATAGCTTTTTATCGTTTGAGTTAATCCTTTGATTTATAGCTTTGCGTGCTATTTGAATTTCTTTATTTCTCAATGTTGCAGCCGCCGCTCGAAGAATTTCATTGAATTTTTTCTTTCTTTTTGAGCAAGTTCCACTATTACTTTTATGCTTTCTTCTTTTAGGCCTCATCCTCATTCCTTTGCTTTAATAATATTAGTGATAAAATTACTATCAGATGCCTTTACCCGCTCCAACGCTTTATCAGCTAGCAGTGGATCAGCAATGTCGCTTCTCAAGATCCTTGTTTTGTGAATAAGCTATATCGTGTTCTCTGCAAGCGGCATCCAATTGATTGATTCCTTTATCACCACGTTCTAATCGTTTTTTTAGCTTTGTCCCAGGTCCACAAAACTGATATCCCGGAAGATGTAATTCTACGGGTAGATTAAATAATAAGACTGTTAATTACGCCGCCACTACCACCTCCATAACGATTGGCTTTCAGTTCAAAGGTTTTAAATATGCATCTTAAGAAGCAGAAAACCAATATCGAGGTTAAAAATTTTGATGTATCATCAAATGCTAATTCTGAAAGTTTGATTAGACATAGTGTTTTACTCCCCAACTCAATTAGAGCATTAATTGTTGGACCAAGTAATTGTGGAAAAACAAATCTAAAGCTTAGCTTGATTGAAAGTCCAAATGGACTGAAATTTAAAAATATTTATCTATACTCAAAATCACTATGTCAACCGAAATATGAATATTTAAAAACGTTGATTGCTCTAATAAAGGGTATTGGTAGCTATTGGGCTTCGCTGAAGATTATGATAAGATTATGCTTAATTGTAAACATGAATTAGTATTGCTTGCTTATAAATAAAAGTGAATCACTAAATAATCATTTGATTACCATCAAAAAAGAAGAAGAAGAAATAGATAAAAAGCCTAAAGTTGGAAAAGAATCAGAATCAAGAATCATTTTTCAATACTGATATTGAAAGACAAGATGAGTATGATAATGATGATGATGATGTTACTTTAGATGAATACGTTAGTAGCAACTCTTTAGATAATAATCGTAGTCAACTATTGAACCAAGATGGTAATTATAGCATAGAAAAAATATTGAATGTAAGTGAATTAGCACGAAGAAGCGTTCTTGATAGAGCATATGGTCCATATAAAGATAATAAAGAAAAAGTGCGGTTAGGTAATTCTGAAATACACATATCAGATGGGATATTCAATATTTTGGGTAATAACCAAAATTGGCCTTTAACAACTGGACTATATTCATTAATTTATGAACATAATCCACATTATTATAATGATGAAGACTTAGAGAATTATAAAAACATATTGAGTATAACAAATACTCATAGACGAAATCATATGAGTAATGCTTGAATGAAGGGTAATCGTTCTAAAAAATATATGGAAATAATCAAACCTCTTTTCCCAACTAAAAAACTGTTTTCCCAAATGTCCTTTACAACTTTACCAACTACTCATTCATTATCACACTCGGAATCATCATCATCACCATCCATTCTTAGTGGTAATGGCCTGATGAAATTGAATGTGGGTAAACCAAATTATATATATTGGAATGATCCTAATGAAATTGTAGATAGACTAAAACTGTTAGTTGCCTCGCAAACAGCAGGTCATAACAATCATAATAACGAAATAATATCAATAATTGAAGAACTTCGAGAAGCTAAAATTATATACTAACATATATAAATTAATTTTTCAAAAAAAGTTAATTGATAAGTTTGGTCAGCACTCAAATGATAAATATAATTTAGATGGATTCAAGAAAAATTTATATAAACGGTTGGGATTGTTTTTGGACTACGATCAAAATATTAATCTTCAAAACAAACGTCTTAAAAATATTTCGGAACCTATTGAACAAAAAGATGGAGTCAACAAACAATTTTTACAAAAACAAATAAATGTGATAACTCAAGATATTTTGATTCATATGAAAAAAGAAAATTCATTAGTTGAAAATAAAATTAACGAAAATATTAAACTCCATATAACCAAAAGTGAAGAAGCCTTCATAACATCAAACATTATTACCTTAACAGAAAAACTAAACGCTCTTGAAAATTATATCTTTAAGTCGTTTACACGTCCAAATTCTCGAGTGAAACAAAAGATTGAAATAGAAGGGGGGCTTGTAAAGAATAAAGGGATATGAGTAAGAGAGAGATTATTAATGAGCTTCACGCTCCTGCAAGAAAAAACTTTAGGCGGCGTAGAGTGAAGCATATTGATGATCATCAAATAAAAATTATAGATATCTTTTAACAGTAATTGATACATTCTCTAAATTCGCGTGGGGTAGAGCTCTTAAAACCAAAAATTCTGAAGAAGTCGCCAAAGCAATGTTGAGTATTTATACCATACACCCATAGGGTGAAATGGTATATTAAAGTAGCTAAAATGTATGTAACAGGCAGAAGGAAGCTTTTCCGACCCCATAAAGTATATATATTCTTGATCAGCATCAACAGCCGAGACGATCTAGCCATGTCCGTCTGTCCGTCCGTCCGTCCGTCCGTCTGTATGAACACCTAGATCTCGCAGACTATAAGAGCTAGAGCCACCAAATTTGGTATGTAGACTCGTGTCATATGTACGCTTATCGAGTTTGTTTCAAATGTTTGCCACGCCCCCTACCGCCCCCGCAAATGATATAAAACCGATTTTCTTAAACACCATAGCAACTAGAGACACAAAAGTTGGTATGTATATTTGCTTAGTAAACGCGCACATTTTGTATTTATAAAAATTTTGCCACGCCCCCTACCGCCCCCGCAAATCAAATAAAACCGATTTTCTCAAAAACTATTTTAGCTAGAGACACCATAGTTGGTATAAATATTTGCTTAGTAATTGCGCACAGTTTTGATGTGTAAAGATTTTGCCACGCCCCCCTCCGCCCCCGTAATTTGAAAAAACTCGATTATCTCCCGTAATTTTCTACCTTGTGCAATCAAATTTAGCACACTTAAATTTGATACTAATATCAAGCAAAATACCAAATTTGATCAAAATCGGAATAAAAATAGTCAAGTTATGCATATAAACGTTTTTCCATATGGCCGGAAGTGGCCGTTGGCTGGTGGGGGCGCTAGGGTGCTCGAATGCTTGAGTGAGCGAAATACTAAGATATGCTTCTAAAAAGCATGCAAACCGATTTTTTTAAAAAATACGAAAAATGCATTTGTTATTATAAATTTAAAATATTTGTTTTACTGGTGTATGGTATATCCAAGTCGGCGAGACGACTTACTTACTTCATTATACCATACACCCATAGGGTGAAATGGTATATTAAAGTCGCTAAAATGTATGTAACAGGCAGAAGGAAGCTTTTCCGACCCCATAAAGTATATATATTCTTGATCAGCATCAACAGCCGAGACGATCTAGCCATGTCCGTCTGTCCGTCCGTCCGTCCGTCCGTCCGTCCGTCCGTCTGTATGAACACCTAGATCTCGCAGACTATAAGAGCTAGAGCCACCAAATTTGGTATGTAGACTCGTGTCATATGTACGCTTATCGAGTTTGTTTCAAATGTTTGCCACGCCCCCTACCGCCCCCGCAAATGATATAAAACCGATTTTCTTAAACACTATAGCAACTAGAGACACAAAATTTGGTATGTATATTTGCTTAGTAAATGCGCACATTTTGTATTTATAAAAATTTTGCCACGCCCCCTACCGCCCCCGCAAATCAAATAAAACCGATTTTCTCAAAAACTATTTTAGCTAGAGACACCATAGTTGGTATAAATATTTGCTTAGTAATTGCGCACAGTTTTGATGTGAAAAGATTTTGCCACGCCCCCCTCCGCCCCCGTAATTTGAAAAAACTCGATTATCTCCCGTAATTTTCTACCTTGTGCAATCAACTTTAGCACACTTAAATTTGATACTAATATCAAGCAAAATACCAAATTTGATCAAAATCGGAATAAAAATAGTCAAGTTATGCATATAAACGTTTTTCCATATGGCCGGAAGTGGCCGTTGGCTGGTGGGGGCGCTAGGGTGCTCGAATGCTTGAGTGAGCGAAATACTAAGATATGCTTCTAAAAAGCATGCAAACAGATTTTTTTAAAAATACGAAAATGCATTGGTTATTATAAATTTAAAATATTTGTTTTACTGGTGTATGGTATATCCAAGTCGGCGAGACGACTTACTTACTTCATTATACCATACACCCATAGGGTGAAATGGTATATTAAAGTCGCTAAAATGTATGTAACAGGCAGAAGGAAGCTTTTCCGACCCCATAAAGTATATATATTCTTGATCAGCATCAACAGCCGAGACGATCTAGCCATGTCCGTCTGTCCGTCCGTCTGTATGAACACCTAGATCTCGGAGACTATAAGAGCTAGAGCCACCAAATTTGGTATGTAGACTCGTGTCATATGTACGCTTATCGAGTTTGTTTCAAATTTTTGCCACGCCCCCTACCGCCCCCGCAAATGATATAAAACCGATTTTCTCAAACACTATAGCAACTAGAGACACAAAATTTGGTATGTATATTTGCTAAGTAAATGCACACATTTTATATTTGTAAAATTTTTGCCACGCCCCCTACCGCCCCCGCAAATGATATAAAACCGATTTCCTCAAACACTATAGCAACTAGAGACACAAAATTTGGTATGTATATTTGCTAAGTAAATGCGCACATTTTTGATGTGTAAAAATTTTGCCACGCCCCCTACCGCCCCCGCAAATTACATAAAACCGATTTTCTTAAACACTATAGCAACTAGAGACACAAAATTTGGTATGTATATTTGCTTAGTAAATGCGCACATTTTGTATTTATAAAAATTTTGCCACGCCCCCTACCGCCCCCGCAAATTAAATAAAACCGATTTTCTCAAAAACTATTTTAGCTAAAGACACCATAGTTGGTATAAATATTTGCTTAGTAATTGCGCACAGTTTTGATGTGAAAAGATTTTGCCACGCCCCCCTCCGCCCCCGTAATTTGAAAAAACTCGATTTTTCTCCCGTAATTTTCTACCTTGTGCAATCAAATTTAGCACACTTAAATTTGATACTAATATCAAGCAAAATACCAAATTTGATCAAAATCGGAATAAAAATAGTCAAGTTATGCATATAAACGTTTTTCCATATGGCCGGAAGTGGCCGGTGGCTGGTGGGGGCGCTAGGGTGCTCGAATGCTTGAGTGAGCGAAATACTAAGATATGCTTCTAAAAAGCATGCAAACAGATTTTTTTTAAAAATACGAAAATGCATTGGTTATTATAAATTTAAAATATTTGTTTTACTGGTGTATGGTATATCCAAGTCGGCGAGACGACTTACTTACTTCATTATACCATACACCCATAGGGTGAAATGGTATATTAAAGTCGCTAAAATGTATGTAACAGGCAGAAGGAAGCTTTTCCGACCCCATAAAGTATATATATTCTTGATCAGCATCAACAGCCGAGACGATCTAGCCATGTCCGTCTGTCCGTCCGTCCGTCCGTCCGTCCGTCCGTCCGTCTGTATGAACACCTAGATCTCGGAGACTATAAGAGCTAGAGCCACCAAATTTGGTATGTAGACTCGTGTCATATGTACGCTTATCGAGTTTGTTTCAAATGTTTGCCACGCCCCCTACCGCCCCCGCAAATGATATAAAACCGATTTTCTCAAACACCATAGCAACTAGAGACACAAAATTCGGTACGTATATTTGCTTAGTAAACGCGCACATTTTGTATTTATAAAAATTTTGCCACGCCCCCTACCGCCCCCGCAAATTAAATAAAACCGATTTTCTCAAACAATATAGCAACTAGAGACACAAAATTTGGTATGTATATTTGCTAAGTAAATGCGCACATTTTGTATTTGTAAAAATTTTGCCACGCCCCCTACCGCCCCCGCAAATTAAATAAAACCGATTTTCCCAAAAACTATTCTACCTAGAGACACAAAATTTGGTATGAATATTTGCTTAGTAATTGCGCACATTTTTGATGTGTAAAGATTTTGCCACGCCTCTTTCCGCCCCTGTAATTTGAAAAAACTCGATTATCTCCCGTAATTTTCAACCTTGTGCAATCAAATTTAGCACACTTAAATTTGATACTAATATCCAGCAAAATACCAAATTTGATCAAAATCGGAATAAAAATAGCCAAGTTATGCATATGAACGTTTTTCCATATGGCCGGAGTTGGCCGTTGGCTGGTGGGGGCGCTAGGGTGCTCGAATGCTTGAGTGAGCGAAATACTAAGATATGCTTCTAAAAAGCATGCAAACAGATTTTTTTAAAAATACGAAAATGCATTGGTTATTATAAATTTAAAATATTTGTTTTACTGGTGTATGGTATATCCAAGTCGGCGAGACGACTTACTTACTTCATTTTAAATTAGGATGATCACACAAGAATTTACAAACTGATGATAGTAAAGAGTTTTTTAACAAAACATTTAAGCAATTAATGAAGCAATATAATATAAATCGCTATTCAAGATAGTAGTTTAAAAGCTTTAATTGTTGAAAGATTTAATCGAACTATTAAAGAAATGATGTGGAAAGAGTTTAGTTTTAATGGAGCATATTGAATGGCTGGAGCATATTAAAATGTCTTCTTATGAAGTAAATTAAACAAATGGGAAAGAATTGTTGAGTAGTGTATAAAATAATAGAAAACCAGAGGGCCGGGGTTAACTTCGGCCGTGCCGAAGTTTGTATACCCTTGTAACTTTATGCGGTCTGTAAAAACTATTCACTGTTGCTGAAATTTATATTTTCTTTACACATATCAAATATCTTTATATCGGCAAATATTGAAATCCCCCACTACTACCACATTATAAGTTGCTCGAAGAGCTCGAACTTTATCTACATCTTTCATAATTTCGTTACGAAATCTTGTTATAGGGAATTGTGAATTCCTATAAACAATTAGAAACGACGTATTATAGTACGTGAAGGCAATCGACTGATAAACCTGTCTCGGATTTGTTAGGTTTTGAGACTCAAATAGAAATTCTACATTTTGCAAAATACTAAGTTTTGCCAAAACTAGTATTCCATTCTTTGAACTGTGACTTTGCCGTTTGTATGGGAGCTATATAGTCACCCGATCTTGATCAAATTTGGCACAACTATTAATAGGAACACAAAACTGACAAATACCAACTTTCATGACAATAGCTATGCAAATAATGAAGTTATTGAGAAAGTCACTGTTCGTGACTTTGCCGTTTGTATGGGAGCTATATGATATAGTCACCCGATCTTGATCAAATTTGGCACAAATATTAATAGCAATACAAAACTGACAAATACCAACTTTCATGACAATAGCTATGAAAATAATGAAGTTATTGAGAAAGTCACTGTTCGTGACTTTGCCATTTGTATGGGAGCTATATGATATAGTGGTCCGATCCGGCTGAATCCGAGATATACAACGCCTTCAGTATATACAAGCCTACATGCAAAATTTCAGCTCTGTAGCTCCAACGGTCTAGGAGGAGTTTGCGTTGATCCAGACGGACGGACGGACGGACGGACGAACGGACGGATGGACATGGCTATTTGAACTCGTCTCGTCGTCCTGATCAAGAATATATATATACCTTATATGGTCGGAGATGCTTCCTTCTATGCGTTGCACACTTCTGACCAAAATTTATATACCCTTTTTGCAAGGGTATAGAAATATTTACTGGCTCACGATTTCATGTGGGTGATTATGTTCGAATACATAAATATAAACATGTTTTTGAGAAAGGTTACACCCCTAACTGGACAAGTGAGATTTCCTGACACATATTTAGTTGAAAAAGTAATACGGAAGAAGGGGGTAAAGCATTCGTTAAGTGGTTAGGCTTCTCAAACGAACTTAACTCGTGGATAGATGACGGTAAATAAATGAAAATACCTAAAATGATGTAATCAAAATGCTGTTTTCAAAAAATTATGAAATGGCACAAAAACGATGATGATGTAATCAAAAATGCTGTTTTCAAAAAATGATGAAATGTTTTTTTCTGAAAAGAAAATGGAGAATGCAGTTCATAATGGTAAGATATTATTTAAATACCATTGTAGTATTTTCAAGCTGCGCACTTGTTGCTTAGAGCTCAAAATGATAGCGTTAAAATATCGCTTAATATTAAATTTTTAAAGCAAAGTGAAAAGTTGACTGAAGGATATCATGAAGCTGACATGATGCACAGCGCAATGCTAGTTTCATTGCCAAAGGATTATAGTGCTGAAGAATATCCACTTCTAGATCAACCTCCACCTCCAACAACAACGACAACTACTGCTGCACCCTCCCATGGAAATTATCAAGAGTATTTCACAGCAGATCAAGCGATTGAAGCATTCAGGAAAGATCTGGTGCTCAAAAAGAGCGTAATGTAGCTGGAATCGTTCAAAGCGAAAAACCATTCTATCGCCACTTTCGACTTCAATATAATGATTTCGCTTTAACTATTAGATGCAGATATAGCAATTATAGTATTAGAAGTCCGAAAATTACTTGCTATGAATATCATGAATATCAATCTGAGTGAATTATGTCTGTTCTTATGTATGTTGAGGAATTCAGTGTAGTTGTATATTATCATTCATTATAAACCTCTTATCATCTTGAGAGCTTAATGCTACTTTTCTTATTTTTTGTGTGTACAGTGTATGCATTTTTGAATTACAAAATTAACATATTATTAGTTGCATATATCTTATTTTTAAACAAACAATCGGAAAATGATTGAAAACTTATATTTGTTAATATTGATCTATTTATACCCTTTGCTTTTTTTACACAACCATTATCTTCAAGACGTAGTGAGTACATCTTGGGGCGCAACCCAACAAACTCTGTCATTATTTTACCATTGTTTTCATCCTTCATCATACCCAAAACTTTTTTATTGCACCTCGGTATTTGATATTTGTTGACTAAATCTTCTGAATATTCAGATGTATCAAATCTCATTTCAACATCATCGCGAATATCTGCATATACATCATTTACTCTAACGGTATAGATGAATGAGTCAGTATCCATATAGTTAAGACTTAACGCTTCTTTAAATTTAGGAAGAATATAACTGTAGTGGAAATCATACATTTGAAGCTTAGATAAGTCCAGTACACAAAACCCTAAGTACATAGGCTTATTATATACATTCATTAATCGCTTCATTTGTATTGCATACATATCCTCAGAAAAATGAGCTGAGCTATCGAAATTGGCTTTTGCTAATAATGCTCTAGCTCCTAATCTATTGCGATAAGTTGTTTCCCATGAAGTTACTATCTTAATATTTTTTCTTTTTTCAACATTCTACATAGTCTTACCAAATACCGCATTATTCAATAGCTTAAAAAAATCTTTTTCAAAGCTAAGCCAAGGTGCTTGTTTAAATTTTAAAATTCTATGAATTTTTTTTAAGACTAATCCATTTTGTATACATTGCTGAAGATTTCTATAATGTATGGGATAATTATGTTTGTCCTCTAAGTCCGCGATTAGCTTTTCGACTGTACATAATTTTGTGGGCTTCTGATTACTTGGGCAAAACGCTAAATCGTTATGTAGATCATGTAAAGAAGATGGATATTCTAAAGTCACCTCAAGAATATAACCTTCTTCAGAATTCGCTGGAATATTTAAAACATTAAATGTGCTAACCTCCAAACCATTCATCCAACAAAAGTCTTTATATGGTAGATAGCCCAACCATATAAATTATTTGCATCTAAATATAATAAAAACTGTGATGATTCTGCATCATTATAGTCCTTCATATATTTATGATTAGCTTTTGAGTATCTTTGTGTACATTGCACTAACCCTCCACGAATTCCTTTTTGAATAAATCTCTGCATATTAATATCAGTAAATAATTCTAGGGTTATCTCAGTTGATTTTAACATGGCATCCCATGATAAACCTGGTGTTGTATAATAGTGTGCAGGATCAAGTGAGTAAATTTTTTCACATATGGTGCGAAAATTTTCAAAAACATCTGGTGATAAGAGAACATCAGTTTTTAAATAAAGCTCCATGTAGTCCTTAAGTGTCTGACAGTGGAAATTATTCCAAACATTTTGCGCATGCTGATAATCTTCAGCAGAGCATTCACTATTCGAAAGTTTATTGAGAAATTTATCTCTAGTTGGTAATGTACTCTTATAAAGGATTGAAAATGAGGTCAAGTGCTCATATGGAAATACTCCTTTCCTACGCATTAGATCTAGTTGACACCCATCATCAGGGAAAAAACTTGAAGTGACTTTTATATCTTTTTTCTCTAAATTTGATCTAAACTTGCTGGTAATAAACGAAATGAGTCTAAAAACCTTAATTCTATAATATTCTCTCCAACATTTATTAATTTTGAGATGGAAATGTATATCTCCTTATTAAGGAGTATAACTTTAATATCTCCTGGAACTTTAGATAATTCACGTACTAACAAATGTGAATCATATCGTGAAAAATTGTATAAGTAAATTGGTATGAAATTTGGGATCTGATAATTAATATTACAAGCGTTGTGCGCTGCTCCTCTAAAGCTACCACTTAAATGACAATGATCTCGAACTCTATCATTTACCAAAACTTTGTTACATATATGACAATTTACTGTATGCTTAAATATATTTTTTTCCTCAGCAGACATAGATAGTGATATAACATAACAACATCCTGTATTAGGGATTTGATAAAAGTTTCACTTACATTTTCATCTGTATGTAATGAAAATTTATTCAAATTGTTGTTATATGAGCATTTAATGTAATAGCTATATGCTACTGGAATATGTTCTTGAATATTAACTACATTTTCACTTACATTTTGATTAACTGGTTTTAATATACATTCAAAATCTGCATAAACTGCAAACGGTACTTGCATTTTATTATTAAAGTTAGAAAATTGTAAATGCTTCCGTGATTCATTTGGCAGTATTGAAACCATTTTGCTGCAGTCCTCAGAGTGTGTCCTAGCATTCTTTGTGTAGTTAAGACACAGATCGCAAAAGTATAACTTCGCTGTATTAGCTGTCAGCTGTTTGCGTACAAGTCTATTGATGGATGGTATAGAGGGTATTTTTATACCCTTGCAGAGGGTATTATAAAATTGGTCAGATGTTTGTAACGCACAGAAGGAGACGTTTCCGACCCTATAAAGTATATATATTCTTGATCAGCATGAGAAGCTGAGTTGATATAGCCACGTCCGTCTGTCCGTCCGTCTGTGCGTATGCGTTTTACTCAGCCATCTTAAGAGCTATCGGGATGAAATTTTTTTTTGGGGGCTTTTTATTACCTGGGAAAAATAAAGTATGAAAATTGTCAGAATCGGACCACTATATCATATAGCTATAGAGGAACATTTTTGCGAAAATTGCAAAAATTGTAGTATCCCCATGAAATTTACCAATATGATAGTATTATATATAAAATCTCAGATCCTAAAATTTAAATCTGATCGGATAAGTAGAACACAAGTTACAGTCAATATAAATCGTCTCTGCTCAGCCGCTGCCGGCAGCGCTGCCTGCTGCCTGCTTCATTGCTCGAATCATCAAAGCACACGCATGCACACATACAGACGCAACGCTATATAAACTATATGTGTATGCGTGCGAATCACTTCATGCGTGTAAAAGTGGATGGGGAAGAAGAAGAAATTGAATGATATTTGAAAGGTTCTGTGCATTAATGAATTGAGATACAGAAAAAGAGTTTGGAACATGTAAAAATATTATGGCCATGGACTGCAAGGGTATATAAACTTCGGCACAGCCGATGTTAGCTTCTTTGATATTTTTTATACCGTTGCAGAGGTTTTATTAAATTGGTCAGATGTTTGTAACGCACAGAAGGAGACGTTTCCGACCATATAAAGTATATATGTATATTCTTGATCAGCATGAGAAGCTGAGTTGATATAGCCACGTCCGTCTGTCCGTCCGTCTGTGCGTATGCGTTTTACTCAGCCATCTTAAGAGCTATCGGGATGAAATTTTTTTTGGGGGCTTTTTATTACCTGGGAAATATAAAGTATGAAAATTGTCAGAATCGGACCACTATATCATATAGCTATTATAGACGTAGTCGTACAACGCTCAGTACGAACAAGTGGCCCATATGACACCAGGCCCGGGCCTGTTACTGTAAAGTTAATGTTACAACCTCTACCCACTCCGACCTAAGGGCATAGGCGTATTACATATATAAACATAAATTAAACTAAAGAAATAGAAAACATTAAATGTAATGAGATAAATAGGTTACATATAAAAAGAAAACAGGATAGGTTAAAATAAAGATGATTACAACTAATTACGAGCGAGGAAGGACAAGATCGCAGTTTTTATACCCGGAAGCGATTTTTCGGAACCGATAACGTGCCAAAGTCTGTTGTAGTCACTACATAGTATTCGAAAAGGTTCATGCAGAGAAAAGTTAGTTGTGCAAGTGGGAAGTATAAGCGGAACAGAAATGTTAATTTGGCTCAACAGCTCGGAAGAGTCAATCTCACCATTCAAAAGTTTGTAAAGAAAAGTTACACCAAGCATTATTCTACGATTAGTTAAAGAAGGAAGGTTAATTAACTGAAGTCGACTAGAATATGATGGAAGTTGTACAGTTGGATCCCAGCGCAAATCACGAAAGGCAAAGAGTTAAAACTGTTTTTGTACAGATTCTAATTTGTTTTGATAAAACTCATATTGAGGAGACCAAACACAAGATCCATATTCTAATATGGGGCGGACTAAAGAAGTAAAAAGTATTTTGGTAGTATATGGAACCTTGAACTCCTTCTACCAGCGCTTTATAAAGCCAAGAACACTCTTAGCCCTACTAACAGTAGTCGATATATGCTGATTAAAACTAAGTTTGTGGTCGATTAAGATCCCCAAATCTTTTACAACCAAGGAAGTATTATTAATTTTTTCTAACGGGATTTAAAAAGTAACTCGTTAATTGGAGAGAACCTCTATAAAAAGACATAACTTTGCACTTAGAACAGTTTAGAGATAACAAGTTAGTCCTACACCACCCCTGAAAAGCATTCAGGTCAGCTTGCAAGGTATGACATGAGAGAGAGTCTACGATGCGATTAGCGATTTTTACATCATCGGCATACATAAGAACTCTGGAATTTAAAAGAACGGTGGGGAGATCATTAATAAAAATGGTAAATAATAATGGGCCAAGGTGACTGCCCTGTGGGACTCCCGATTCAACACAAATGATCTTAGAAATAGAGGACCTAAAAAGAACCCTCTGCCTCCTATTGCTTAGATATTGTGAAATCCAAGCAAGCAGAGCATCCGGAAAGCCAACTAAATTCAGCTTATGTAATAGTAAGGCATGGTTTACCGAATCGAAAGCCTTACTGAAATCCGTATATATAACATCAGTTTGCTTCTGTTTCTTAAAACCTTGGATTACAAAAGATGTAAACTGTAAAAGGTTAGTTGTGGTAGACCTATTCTTGACAAACCCATGCTGGTATGGCGAAAAAATAGATTTACATAGATGCTGTATTTGAGACGTCATAATTTTCTCAAACAGTTTAGGTATCGCTGACAATTTAGAAATTCCTCTGTAATTAGTGACGTCGGATTTATTGCCACATTTGTGAAGAGGTAAAATAAACGAATCCTTCCATATAGTTGGAAACTCGGACAGTGTAACGGACAACTCAAAAAGCTTGAGTAAAGGCGAGCACAATGACTCCGCACAGAACCTCAGGACACAAGCGGGAATACCGTCTGGGCCCGGTGCGTATACCGGCTTAATCGTCAATAGTTCCTTAGCTACCGAACTTTGCGTTATAATAGGATTAGGAATACAGTTGGATTTCGTTATAGGATATGGACATATCTGACTAGAGTTGTATTTAGTAGATATGTACGTAGTCGAGAAGAAGTTAGCAAATAAATTAGAAATAGATTGATCAGAAGAGGCCGAATCATTATTAAAAACTGCAAACGATGGAAGGGAGATAGAATTTCGCTTTGAGTTAACGAAACTATAGAACTCTTTAGGATTTTCGGAAAATTGCAACTTACAACGTTGTAAGTAATTATTATAGCATTTAGAATTAGAAACAATAAAATTCGATTTAGCAACCAAGTAACGAGACAGATCCGATGGTAGACCCGTGACTTTATATTTTTTGTAATACCTAGACTTAAGGTTCTTCAGTTTTCACAGCCCCCGTGTAAACCATGGAGACATGTAAACCACCACAGGAGACACTAGGGGTACCCAGTCATTAAAGATCGAGTCAACAGTGGTATAAAATAAAGAAATGGCGGAATTCATATCCGTACAAGTGTATAAATTAGTCCAATCGGTATTAAGAAATGCATTGTTTAGTGCGACAAAGTCAGTCTTCCGAAAACATCGAGTGCGTACCGTAGGATCACACTCGGAGATGGGCTCGCGGCTGGGAAACTCAATAGATAACTCTAAAGTAGGATGATAACTATCCTCTGGTAACACCATTGGACTAGTTCTAGATACTTCACAAAAGCTAGGATCAGAAGTAAAAATCAGATCCAGAAATCTGCCAGACGTATTAGAAATCGAATTCAGCTGGGCCAACGAAAGCTCAAGCAGACCATCAATAAAATCATGACACCCAGAGGGCAGTAACGTTTTGCTACCATTAACTGTTGACCAAGTCATAGTGGGCAGGTTAAAGTCCCCAAGGACAATTAATAAGTCTCTGTCAGAAAGTAGTTCAAGTATAAATTTAATAGAATCTAAGTGTAGTAAATAGGTTGGCCATTCCGATTGGGGCGGAAAGTGAAGTGAAAGATACCTTAACGCATATAAATTCGATAGTACTTGAGATAGGTATTGTTATCAGAACCGATGATAGGGCGGACAAATCAGAAGTCTGTTCTCCTGCTTTCTTACGCTTTCGAGACTCAGTCAGTAGCGTTAAACTACTAAACTGAGACTCGACAGCTTTAAACTCTTGCGAGAGTTTAAGAAAGCTGGCGGACAGACTCATCAGGTTATCCTTTGTTTGCCGCATGAAAAGTTCCATTTCATCTTCCACGATACGGCATGACTCACATCCCCATTTGAGACCCTTTTTTTGATCTAAAAGATCCTTTACCCTGCATGTAAAGCCGGCGCACTTAACATGTACTGTAGTTTTACACAACCAACAGTAAATAAAACTATTCAGGGGTGGGGCGGGCTGCAAACAATTTTTAACCGAACAGACAGGCATTATGAGTTAATTAGATGAATTGGTAACCAAACAAATAAAAATGAGATATGTATTGGTATTAAAATATATAACTCACTCTGAGGTCCAGAAATAATAAGCAAGCGAGAATTGAGGGTGCACAAGGGTTAAACGATAAAGAGAGCACTATAGAGTCTAAATTACAGACACACAACAGACTGCAGTATGAGCGCAAATAACAGCGACGAGTGAAACGAAAACGAGAGAAAGAAAAAAAAAAAATATCAAAGAAGCTAACTTCGGCTATGCCGAAGTTTATATACCCTTGCAGTATACTTGGCAATAATATTTTTCCTTTTTGAAATTTCTTTCCCTGCAACTCAATTCATCAATACACAAACAAAATATTATTTCTCTTTTTACCACAAGTTTTTCTTCTTCCATCATTTTCTAAGCAAAGCACGGCACGCATACACATACAGTTCATGTAGCGTTGCGTCTGTGTGTGTATGCGTGTGCTCTGTTGATTTGATGATGGCAGTAGTAGGCAGCAAGCAGCGCTGCCGGCAGCGTTTGAACCGATTTATATTGACTGTAACTTGTGTTCTATTTATCGGATCAGATTCAAATTTTGGGATCTGAGATTTTATATCTATTAGTATCATATTGGTAAATTTCATGGGGATACTCCAATTTTTGCAAAAATGTTTCTTCTAGAGCTATATGATATAGTGGTCCGATCCCAAAGATTTTCATACTTTATCTCACCCGGGTAAAAAAAAGCTCCCAAAAAAAATTTCATCCCGATAGCTCTTAAGATGGCTGAGTAAAACGCGTACGCACCGACGGACAGACGGACAGACGGACATGGCTATATCGACTTAGCTTCTCATGCTGATCAAGAATATATATACTTTATGGGGTCGGAAACGTCTCCTTCTGTGCGTTACAAACATCTGACCAATTTTATAATACCCTCTGCAAGGGTATAAAAAGTTAAAGAGCGCGAGCGCGGGAGCTAGAAATCACAAAAACAGAAACACTGCAACAAGAACTCACAGAAATTGCAAGACAACAACAAATGAGCGTTGCTTGTGATTTACAAGAAAGAAAAAAAAATAGGTGGGAAAGAGAGAAAGAAAAGAAAAAAAAAAAAACCAACAAAGGTTTTAACAGAATTAAGGTTGTTAAAAATTATTAACACAAACACACAAAAACGCAAACGAGTGATAGGTGCAAGATAGATTTAATATTATAATTATAATTTTCGATCGCGATGCCCATAAAACAAAATAAAAAAAAAAAATTATTAAAAAAAAAATTATTAAATCAGTTTAAACGTGGGAGCTTAAAAAAAAACACGTCCGCCTTCCTCGAGAGCGTTATTAAATCAGTTTAAACGTGGGAGCTTAAAAAAAAACACGTCCGCCTTCCTCGAGAGCGTTGATGTCAGCCTATAGAGGAAACATTTTTGCAAAAATTGTAGTATCCCCATGAAATTTACCAATATGATAGTTTTATATATAAAATCTCAGATCCCAAAATTTAAATCTGATCGGATAAATAGAACACAAGTTACAGTCAATATAAATCGTCTCTGCTCAGCCGCTGCCGGCAGCGCTGCCTGCTGCCTGCTTCATTGCTCGAATCATCAAAGCACACGCATGCACACATACAGACGCAACGCTATATAAACTATATGTGTATGCGTGCGAATCACTTCATGCGTGTAAAAGTGGATGGGGAAGAAGAAGAAATTGAATGATATTTGAAAGGTTCTGTGCATTAATGAATTGAGTTACATACATAAAAAGAGTTTGGAACATGTAAAAATATTATGGCCATGGACTGCAAGGGTATATAAACTTCGGCACAGCCTAAGTTAGCTTCTTTGATATTTTTTTTCAGTTAAAATTTTAATAAATCTTTTGTTTTAATAAAAATAAAATTGAACAAGCCGTCTAAAATTGAAAATGGTCCTTGATAATCGAAATCATTATACCATACACCCATAGGGTGAAATGGTATATTAAAGTCGCCAAAATGTATGTAACAGGCAGAAGGAAGCTTTTCCGACCCCACAAAGTATATATATTCTTGATCAGCATCAACAGCCGAGACGATCTAGCCATGTCCGTCTGTCCGTCCGTCCGTCCGTCCGTCCGTCTGTATGAACACCTAGATCTCGGAGACTATAAGAGCTAGAGCCACCAAATTTGGTATGTAGACTCGTGTCATATGTACGCTTATCGAGTTTGTTTCAAATTTTTGCCACGCCCCCTACCGCCCCCGCAAATGATATAAAACCGATTTTCTCAAACACTATAGCAACTAGAGACACAAAATTTGGTATGTATATTTGCTAAGTAAATGCGCACATTTTATATTTGTAAAATTTTTGCCACGCCCCCTACCGCCCCCGCAAATGATATAAAACCGATTTTCTCAAACACTATAGCAACTAGAGACACAAAATTTGGTATGTATATTTGCTAAGTAAATGCGCACATTTTTGATGTGTAAAAATTTTGCCACGCCCCCTACCGCCCCCGCAAATTACATAAAACCGATTTTCTTAAACACCATAGCAACTAGAGACACGAAATTTGGTGTGTATATTTGCTTAGTAAACGCGCACATTTTGTATTTATAAAAATTTTGCCACGCCCCCTACCGCCCCCGCAAATCAAATAAAACCGATTTTCTCAAAAACTATTCTAGCTAGAGACACAAAATTTGGTATGAATATTTGATTAGTAATTGCGCACAGTTCTGATGTGTAAAGATTTTGCCACGCCTCTTTCCGCCCCCGTAATTTGAAAAAATTCGATTATCTCCCGTAATTTTCAACCTTGTGCAATCAAATTTAGCACACTTAAATTTGATACTAATATCAAGCAAAATACCAAATTTGATCAAAATCGGAATAAAAATAGCCAAGTTATGCATATAAACGTTTTTCCATATGGCCGGAGTTGGCCGTTGGCTGGTGGGGGCGCTAGGGTGCTCGTATGCTTGAGTGAGCGAAATACTAAGATATGCTTCTAAAAAGCATGCAAACAGATTTTTTTAAAAATACGAAAATGCATTGGTTATTATAAATTTAAAATATTTGTTTTACTGGTGTATGGTATATCCAAGTCGGCGAGACGACTTACTTACTTCATTTTTTTAATTTTCAAATAAAGGAATCATGTCTACCTACTACTACCTGCATTTGATGCATAAATGTTTGTATCACGATTAGACCTATTTTATCTATATTTATGTGTAGGTAAATAAATACATACGTGCACATTCGAACAGTGAGTTTTCAACAACACGTTTATCCATTTATCATTATTTTTAGGGCCAAATCAATTATTTTGTTTTTTTTAAGACTTTTACTATTTCAAAAAAAATGAAGTAAGTAAGTCGTCTCGCCGACTTGGATATACCATACACCAGTAAAACAAATATTTTAAATTTATAATAACCAATGCATTTTCGTATTTAAAAAAAACTGTTCACATGCTTTTTACAAGAATATCTTAGCATTTCGCTCACTCAAGCATTCGAGCACCCTAGCGCCCCAACCAGCCAACGGCCAACTCCGGCCATATGGTATAACGTTTATATGCATAACTTGGCTATTTTTAGTCCGATTTTAATCAAATTTGGTATTTTGCTTGATATTAGTATCAAATTTAAGTGTGCTAAATTTGATTGCACAAGGTAGAAAATTACGGGAGATAATCGAGTTTTTTCAAATTACGGGGGCGGAGGGGGGCGTGGCAAAATCTTTACACATCAAAACTGTGCGCAATTACTAAGCAAATATTTATACCAACTATGGTGTCTCTAGCTAAAATAGGTTTTGAGAAAATCGGTTTTATTTGATTTGCGGGGGCGGTAGGGGGCGTGGCAAAATTTTTATAAATACAAAATGTGCGCGTTTACTAAGCAAATATACATACCAAATTTTGTGTCTCTAGTTGCTATGGTGTTTAAGAAAATCGGTTTTATATCATTTGCGGGGGCGGTAGGGGGCGTGGCAAACATTTGAAACAAACTCGATAAGCGTACATATGACACGAGTCTACATACCAAATTTGGTGGCTCTAGCTCTTATAGTCTCCGAGATCTAGGTGTTCATACAGACGGACGGACGGACGGACGGACGGACGGACGGACGGACGGACAGACGGACATGGCTAGATCGTCTCGGCTGTTGATGCTGATCAAGAATATATATACTTTATGGGGTCGGAAAAGCTTCCTTCTGCCTGTTACATACATTTTGGCGACTTTAATATACCATTTCACCCTATGGGTGTATGGTATAAAAATGTTATATGCCCATATAATAACTGGGCGTTGGCACAAAGGGTCTAGTCAATACGACAGCATATCCAATATTTTGAAACACATTAGGATTGATGGCAAACATGTAGTACTAGGTAGACATGATTACTTTAGTTGAAAACTAAAAGAATGTTATATGCCCATATAATAACTGGGCGTTGGCACAAAGGGTCTACTCAAAATTTGAAAATTAAAAAAATGTTATATGCCCATACATATAATAACTGGGCGTTGGCACAAAGGTTATAAATAATACGGCAGCACATCCAATTATGATTATGACATGATTACTTTATTTGAAAACTAAAAGAATGTTATATGCCCATATAATAACTGGGCGTTGGCACAAAGGGTCTACTCAATACGGCAGCACATCCAATATTTTGAAACACATTAGGATTGATGGCAAACATGTAGTACTAGGTAGACATGATTACTTTATTTGAAAACTAAAATAATGTTATATGCCCATATAATAACTGGGCGTTGGCACAAAGGGTCCAGTCAATACGACAGCATATCCAATATTTTGAAACACATTAGGATTGATGGCAAACATGTAGTACTAGGTAGACATGATTACTTTAGTTGAGAATTAAAAGAATGTTATATGCCCATATAATAACTGGGCGTTGGCACAAAGGTTATAAATAATACGGCAGCACATCCAATATTTTGAAACACATTAGGATTGATGGCAAACATGTAGTACTAGGTAGACATGATTACTTTAGTTGAAAATTAAAAGAATGTTATATGCCCATATAATAACTGGGCGTTGGCACAAAGGGTCTAGTCAATACGACAGCATATCCAATATTTTGAAACACATTAGGATTGATGGCAAACATGTAGTACTAGGTAGACATGATTACTTTAGTTTAGAATTAAAAAGAATGTTATATGCCCATATAATAACTGGGCGTTGGCACAAAGGTTATAAATAATACGACAGCATATCCAATATTTTGAAACACATTAGGATTGATGGCAAACATGTAGTACTAGGTAGACATGATTACTTTAGTTGAAAATTAAAAGAATGTTATATGCCCATATAATAACTGGGCGTTGGCACAAAGGGTCTACTCAATACGACAGCATATCCAATATTTTGAAACACATTAGGATTGATGGCAAACATGTAGTACTAGGTAGACATGATTACTTTAGTTGAAAATTAAAAGAATGTTATATGCCCATATAATAACTGGGCGTTGGCACAAAGGGTCTACTCAATACGACAGCATATCCAATATTTTGAAACACATTAGGATTGATGGCAAACATGTAGTACTAGGTAGACATGATTACTTTAGTTGAAAATTAAAAGAATGTTATATGCCCATATAATAACTGGGCGTTGGCACAAAGGGTCTAGTCAATACGACAGCATATCCAATATTTTGAAACACATTAGGATTGATGGCAAACATGTAGTACTAGGTAGACATGATTACTTTAGTTGAGAATTAAAAGAATGTTATATGCCCATATAATAACTGGGCGTTGGCACAAAGGTTATAAATAATACGACAGCATATCCAATATTTTGAAACACATTAGGATTGATGGCAAACATGTAGTACTAGGTAGACATGATTACTTTATTTAAAAACTAAAATAATGTTATATGCCCATATAATAACTGGGCGTTGGCACAAAGGGGTCCAGTCAATACGACAGCATATCCAATATTTTGAAACACATTAGGATTGATGGCAAACATGTAGTACTAGGTAGACATGATTACTTTATTTGAAAACTAAAAGAATGTTATATGCCTATATAATAACTGGGCGTTGGCACAAAGGTTATAAATAATACGGCAGCACATCCAATATTTTGAAACACATTAGGATTGATGGCAAACATGTAGTACTAGGTAGACATGATTACTTTAGTTGAAAATTAAAAGAATGTTATATGCCCATATAATAACTGGGCGTTGGCACAAAGGGTCTACTCAATACGACAGCATATCCAATATTTTGAAACACATTAGGATTGATGGCAAACATGTAGTACTAGGTAGACATGATTACTTTATTTGAAAACTAAAAGAATGTTATATGCCCATATAATAACTAAGCGTTGGCACAAAGGGTCCAGTCAATACGACAGCATATCCAATATTTTGAAACACATTAGGATTGATGGCAAACATGTAGTACTAGGTAGACATGATTACTTTAGTTGAAAACTAAAAGAATGTTATATGCCCATATAATAACTGGGCGTTGGCACAAAGGGTCTACTCAAAATTTGAAAATTAAAAAAATGTTATATGCCCATACATATAATAACTGGGCGTTGGCACAAAGGTTATAAATAATACGGCAGCACATCCAATTATGATTATGACATGATTACTTTATTTGAAAACTAAAAGAATGTTATATGCCCATATAATAACTGGGCGTTGGCACAAAGGGTCCAGTCAATACGACAGCATATCCAATATTTTGAAACACATTAGGATTGATGGCAAACATGTAGTACTAGGTAGACATGATTACTTTAGTTGAAAACTAAAAGAATGTTATATGCCCATATAATAACTGGGCGTTGGCACAAAGGGTCTACTCAAAATTTGAAAATTAAAAAATTTTATATGCCCATACATATAATAACTGGGCGTTGGCACAAAGGTTATAAATAATACGGCAGCACATCCAATTATGATTATGACATGATTACTTTATTTGAAAACTAAAAGAATGTTATATGCCCATATAATAACTGGGCGTTGGCACAAAGGGTCTACTCAATACGGCAGCACATCCAATATTTTGAAACACATTAGGATTGATGGCAAACATGTAGTACTAGGTAGACATGATTACTTTATTTGAAAACTAAAATAATGTTATATGCCCATATAATAACTGGGCGTTGGCACAAAGGGTCCAGTCAATACGACAGCATATCCAATATTTTGAAACACATTAGGATTGATGGCAAACATGTAGTACTAGGTAGACATGATTACTTTAGTTGAGAATTAAAAGAATGTTATATGCCCATATAATAACTGGGCGTTGGCACAAAGGTTATAAATAATACGGCAGCACATCCAATATTTTGAAACACATTAGGATTGATGGCAAACATGTAGTACTAGGTAGACATGATTACTTTAGTTGAAAATTAAAAAGAATGTTATATGCCCATATAATAACTGGGCGTTGGCACAAAGGGTCTACTCAATACGACAGCATATCCAATATTTTGAAACACATTAGGATTGATGGCAAACATGTAGTACTAGGTAGACATGATTACTTTATTTGAAAACTAAAAGAATGTTATATGCCCATATAATAACTGGGCGTTGGCACAAAGGGTCTAGTCAATACGACAGCATATCCAATATTTTGAAACACATTAGGATTGATGGCAAACATGTAGTACTAGGTAGACATGATTACTTTAGTTGAGAATTAAAAGAATGTTATATGCCCATATAATAACTGGGCGTTGGCACAAAGGGTCTACTCAATACGACAGCATATCCAATATTTTGAAACACATTAGGATTGATGGCAAACATGTAGTACTAGGTAGACATGATTACTTTAGTTGAAAATTAAAAGAATGTTATATGCCCATATAATAACTGGGCGTTGGCACAAAGGGTCTAGTCAATACGACAGCATATCCAATATTTTGAAACACATTAGGATTGATGGCAAACATGTAGTACTAGGTAGACATGATTACTTTAGTTGAGAATTAAAAGAATGTTATATGCCCATATAATAACTGGGCGTTGGCACAAAGGTTATAAATAATACGACAGCATATCCAATATTTTGAAACACATTAGGATTGATGGCAAACATGTAGTACTAGGTAGACATGATTACTTTAGTTGAAAATTAAAAGAATGTTATATGCCCATATAATAACTGGGCGTTGGCACAAAGGGTCTACTCAATACGACAGCATATCCAATATTTTGAAACACATTAGGATTGATGGCAAACATGTAGTACTAGGTAGACATGATTACTTTAGTTGAAAATTAAAAGAATGTTATATGCCCATATAATAACTGGGCGTTGGCACAAAGGGTCTACTCAATACGACAGCATATCCAATATTTTGAAACACATTAGGATTGATGGCAAACATGTAGTACTAGGTAGACATGATTACTTTAGTTGAAAATTAAAAGAATGTTATATGCCCATATAATAACTGGGCGTTGGCACAAAGGGTCTAGTCAATACGACAGCATATCCAATATTTTGAAACACATTAGGATTGATGGCAAACATGTAGTACTAGGTAGACATGATTACTTTAGTTGAGAATTAAAAGAATGTTATATGCCCATATAATAACTGGGCGTTGGCACAAAGGTTATAAATAATACGACAGCATATCCAATATTTTGAAACACATTAGGATTGATGGCAAACATGTAGTACTAGGTAGACATGATTACTTTATTTAAAAACTAAAATAATGTTATATGCCCATATAATAACTGGGCGTTGGCACAAAGGGTCCAGTCAATACGACAGCATATCCAATATTTTGAAACACATTAGGATTGATGGCAAACATGTAGTACTAGGTAGACATGATTACTTTATTTGAAAACTAAAAGAATGTTATATGCCTATATAATAACTGGGCGTTGGCACAAAGGTTATAAATAATACGGCAGCACATCCAATATTTTGAAACACATTAGGATTGATGGCAAACATGTAGTACTAGGTAGACATGATTACTTTAGTTGAAAATTAAAAGAATGTTATATGCCCATATAATAACTGGGCGTTGGCACAAAGGGTCTACTCAATACGACAGCATATCCAATATTTTGAAACACATTAGGATTGATGGCAAACATGTAGTACTAGGTAGACATGATTACTTTATTTGAAAACTAAAAGAATGTTATATGCCCATATAATAACTGGGCGTTGGCACAAAGGGTCCAGTCAATACGACAGCATATCCAATATTTTGAAACACATCAGGTAGACATGATTACTTTATTTGAAAACTAAAAGAATGTTATATGCCCATATAATAACTGGGCGTTGGCACAAAGGGTCTAGTCAATACGACAGCATATCCAATATTTTGAAACACATTAGGATTGATGGCAAACATGTAGTACTAGGTAGACATGATTACTTTAGTTGAGAATTAAAAGAATGTTATATGCCCATATAATAACTGGGCGTTGGCACAAAGGGTCTACTCAATACGACAGCATATCCAATATTTTGAAACACATTAGGATTGATGGCAAACATGTAGTACTAGGTAGACATGATTACTTTAGTTGAAAATTAAAAGAATGTTATATGCCCATATAATAACTGGGCGTTGGCACAAAGGGTCTAGTCAATACGACAGCATATCCAATATTTTGAAACACATTAGGATTGATGGCAAACATGTAGTACTAGGTAGACATGATTACTTTAGTTGAGAATTAAAAGAATGTTATATGCCCATATAATAACTGGGCGTTGGCACAAAGGGTCTAGTCAATACGACAGCATATCCAATATTTTGAAACACATTAGGATTGATGGCAAACATGTAGTACTAGGTAGACATGATTACTTTAGTTGAAAATTAAAAGAATGTTATATGCCCATATAATAACTGGGCGTTGGCACAAAGGGTCTAGTCAATACGACAGCATATCCAATATTTTGAAACACATTAGGATTGATGGCAAACATGTAGTACTAGGTAGACATGATTACTTTAGTTGAAAATTAAAAGAATGTTATATGCCCATATAATAACTGAGCGTTGGCACAAAGGGTCTACTCAATACGACAGCATATCCAATATTTTGAAACACATTAGGATTGATGGCAAACATGTAGTACTAGGTAGACATGATTACTTTATTTGAAAAGTAAATGAATGTTATATGCCCATATAATAACTGGGCGTTGGCACAAAGGGTCTAGTCAATCCGACAGCATATGCAATATTTTGAAACACATTAGGATTGATGGCAAACATGTAGTACTAGGTAGACATGATTACTTTATTTATAATAACTGGGCGTTGGCACAAAGGGTCTAGTCAATACGACAGCATATGCAATATTTTGAAACACATTAGGATTGATGGCAAACATGTAGTACTAGGTAGACATGATTACTTTATTTAAAAACTAAAAGAATGTTATATGCCCATATAATAACTGGGCGTTGGCACAAAGGGTCTAGTCAATACGACAGCATATCCAATATTTTGAAACACATTAGGATTGATGGCAAACATGTAGTACTAGGTAGACATGATTACTTTAGTTGAAAATTAAAAGAATGTTATATGCCCATATAATAACTGGGCGTTGGCACAAAGGGTCTAGTCAATACGACAGCATATCCAATATTTTGAAACACATTAGGATTGATGGCAAACATGTAGTACTAGGTAGACATGATTACTTTAGTTGAAAATTAAAAGAATGTTATATGCCCATATAATAACTGGGCGTTGGCACAAAGGGTCTAGTCAATACGGCAGCACATCCAATATTTTGAAACACATTAGGATTGATGGCAAACATGTAGTACTAGGTAGACATGATTACTTTATTTAAAAACTAAAAGAATGTTATATGCCCATATAATAACTGGGCGTTGGCACAAAGGGTCCAGTCAATACGACAGCATATCCAATATTTTGAAACACATCATGTCTACTAGGTAGACATGATTACTTTAGTTGAAAACTAAAAAGAATGTTATATGCCCATATAATAACTGGGCGTTGGCACAAAGGGTCTACTCAAAATTTGAAAATTAAAAAAAATGTTATATGCCCATACATATAATAACTGGGCGTTGGCACAAAGGTTATAAATAATACGGCAGCACATCCAATTATGATTATGACATGATTACTTTATTTGAAAACTAAAAGAATGTTATATGCCCATATAATAACTGGGCGTTGGCACAAAGGGTCTACTCAATACGGCAGCACATCCAATATTTTGAAACACATTAGGATTGATGGCAAACATGTAGTACTAGGTAGACATGATTACTTTATTTGAAAACTAAAAAGAATGTTATATGCCTATATAATAACTGGGCGTTGGCAAAAAGGTTATAAATAATACGGCAGCACATTCAATATTTTGAAACACATTAGGATTGATGGCAAACATGTAGTACTAGGTAGACATGATTACTTTATTTAAAAACTAAAATAATATATATGCCCATATAATAACTGGGCGTTGGCACAAAGGGTCCAGTCAATACGACAGCATATCCAATATTTTGAAACACATTAGGATTGATGGCAAACATGTAGTACTAGGTAGACATGATTACTTTAGTTGAGAATTAAAAGAATGTTATATGCCCATATAATAACTGGGCGTTGGCACAAAGGTTATAAATAATACGGCAGCACATCCAATATTTTGAAACACATTAGGATTGATGGCAAACATGTAGTACTAGGTAGACATGATTACTTTAGTTGAAAATTAAAAGAATGTTATATGCCCATATAATAACTGGGCGTTGGCACAAAGGGTCTACTCAATACGACAGCATATCCAATATTTTGAAACACATTAGGATTGATGGCAAACATGTAGTACTAGGTAGACATGATTACTTTATTTGAAAACTAAAAGAATGTTATATGCCCATATAATAACTGGGCGTTGGCACAAAGGGTCTAGTCAATACGACAGCATATCCAATATTTTGAAACACATTAGGATTGATGGCAAACATGTAGTACTAGGTAGACATGATTACTTTAGTTGAGAATTAAAAGAATGTTATACGCCCATATAATAACTGGGCGTTGGCACAAAGGGTCTACTCAATACGACAGCATATCCAATATTTTGAAACACATTAGGATTGATGGCAAACATGTAGTACTAGGTAGACATGATTACTTTAGTTGAAAATTAAAAGAATGTTATATGCCCATATAATAACTGGGCGTTGGCACAAAGGGTCTAGTCAATACGACAGCATATCCAATATTTTGAAACACATTAGGATTGATGGCAAACATGTAGTACTAGGTAGACATGATTACTTTAGTTGAGAATTAAAAGAATGTTATATGCCCATATAATAACTGGGCGTTGGCACAAAGGGTCTAGTCAATACGGCAGCACATCCAATATTTTGAAACACATTAGGATTGATGGCAAACATGTAGTACTAGGTAGACATGATTACTTTATTTAAAAACTAAAAGAATGTTATATGCCCATATAATAACTGGGCGTTGGCACAAAGGGTCCAGTCAATACGACAGCATATCCAATATTTTGAAACACATCATGTCTACTAGGTAGACATGATTACTTTAGTTGAAAACTAAAAGAATGTTATATGCCCATATAATAACTGGGCGTTGGCACAAAGGGTCTACTCAAAATTTGAAAATTAAAAAAATGTTATATGCCCATACATATAATAACTGGGCGTTGGCACAAAGGTTATAAATAATACGGCAGCACATCCAATTATGATTATGACATGATTACTTTATTTGAAAACTAAAAGAATGTTATATGCCCATATAATAACTGGGCGTTGGCACAAAGGGTCTACTCAATACGGCAGCACATCCAATATTTTGAAACACATTAGGATTGATGGCAAACATGTAGTACTAGGTAGACATGATTACTTTATTTGAAAACTAAAAGAATGTTATATGCCTATATAATAACTGGGCGTTGGCAAAAAGGTTATAAATAATACGGCAGCACATTCAATATTTTGAAACACATTAGGATTGATGGCAAACATGTAGTACTAGGTAGACATGATTACTTTATTTAAAAACTAAAATAATATATATGCCCATATAATAACTGGGCGTTGGCACAAAGGGTCCAGTCAATACGACAGCATATCCAATATTTTGAAACACATTAGGATTGATGGCAAACATGTAGTACTAGGTAGACATGATTACTTTAGTTGAGAATTAAAAGAATGTTATATGCCCATATAATAACTGGGCGTTGGCACAAAGGGTCTACTCAATACGACAGCATATCCAATATTTTGAAACACATTAGGATTGATGGCAAACATGTAGTACTAGGTAGACATGATTACTTTATTTGAAAACTAAAAGAATGTTATATGCCCATATAATAACTGGGCGTTGGCACAAAGGGTCTAGTCAATACGACAGCATATCCAATATTTTGAAACACATTAGGATTGATGGCAAACATGTAGTACTAGGTAGACATGATTACTTTAGTTGAGAATTAAAAGAATGTTATACGCCCATATAATAACTGGGCGTTGGCACAAAGGGTCTACTCAATACGACAGCATATCCAATATTTTGAAACACATTAGGATTGATGGCAAACATGTAGTACTAGGTAGACATGATTACTTTAGTTGAAAATTAAAAGAATGTTATATGCCCATATAATAACTGGGCGTTGGCACAAAGGGTCTAGTCAATACGACAGCATATCCAATATTTTGAAACACATTAGGATTGATGGCAAACATGTAGTACTAGGTAGACATGATTACTTTAGTTGAGAATTAAAAGAATGTTATATGCCCATATAATAACTGGGCGTTGGCACAAAGGTTATAAATAATACGACAGCATATCCAATATTTTGAAACACATTAGGATTGATGGCAAACATGTAGTACTAGGTAGACATGATTACTTTATTTAAAAACTAAAATAATGTTATATGCCCATATAATAACTGGGCGTTGGCACAAAGGGTCCAGTCAATACGACAGCATATCCAATATTTTGAAACACATTAGGATTGATGGCAAACATGTAGTACTAGGTAGACATGATTACTTTATTTGAAAACTAAAAGAATGTTATATGCCTATATAATAACTGGGCGTTGGCACAAAGGGTCTACTCAATACGACAGCATATCCAATATTTTGAAACACATTAGGATTGATGGCAAACATGTAGTACTAGGTAGACATGATTACTTTAGTTGAGAATTAAAAGAATGTTATATGCCCATATAATAACTGGGCGTTGGCACAAAGGTTATAAATAATACGACAGCATATCCAATATTTTGAAACACATTAGGATTGATGGCAAACATGTAGTACTAGGTAGACATGATTACTTTAGTTGAAAATTAAAAGAATGTTATATGCCCATATAATAACTGGGCGTTGGCACAAAGGGTCTACTCAATACGACAGCATATCCAATATTTTGAAACACATTAGGATTGATGGCAAACATGTAGTACTAGGTAGACATGATTACTTTATTTGAAAACTAAAAGAATGTTATATGCCCATATAATAACTAAGCGTTGGCACAAAGGGTCCAGTCAATACGACAGCATATCCAATATTTTGAAACACATTAGGATTGATGGCAAACATGTAGTACTAGGTAGACATGATTACTTTAGTTGAAAACTAAAAGAATGTTATATGCCCATATAATAACTGGGCGTTGGCACAAAGGGTCTACTCAAAATTTGAAAATTAAAAAAATGTTATATGCCCATACATATAATAACTGGGCGTTGGCACAAAGGTTATAAATAATACGGCAGCACATCCAATTATGATTATGACATGATTACTTTATTTGAAAACTAAAAGAATGTTATATGCCCATATAATAACTGGGCGTTGGCACAAAGGGTCCAGTCAATACGACAGCATATCCAATATTTTGAAACACATTAGGATTGATGGCAAACATCTAGTACTAGGTAGCCATGATTACTTTAGTTGAAAACTAAAAGAATGTTATATGCCTATATAATAACTGGGCGTTGGCACAAAGGTTATAAATAATACGGCAGCACATCCAATATTTTGAAACACATTAGGATTGATGGCAAACATGTAGTACTAGGTAGACATGATTACTTTATTTAAAAACTAAAAGAATGTTATATGCCCATATAATAACTGGGCGTTGGCACAAAGGGTCTAGTCAATACGACAGCATATCCAATATTTTGAAACACATTAGGATTGATGGCAAACATGTAGTACTAGGTAGACATGATTACTTTAGTTGAAAATTAAAAGAATGTTATATGCCCATATAATAACTGGGCGTTGGCACAAAGGGTCTACTCAATACGACAGCATATCCAATATTTTGAAACACATTAGGATTGATGGCAAACATGTAGTACTAGGTAGACATGATTACTTTATTTAAAAACTAAAAGAATGTTATATGCCCATATAATAACTGGGCGTTGGCACAAAGGGTCCAGTCAATACGACAGCATATCCAATATTTTGAAACACATCATGTCTACTAGGTAGACATGATTACTTTAGTTGAAAACTAAAAGAATGTTATATGCCCATATAATAACTGGGCGTTGGCACAAAGGGTCTACTCAAAATTTGAAAATTAAAAAAATGTTATATGCCCATACATATAATAACTGGGCGTTGGCACAAAGGTTATAAATAATACGGCAGCACATCCAATATTTTGAAACACATTAGGATTGATGGCAAACATGTAGTACTAGGTAGACATGATTACTTTATTTGAAAACTAAAAGAATGTTATATGCCCGTATAATAACTGGGCGTTGGCACAAAGGGTCTAGTCAATACGACAGCATATCCAATATTTTGAAACACATTAGGATTGATGGCAAACATGTAGTACTAGGTAGACATGATTACTTTAGTTGAAAATTAAAAGAATGTTATATGCCCATATAATAACTGGGCGTTGGCACAAAGGTTATAAATAATACGGCAGCACATCCAATATTTTGAAACACATTAGGATTGATGGCAAACATGTAGTACTAGGTAGACATGATTACTTTATTTGAAAACTAAAAGAATGTTATATGCCCATATAATAACTGGGCGTTGGCACAAAGGTTATAAATAATACGGCAGCACATCCAATATTTTGAAACACATTAGGATTGATGGCAAACATGTAGTACTAGGTAGACATGATTACTTTATTTGAAAACTAAAAGAATGTTATATGCCCATATAATAACTGGGCGTTGGCACAAAGGGTCTAGTCAATACGACAGCATATCCAATATTTTGAAACACATTAGGATTGATGGCAAACATGTAGTACTAGGTAGACATGATTACTTTAGTTGAAAATTAAAAGAATGTTATATGCGCATATAATAACTGGGCGTTGGCACAAAGGTTATAAATAATACGGCAGCACATCCAATATTTTGAAACACATTAGGATTGATGGCAAACATGTAGTACTAGGTAGACATGATTACTTTATTTGAAAACTAAAAGAATGTTATATGCCCATATAATAACTGGGCGTTGGCACAAAGGTTATAAATAATACGGCAGCACATCCAATATTTTGAAACACATTAGGATTGATGGCAAACATGTAGTACTAGGTAGACATGATTACTTTATTTGAAAACTAAAAGAATGTTATATGCCCATATAATAACTGGGCGTTGGCACAAAGGTTATAAATAATACGGCAGCACATCCAATATTGTGAAACACATTAGGATTGATGGCAAATATGTAGTACCTAGTAAGGTAGACATGATTACTTTAGTTGAAAATTAAAAGAATGTTATATGCCCATATAATAACTGAGCGTTGCCGCGAAAATGGAGAGCCGCAAACTCCATTAAATGTAATGAATGTAGTCGTCCGGTGCGCTTAAAGTGTGTTGATATGGGATCAGCTACTTCACTTGTAAGCGTTGTGCGTCTGATATAGATGTTGAAGAGAACGATGAGTAATGTGAAAACTAGAGCCGGTAGTTCCATCGATAAAATAATCGGCGGAGTCATCGATAGAATCGATGGTTTTTCTATTTTGTAAAATATCGATATCATATATACCTTATATCGATACATTGATACCTTAAAATTCATATCAGAGTGCAGGTTTATTTTTCAGAATTTTTATACCATGCAGTAAATGGTATATTAAAGTCGTGAAATTCATGCTACTTATACTAATTTAAATCATATTAGCATTCAAGGGGTTTTTTAATTAAATTTTCTCCCCAACTTATATCATAATATATGCATTATCGTTAAGCATCAATGTCTAGCAAAGTAGAAAATGCCAATGCAGCATGAACTCTTAACCCTTAGAATTATACTCACACATATCAGATGTATATATCAATATTAGTGAATAAATGAATGAATGAAAAATCATAATAACATAATAAATTTATTCGGCAAATGGAAAAAACGGACAAGAATAAAAAAAAGGCTTATTTTTACGCACAACAATTATTCGGACAATTTTCGGCTATTCTTTTTTTCTTAAAAAAATGCAACGGTAATCAGGTAACAAAAAAATTAACGCGTGTGGGTGTGCTGTGATAAGAAGTGTGTTGTGAGTGTGGGTGGGGTATGCTGTGATAAAGAGTGTGTTCTAGGCGTGCGGGGAAAAAAATAATAATAATTATGCTGTGATAAGGAGTGTGTTTTGCATTAAGAAATAATAGCTAATAACAAGTTCAACAAATCGGACAATTAAGATATATTTTAAAAATACTTTCTTTTAACATTAATAGAATCAATCAGTTTTTATTTGAATTTGAAGGAGTCATTTTTCTAAAGGATTGTGAAGCATTGACTGATATTTAACATTATTTACTGGATCGTAACAATCATTTCAACTATTGCGGCTGCCTCTATAAAGATAACATAGAAAATCCAAATACTTGCGCATGCTACTTGATGCTTGGACAAATACAGAAAGCAGAAGATATTATGAGAAAATACAAATTACTTCAATTACGAATGTTAATGAAATAAAATTTTCATATTTTGCATGAACATTCATAAAATACACATCATAGCTGAAAATTACATTTTGAAGCTGAAATAAAGAAAACCCCAACTCAATGAAGGAAATCCCGTTTTTTCTTTTTAATTCTTTTTATTTATTGTTGTTAAATTTGAGATCTGGAATAAAGAAAACCCAAACTTCAATGAAGAAATTCAAATTTTGTTACTTCTAATTCTTTTTTTATTTATTCATGCATGCATTTGTTTACATGGATCGTTTAATTATATTTATATAATTTTGATTATTATGACTAATTTTAACAATTGAGAAGCGTTCGCTACTCCATTAATCAATGAATGAATCACTAATCATGGAATTATACTTTTTAGTTAAGTACAAAACATGTTCGGGTAGTCTCACTGCAATGGATCCTCCATACCTAGTTTGGGCTCGCCAACCTCTTGGGATGGGGATGGCTACATTAGCCTGCATCTTCGATATGGTTAGCAAAGGAGTCGCCCCATACCACGAATTCTTTGACATTTCATTAAATTGATTTAAAAGCGCTATATCATCCTGAATTATGACGTTTTCTGGAATTGGCTCTTGATTCTGATGTTATTGTTGCTGTTGTTGTTGCTGTTGTTGTTGCTGTTGCTGTTGCTGTTGTTGCTGCTGATGCTGATGCTGTTGTTGTTGTTGTTGATGCAATTGTTGCTGCAATTGCTGTTGTTGGTGTTGTTGAATTTGCAGTTTCTGCTGCTGCTGAATCAATTGCTGCATGTGGGTCCCATCAGTTGCTTCAAGAACTGACAGGTCCAGACGTTTGATTCCATTAAACGAATATTTTCTTCTTCTCGTTCTCTAGAGGTAATATACTACCTCCAATAACATAAAATGCAGAGTGCTGACATTCATCGAATGAAAAATTTAATGTATGTAAAAATGGATGTGTTTCACCACGTCTTAAAGAGAATAAAGGGTTTTTTGTTTACAGTCTGAAGGATTTGGGTTGACAAACACCTGAAGCAGTGGTGAAATAGCCTGCGCCTGAATAATTTGAAATGACTCCCAACCCACATGGCAAGTGCAGAATTGATCAGATGCTCCAATCTGCTGAATCCAAAACATAGTTTATTATGTTAGCGCAAATGAAATATAAAATATAAAATATTTGTTAGATGTGAAGTTTATGAACTACATACAATTGAGTAATAAAAATTTTGAGCACAGATGACCACAATCATAGTCCTGAAGCTTTTGTTCGTGTTGATAGTTGTATTGTATGCTGTATTGTTGATAGTTGTATGTCAAAATATCAAAATTTGATACAGGTTTATTAGGTAGCTGCTTTAAAAGTTTTTTGATTGAGGTGTAATTAAACCATATCCACTGCGATATGGTCCAAGGAAAAAACCCTTGCCTAAATCAATAGTCTCCATCCTTTGATTATGACGCTTTCTCTCTTCAAGCTCCCTAGCAGCAGCCTTAGTTTTCAAAATCGCTTGTATAATGCTTGAAGCACCTGAAGCAAGTCCTCCAAGCGCTCGTAGTGTAGCAAAAATTGGAAGAAAACCACCAATTTTGGGTACAGCAATGATGCGAGGAATTGTTATAGCTTTTTATCGTTTGAGTTAATCCTTTGATTTATAGCTTTGCGTGCTATTTGAATTTCTTTATTTCTCAATGTTGCAGCCGCCGCTCGAAGAATTTCATTGAATTTTTTCTTTCTTTTTGAGCAAGTTCCACTATTACTTTTATGCTTTCTTCTTTTAGGCCTCATCCTCATTCCTTTGCTTTAATAATATTAGTGATAAAATTACTATCAGATGCCTTTACTCGCTCCAACGCTTTATCAGCTAGCACTGTATCAGCAATGTCGCCTCTCAAGATCTTTGTTTTGTGAATAAGCTATATCGTGTTATCTGCAAGCGGCATCCAATTGATTGATTCCTTTATCACCACGTTCTAATCGTTTTTTTAGCTTTGTCCCAGGTCCACAAAACTGATATCCCGGAAGATGTAATTCTACGGGTAGATTAAATAATAAGACCACCTCCTCAGTTTACAACTGTTTTTATTTTAAAAATGTAGAGGCATTTTTATTTGAAACTCAGTGCATGAACTCACATTACTAAATGCGGAAGCAGAAGTGTTCAAAGGTTTTAAATATGAATCTTAAGAAGCAGCAAACCGATATCGAGGTTAAAAATTTTGATGTATCATCAAATGCTAATTCTGAAAGTTTGATTAGACATAGTGTTTTACTCCCCAACTCAATTAGAGCATTAATTGTTGGACCAAGTAATTGTGGAAAAACAAATCTAAAGCTTAGCTTGATTGAAAGTCCAAATGGACTGAAATTTAAAAATATTTATCTATACTCAAAATCACTATGTCAACCGAAATATGAATATTTAAATATTTAATATTTGATTGCTCTAATAAAGGGTATTGGTTGCTTAATTGTAAACATGAATTAGTATTGCTTGCTTATAAATAAAAGTGAATCACTAAATAATCATTTGATTACCATCAAAAAAGAAGAAGAAGAAATAGATAAAAAGCCTAAAGTTGGAAAAGAATCAGAATCAGCTATAAGCTCAATTCCGGTTAAAGAATCATTTTTCAATACTGATATTGAAAGACAAGATGAGTATGATAATGATGATGATGATTGAATAGGGATTCCGGGCGAAGCAAAGAATAACCCAATCTTCATTTGTTGAATTCAAAATATGAACTGATTTTATTTACAAAAGTGTTGTGTATATAAATGATTTCTTAAACTCTAGGAGGCGACATTTGTTCTTAAAAATGCTTATTCTAATGTTTATATTTCATG
Source organism: Drosophila insularis (assembly GCA_018903935.1). Classification (NCBI taxonomy): domain Eukaryota; kingdom Metazoa; phylum Arthropoda; class Insecta; order Diptera; family Drosophilidae; genus Drosophila; species Drosophila insularis. Next base: position 47,844 of record JAEIFP010000146.1, on the reverse strand, counting down.
CTCAGCGTTGGCTACTTGATACCGCGCCGCTGTTATAATCTTAAGTGTTTTCCACAGAGTGTGGATGCATGTTTTGTTTGGTATTAAGCAATAATTGTCATATGAATCTTTATGACTTAGTTTTGTTTTTATGTTTTTGTTTCGTTTTGTATATTTCTTTGGTCAATCTGATTTGGTGAAGCCAATTCAGATGAACACGATGTTTAATCTTAAACATTCTGCCAAGGGCCGCCAAATGCGACGTTTTGGAATTTATTTTTATAGTTAATTGTCTTATACAAATTTTTATTAATATTATCATTAGTAAGAAAACTATTGTTAAAGAAGCATGTAAAGTTACATTATGGACACTCAAACCTAGTCAATCTGATGTTCCTTTACCGATTGTAACTGACTTCCTATTCTTACAAATTCTGCTGTATGGTTTACTAAATTGGCTTCTACTGGATTTCATTTATTTTATATTTGGCATATTACTAATATCGCCCAATGCTTAACAATTTTTGTTTCGGGATATCTACCCACTGCTGATGTGCATTACTATGTTGACTTCTAGCCTTTTTATATGGTGGAAATTTTAAAAAATAACTACTTTTATTTTTCGACTTGTTCCAATCTGATCTTTGCTCCACTTTGTTTAAATATTGCTGATAGCTAAAATTTGAGTTGTTATTTTGTTTATTCTTAGATGTTGTCCTTTTATAAATATTTTGCCTTGTCCGCCCTTTTTGTAATGCAGATTCGGACAATTTATTACCGGAATCTATTTTGACATTATTTTTTTTATAATCATTATTTGATTCAACCATTGCCATTTCAATATTCTTATTTTGTACTGGGATATCCACTTTTTCTTCGCCAGTTTTCACTGTACCTCCAAAGTGAGGTCCTGCCGGGGGGCATACATTTATTTCTTTATTATTTTGACAAATTATTTCTTTTACCTCAGCTTTTATCTTACCTCCAAGGTGAGGTCCTGCTGAGGGAGTCAAATGCTGACTTATTTCTTGAATTTTGTTGTTGAGTTTGTTTTGAATTGTACTGTATTTATTTCCACGTTTACCTTTGTTCTTCTCCCAACGCTGTTGCATACCTCTGACATCTATTGTTGTTGCCACTACCGATTTATTATTTTTCGATTTGGTGCATCCCGAGACGATCCAACCAAATTGAGTATTTTGGCCTAGTAGGCCATCAATCTTTGTAACTCCCCCTTTTAAGATTTGGGTATATACGTTTACTCCCATTATTATATCAACCTTACCAGGTTTATTAAAGGTAGGATCAGCTAGTACGTAGGATTGCCATTTTGACATATCCACGTCTACCGTTTTTAATGGAAGAGTTTTCATTATCTTTGGCAACACAATCGCCTCAACCTTAAGATGACTTTTCCAAGGATTTCGCGTCTTCACATCTATTTTTACCTTATATTTTGATTTTTTGGCATTTATTGAGGACACGCCCTTTATTTCTGTATGTTGTTTAATTTTCGGTAATTTTAATATTTGAGCTGCCTCTTCAGACAAAATTGTGCTCTGTGAACCATTATCAATTAGGGCTCTTAGAGTCTTATATCCTCCATTTACATTTTTTACTTGTATTAGGGCTGTGGCCAACAGTGTGGATTGAGCCGTTATACAAGTATTAACTCTCTCCTGTATTTCTTCAAAATGGAGTAGAGTATGGTGTCCTTTACTGCACAATGAACAGACCATCTCATTAGTGCATTCTTTATTGCTTGAATGGTTCAAGCATCGTGTGCACAGCTGCACTTTTCTGGTCGTTTCATACCTTTCCATAGGTGTCAAACCTTTAAATTTATAGCACTTATACGCTTTATGCCCGGCAACTTTGCAAATCGGACAGTTATTTTCAAAAAACCCATATGAATCCACTTTTTGCGGGTTTTTCTCTTCTTTCCTCATGGCACTTAGCGAACAATATCTTTGCTCCAAGTATTCCATGACATCAGAAAGCATTTGTATCTGCCTTGTTTTCCTAATCTGACTCTCATACAATTGTAGAGCCTCCCTGTCAAATTTCCTAAGTACGAGTTGTGCGAATATTACGTCAACTTCATCGGACAAATTTGCTTTAATTTTAATTAAGTGCACTGACTCATTAATTATGTCAATCACTCCTTTTACACTCTTTGCGGATTCATTGTTGATCATCGGTAGATCAACGATCCGACTTAATTGTTCGGAAAATACCCTCCGATTATTTTCATACCGCTTGGTCAACAGTTCCCAAGCGGCACTATAACTGTCAGCTGAACCTGACAATAAATGAGCTACCATGCTCCTCGCTTCGCCCTTTAATGCGGATTTTAAATAATTGAATTTAAGAGTAAGATTCAAATCCTCTCTTTTTTCAATTAATTCCGTAAATAACTCTACAAACAGGTCCCATTCTCTTGGCTCTCCAGAGAATGTGGGTACCTGAATTTTTGGCAACACCGGTAATTCGCTTCTCACGGTTACATTCTCAACTTTCAAATCTTTCTGATCGTTTATTTTCTCTTCTAATGCTACCAAGGTATTCTGAAGGTCGAACTCCAATTCTTCTATGACCTCTTTAAACGTTTCATTATATCTGTATAGCTCATCTGTATAAGCCTGGCACTCCTGTACCTTCCTAAACAAGAATTTTATTTTCTTAATATACATTTCGCCTGTTCTATTGTCTATCGTACGTAAATCTTTGCTCACCATATCCAAATATTGCTGGAGCTGACGGACTTTTTCTTCAAATTTTTCCTGGTTAACCTTAGTGTTCTCATTACTGGAGGTCGCATTCCCGCGCGACTCTCCTTTGCTATCATCACCCATTTCTGACATATTCGCTTCTGCTTCAACTAACACCGACTTACTAGTGCCTGGTTTTTCTGCCTCTCCTATGGCTATAATTTTGGCAACTATCGTTAATGCTTCTTCATGTATTTTATTTCTGAAATAATCATGATCGAAATTTGGAGCAGTTTGGATCAATTTTTTGTTATTAGGTATCCATTGATTCCTTATCTGTTTTTGTAGGACTTGCTAGTTAGTGTAGGATCTAGTGCTTCTAACTGCCTCAACCTGGTATGTAACTCTGCCTGCTTCTCCAACACTTTTGCAGCCTTATTAGTGAACATTTTAACTTATGCGTATATTTGGATTATATAATGATAATAATAAAATATGAAGTACTTATGACTATTTTAATTTATATCTTATCTGATGATCCTGTTCGCTGCTGCTTGTCCGCCAATGGGTAGAGTTCGCCGTTTTTTTTTTTTACTGTGTCGTTGCTCAGCTGCTGTTGTCCAGGGCATATGGGCTCAGGCGGTACCGGTGCCGGTCAGCGCACCAGATTTCCTTGTATTGGCAGTGTACGTTCTCCAGCGACCCAGGGCACTCTTTGGTGCGCTCTATCAATCTTCTTGCCAGGACTTCTCTTACGTCTTGCGGGCGGCTGCCACCGTCCTTCTCTCGTCTCTGCAACTCTAAGTAGTTGCCTTGCTGCTGATCTGCTGCTTCTTTGTTGCCTACTTGCAACTCAATGTGTATATATACACTAAAAAATTTTTTTCGATATCAGGGCTTCGAATACGCCACACACCAACTTTATATTTTTATATTTTTTACCGCTGCCGAAATTATTGCAGTTGCTCGACTAGCCAAACTGCCTTTAAATACTCGGTCTCACGCACTTTTTATTTATTAAGCAATATGTTGCTTTTATATTATACTCTGTCTCTTACCACTGGTGGGGGAAAACAAGAGTTTTTTATTTTGCTACCTTTAGCTGATCTTAGCATTTACACTTGCATAAGAATCCAGACTTTAAGGAGCTGATTCATTCTCTGAGTCTCTTACCACTGGTGGGGGAAAACTACAGAGTTCCTTTTACTCGAAGGACCAAAATGAATAGGGATTCCGGGCGAAGCAAAGAATAACCCAATCTTCATTTGTTGAATTCAAAATATGAACTGATTTTATTTACAAAAGTGTTGTGTATATAAATGATTTCTTAAACTCTAGGAGGCGACATTTGTTCTTAAAAATGCTTATTCTAATGTTTATATTTCATGCTCAGCGTTGGCTACTTGACACCGCACCGCTGTTACAATCTTAAGTGTTTTCCACAGAGTGTGGATGAATGTTTTGTTTGGTATTAAGCAATAATTGTCATATGAATCTTTATGACTTAGTTTTGTTTTTATGTTTTTGTTTCGTTTTGTATATTTCTTTGGTCAATCTGATTTGGTGAAGCCAATTCAAATGAACACGATGTTTAATCTTAAACATTCTGCCAAGGGCCGCCAAATGCGACGTGTTGGAATTTATTTTTATAGTTAATTGTCTTATACAAATTTTTATACCATACACCCATAGGGTGAAATGGTATATTAAAGTCGCCAAAATGTATGTAACAGGCAGAAGGAAGCTTTTCCGACCCCATAAAGTATATATATTCTTGATCAGCATCAACAGCCGAGACGATCTAGCCATGTCCGTCCGACCGTCCGTCCGTCCGTCTGTATGAACACCTAGATCTCGGAGACTATAAGAGCTAGAGCCACCAAATTTGGTATGTAGACTCGTGTCATATGTACGCTTATCGAGTTTGTTTCAAATGTTTGCCACGCCCCCTACCGCCCCCGCAAATGATATAAAACCGATTTTCTTAAACACCATAGCAACTAGAGACACAAAATTTGGTATGTATATTTGCTTAGTAAACGCGCACATTTTGTATTTATAAAAATTTTGCCACGCCCCCTACCGCCCCGGCAAATCAAATAAAACCGATTTTCTCAAAACCTATTTTAGCTAGAGACACCATAGTTGGTATAAATATTTGCTTAGTAATTGCGCACAGTTTTGATGTGTAAAGATTTTGCCACGCCCCCTCCGCCCCCGTAATTTGAAAAAACTCGATTATCTCCCGTAATTTTCTACCTTGTGCAATCAAATTTAGCACACTTAAATTTGATACTAATGTTCAGCAAAATACCAAATTTGATCAAAATCGGAATAAAAATAGCCAAGTTATGCATATAAACGTTATTCCATATGGCCGGAGTTGGCCGTTGGCTGGTGGGGGCGCTAGGGTGCTCGAATGCTTGAGTGAGCGAAATACTAAGATATGCTTCTAAAAAGCATGCAAACAGATTTTTTTAAAAATACGAAAATGCATTGGTTATTATAAATTTAAAATATTTGTTTTACTGGTGTATGGTATATCCAAGTCGGCGAGACGACTTACTTACTTCATTTAAATACGAAAATGCATTGGTTATTATAAATTTAAAATATTTGTTGTCGGCGAGACGACTTACTTACTTCATTATTAATATTATCATTAGTTAGATAACTATTGTTAAGGAAGCAGACAAGTTACATGATGGACGCTCAAAACCTAGTCAATCTGATGTTTCTTTACCGATTGTAACTGACTTCCTATTCTTACCAATTCTGCTGTATGGTTTACTAAATTGGCTTCTACTGGATTTCATATTATTTTATATTTGGCATATTACTAATATCGCCCAATGCTTAACAATTTTTGTTTCGGGATATCTACCCACTGCTGATGTGCATTACTATGTTGACTTCTAGCCTTTTTATATGGTGGAAAATTTTAAAAATAACTACTTTTACTTTTCGACTTGTTCCAATCTGATCTTTGCTCCATTTTTTTTAATATCGCTGATAGCTAAAATTTAAGTTCTTGTTCTGTTTATTGTTAGATGTTGTTCTTTTATAACTATTTTGCCTTGTCTGCCTTTTTTGTAATGCAGATTCGGACAATTTATTACCGGAATCTATTTTGACACTATTTTTTTGATAATCATTATTTAATTCAACCATTGCCATTTCAATATTCTTATTTTGTACTGGAATATATACCTTTTCTTCCATAGTTTTCACTGTACCTCCAAAGTGAGGTCCTGCCGGGGGCATAAATTTCTTTCTGTATTACTTTCAAGAATTATTTCTTTTACCTCAGCTTTTTCTTACCTCCAAGGTGAGGTCCTGCTGGAGGAGTCAAATGCTGACTTATTTCTTGAATTTTGTTGTTGAGTTTGTTTTGAATTGTACTGGATTTATTTTCACGTTTACCTTTGTTCTTCTCCCAACGCTATTGCTTACCTGTGACATCTATTGTTGTTGCCACTACAGATTTATTACTTTTCGATTTGGTGCATCCCGAGACGATCCAACCAAATTGAGTATTTTGGCCTAGTAGGCCATCAATCTTTGCCCCCATTATTATATCAACCTTACCAGGTTTATTAAAGGTAGGATCAGCTAATACGTAGGATTGCCATTTTGACATATCCACGTCTACCGTTTTTAATGGAAGAGCTTTCATTAACTTTGGCATCACAATCGCCTCAACCTTAAGATGTCTTTTCCAGGGACTTCGCGTCTTCACATCTATTTTTACCTTATATCGTGTGCACAGCTGCACTTTTTTGGCCGTTTCATACCTTTCCATAGGTGTCAAACCTTTAAATTTATAGCACTTATACGCTTTATGCCCGGCAACTTTGCAAATCGGACAGTTATTTTCAAAAACCCCATATGAAACCATTTTTTGCGGGTTTTTCTCTTCTTTCCTCATGGCACTTAGCGAACAATATCTTTGCTCCAAGTATTCCATGACATCAGAAAGCATTTGTATCTGCCTTGTTTTCCTAATCTGACTCTCATACAATTGTATAGCCTCTCTATCAAATTTTCGAAGTATGTGTTGAGCGAATATTACGTCAACTTCATCGGACAAATTTGCTTTAATTTTAATTAAGTGCACTGACTCATTAATTAGGTCAATCACTCCTTTTACACTCTTTGCGGATTCATTGTTGATCATCGGTAGATCAACGATCCGACTTAATTTTTCAAAAAATACCCTCCGATTATTTTCATACCGTTGGTCAACAGTTCCCAAGCGGCATTATAACTGTCAGCTGAACCTGACAATAAATGAGCTACCATGCTCCTCGCTTCGCCCTTTAACGCGGATTTTAAATAATTAAACTTAAGAGTAGGACTCAGATCCTCTCTTTTTTCAATCAATTCCCCAAACAATTCCACAAACAGGTCCCATTCTCTAGGCTCTCCAGAAAATGTGGGTAGCTGAATTTTCGGCAACACCGGTAGTTCGCTTCTCACGGTTACATTCTCAGTTTCAACATTTTCCTTGTTGCTCATTTTCATTTCTAGCATTGACAATGAATTCTGGACATCGAACTCTAAATCATCCATAACATACTTTACTTTAACATCTTTTGTCAATACCTGGCACGCCTGTGCTTTCTCCCAGAAATAATTAATCTTATTAATATATATTATGCCTGTCCACCCCCCCCCCAAATATCCGGAGCCACATGTCTTCTCATTGCCTGTTGAGTTGTCTATAGTACGTAAATCTTTGGTTACCATATCTAAATAATCCTGGAGCTGTCGGACTCTATCCATAAATATATTCTGGTTAACCTTAGCATTTTCATTACTGGAGGTCGCATTTCCGCGCGACTCTCCTTTGCTATCATCACCCATTTCTGACATATTCGCTTCTGCTTCAACTAACACCGACTTACTAGTGCCTGGTTTTTCTGACTCTCCTGTAGCTATTATTTTGGCAACTATCTTTAACACTTCTTCATGAATTTTTTTTTTGAAATACTGATGATCGATCCCCTGCTGTAGCAATTTGTTATGAGTAGGTATCCATTGATTCCTTATCTCTTTTACTTCCTCGATCACCTTGCTAGTTAAGTTTTTAGTTTCTAAAGCTTCTAACTGCTTTAACCTTGTATGCAACTCTAACTGCTTCCCTAACCATTTGTCAGCCTTACTAGAAAACATTTTTATACCATACACCCATAGGGTGAAATGGTATATTAAAGTCGCCAAAGTGTATGTAACAGGCAGAAGGAAGCTTTTCCGACCCGTCTGTCCGTCTGTCCGTCCGTCCGTCCGTCCGTCCGTCTGTATGAACACCTAGATCTCGGAGACTATAAGAGCTAGAGCCACCAAATTTGGTATGTAGACTCGTGCAGTATGTACACTGATCAAGTTTATTTCAAATTTCTGCCACGCCCCCGACCGCCCCCGCAAATTATATAAAACCGATTTTCTCAAACACTATTCTAGCTAGAGACACCATAGTTGGTAGGAATTTTTGCTTGGTAATTGCGCGTATTTTTGATGTGTACAAATTTAGCCACGCACCCTTTCCGCCCCCGTAATTTGAAAAAACTCGATTATCTCCCGTAATTTGAAAAAACTCGATTATCTCCCGTAATTTGAAAAAACTCGATTATCTCCCGTAATTTTCTAGTTGCTAGAGACACAAAATTTGGTATGTATATTTGCTAGGTAAATGCGCACATTTTGTATTTGTAAAAATTTTGCCACGGCCCCTACCGCCCCCGCAAATTAAATAAAACCGATTTTCTCAAAAACTATTCTAGCTAGAGACACTATAGTTGGTAGGAATTTTTGCTTGGTAATTGCGCGCATTTTTGATGTGTAAAGATTTTGCCACGCCCCCTCCGCCCCCGTAATTTGAAAAAACTCGATTATCTCCCGTAATTTTCTACCTTGTGCAATCAAATTTAGCACACTTAAATTTGATACTAATATCAAGCAAAATACCAAATTGGATCAAAATCGGAATAAAAATAGTCAAGTTATACATATAAACGTTTTTCCATATGGCCGGAGTTGGCCGTTGGCTGGTGGGGGCGCTAGGGTGCTCGTATGCTTGAGTGAGCGAAATACTAAGATATGCTTGTAAAAAGCATGCAAACCGATTTTTTTAAAAATACGAAAATTCATTTGTTTTTATAAATTTGAAATATTTGTTTTATTGGTGTATGGTATACCCAAGTCGGCGCGACGACTTACTTACTTCATTTTAAATTAGGATGATCACCCAAGAATTTACAAACTGATGATAGTAAAGAGTTTTTCACCAAAACATTTAAGCAATTAATGAAGCAATATAATATAAATCGCTATTCAAGATAGTAGTTTAAAAGCTTCAATTGTTGAAAGATTTAATCGAACTATTAAAGAAATGATGTGGAAAGAGTTTAGTTTTAATGGAGCATATTGAATGGCTGGAGCATATTAAAATGTCTCCTTATGAAGTAAATTAAACAAATGGGAAAGAATTGTTGAGTAGTGTATAAAATAATAGAAAAATATTTACTGGCTCACGATTTCATGTGGGTGATTATGTTCGAATACATAAATATAAACATGTTTTTGAGAAAGGTTACACCCCTAACTGGACAAGTGAGATTTCCTGACACATATTTAGTTGAAAAAGTAATACGGAAGAAGGAAGTAAAGCATTCGTTAAGTGGTTAGGCTTCTCAAACGAACTTAACTCGTGGATAGATGACGGTAAATAAATGAAAATACCTAAAATGATGTAATCAAAATGCTGTTTTCAAAAAATTATGAAATGGCACAAAAACGATGATGATGTAATCAAAAATGCTTTTTTCAAAAAATGATGAAATGTTTTTTTCTGAAAAGAAAATGGAGAATGCAGTTTATAATGGTAAGATATTATTTAAATACTAATGTAGTATTTTCAAGCTGCGCACTTGTTTCTTAGAGCTCAAAATGATAGCGTTAAAATATCGCTTAATATTAAATTTTTAAAGCAAAGTGAAAAGTTGACTGAAGGATATCATGAAGCTGACATGATGCACAGCGCAATGCTAGTTTCATTGCCAAAGGATTATGGTGCTGAAGAATATCCACTTCTAGATCAACCTCCACCTCCAACAACAACGACAACTACTGCTGCACCCTCCCATGGAAATTATCAAGAGTATTTCACAGCAGATCAAGCGATTGAAGCATTCAGGAAAGATCTGGTGCTCAAAAAGAGCGTAATGTAGCTGGAATCGTTCAAAGCGAAAAACCATTCTATCGCCACTTTCGACTTCAATATAATGATTTCGCTTTAACTATTAGATGCAGATATAGCAATTATAGTATTAGAAGTCTGAAAATTACTTGCTATGAATATCATGAATATCAATCTGAGTGAATTATGTCTGTTCTTATGTATGTTGAGGAATTCAGTGTAGTTGTATATTATCATTATTATATTTATTTTTTTTATTTTTTTTCTTATTTTTTGTGTGTACAGTGTATGCATTTTTGAATTACAAAATTAACATATTATTAGTTGCATATATCTTATTTTTAAACAAACAATCGGAAAATGATTGAAAACTTATATTTGTTAATATTGATCTATTTATACCCTTTGCTTTTTTTACACAACCATTATCTTCAAGACGTAGTGAGTACATCTTGGGGCGCAACCCAACAAACTCTGTCATTATTTTACCATTGTTTTCATCCTTCATCATACCCAAAACTTTTTTATTGCACCTCGGTATTTGATATTTGTTGACTAAATCTTCTGAATATTCAGATGTATCAAATCTCATTTCAACATCATCGCGAATATCTGCATATACATCATTTACTCTAACGGTATAGATGAATGAGTCAGTATCCATATAGTTAAGACTTAACGCTTCTTTAAATTTAGGAAGAATATAACTGTAGTGGAAATCATACATTTGAAGCTTAGATAAGTCCAGTACACAAAACCCTAAGTACATAGGCTTATTATATACATTCATTAATCGCTTCATTTGTATTGCATACATATCCTCAGAAAAATGAGCTGAGCTATCGAAATTGGCTTTTGCTAATAATGCTCTAGCTCCTAATCTATTGCGATAAGTTGTTTCCCATGAAGTTACTATCTTAATATTTTTTCTTTTTTCAACATTCTCCATAGTCTTACCAAATACCGCATTATTCAATAGCTTAAAAAAATCTTTTTCAAAGCTAAGCCAAGGTGCTTGTTTAAATTTTAAAATTCTATGAATTTTTTTTAAGACTAATCCATTTTGTATACATTGCTGAAGATTTCTATAATGTATGGGATAATTATGTTTGTCCTCTAAGTCCGCGATTAGCTTTTCGACTGTACATAATTTTGTGGGCTTCTGATTACTTGGGCAAAACGCTAAATCGTTATGTAGATCATGTAAAGAAGATGGATATTCTAAAGTCACCTCAAGAATATAACCTTCTTCAGAATTCGCTGGAATATTTAAAACATTAAATGTGCTAACCTCCAAACCATTCATCCAACAAAAGTCTTTATATGGTATATAGAGACTAGCCCAACCATATAAATTATTTGCATCTAAATATAATAAAAACTGTGATGATTCTGCATCATTATAGTCCTTCATATATTTATGATTAGCTTTTGAGTATCTTTGTGTACATTGCACTAACCCTCCACGAATTCCTTTTTGAATAAATCTCTGCATATTAATATCAGTAAATAATTCTAGGGTTATCTCAGTTGATTTTAACATGGCATCCCATGATAAACCTGGTGTTGTATAATAGTGTGCAGGATCAAGTGAGTAAATTTTTTCACATATGGTGCGAAAATTTTCAAAAACATCTGCTGATAAGAGAACATCAGTTTTTAAATAAAGCTCCATGTAGTCCTTAAGTGTCTGACAGTGGAAATTATTCCAAACATTTTGCGCATGCTGATAATCTTCAGCAGAGCATTCACTATTCGAAAGTTTATTGAGAAATTTATCTCTAGTTGGTAATGTACTCTTATAAAGGATTGAAAATGAGGTCAAGTGCTCATATGGAAATACTCCTTTCCTACGCATTAGATCTAGTTGACACCCATCATCAGGGAAAAAACTTGAAGTGACTTTTATATCTTTTTTCTCTAAATTTGATCTAAACTTGCTGGTAAAAAACGAAATGAGTCTAAAAACCTTAATTCTATAATATTCTCTCCAACATTTATTAATTTTGAGATGGAAATGTATATCTCCTTATTAAGGAGTATAACTTTAATATCTCCTGGAACTTTAGATAATTCACGTACTAACAAATGTGAATCATATCGTGAAAAATTGTGAAAGTAAATTGGTATGAAATTTGGGATCTGATAATTAATATTACAAGCGTTGTGCGCTGCTCCTCTAAAGCTACCACTTAAATGACAATGATCTCGAACTCTATCATTTACCAAAACTTTGTTACATATATGACAATTTACTGTATGCTTAAATATATTTTTTTCCTCAGCAGACATAGATAGTGATATAACATAACAACATCCTGTATTAGGGATTTGATAAAAGTTTCACTTACATTTTCATCTGTATGTAATGAAAATTTATTCAAATTGTTGTTATATGAGCATTTAATGTAATAGCTATATGCTACTGGAATATGTTCTTGAATATTAACTACATTTTCACTTACATTTTGATTAACTGGTTTTAATATACATTCAAAATCTGCATAAACTGCAAACGGTACTTGCATTTTATTATTAAAGTTAGAAAATTGTAAATGCTTCCGTGATTCATTTGGCAGTATTGAAACCATTTTGCTGCAGTCCTCAGAGTGTGTCCTAGCATTCTTTGTGTAGTTAAGACACAGATCGCAAAAGTATAACTTCGCTGTATTAGCTGTCAGCTGTTTGCGTACAAGTCTATTGATGGATGGTATAGAGGGTATTTTTATACCCTTGCAGAGGGTATTATAAAATTGGTCAGATGTTTGTAACGCACAGAAGGAGACGTTTCCGACCCTATAAAGTATATATATTCTTGATCAGCATGAGAAGCTGAGTTGATATAGCCATGTCCGTCTGTCCGTCCGTCTGTGCGTATGCGTTTTACTCAGCCATCTTAAGAGCTATCGGGATGAAATTTTTTTTGGGGGCTTTTTATTACCTGGGAAATATAAAGTATGAAAATTGTCAGAATCGGACCACTATATCATATAGCTATTATAGACGTAGTCGTACAACGCTCAGTACGAACAAGTGGCCCATATGACACCAGGCCCGGGCCTGTTACAAATGACCCTATGTAAAGTTAATGTTACAACCTCTACCCACTCCGACCTAAGGGCATAGGCGTATTACATATATAAACATAAATTAAACTAAAGAAATAGAAAACATTAAATGTAATGAGATAAATAGGTTACATATAAAAAGAAAACAGGATAGGTTAAAATAAAGATGATTACAACTAATTACGAGCGAGGAAGGACAAGATCGCAGTTTTTATACCCGGAAGCGATTTTTCGGAACCGATAACGTGCCAAAGTCTGTTGTAGTCACTACATAGTATTCGAAAAGGTTCATGCAGAGAAAAGTTAGTTGTGCAAGTGGGAAGTATAAGCGGAACAGAAATGTTAATTTGGCTCAACAGCTCGGAAGAGTCAATCTCACCATTCAAAAGTTTGTAAAGAAAAGTTACACCAAGCATTATTCTACGATTAGTTAAAGAAGGAAGGTTAATTAACTGAAGTCGACTAGAATAAGATGGAAGTTGTACAGTTGGATCCCAGCGCAAATCACGAAAGGCAAAGAGTTAAAACTGTTTTTGTACAGATTCTAATTTGTTTTGATAAAACTCATATTGAGGAGACCAAACACAAGATCCATATTCTAATATGGGGCGGACTAAAGAAGTAAAAAGTATTTTGGTAGTATATGGATCCTTGAACTCCTTCGACCAGCGCTTTATAAAGCCAAGAACACTCTTAGCCCTACTAACAGTAGTCGATATATGCTGATTAAAACTAAGTTTGTGGTCGATTAAGATCCCCAAATCTTTTACAACCAAGGAAGTATTATTAATTTTTTCTAACGGGAAATTATTTAAAAAGTAACTCGTTAATTGGGGAGAACCTCTATAAAAAGACATAACTTTGCACTTAGAACAGTTTAGAGATAACAAGTTAGTCCTACACCACCCCTGAAAAGCATTCAGGTCAGCTTGCAAGGTATGACATGAGAGAGAGTCTACGATGCGATTAGCGATTTTTACATCATCGGCATACATAAGAACTCTGGAATTTAAAAGAACGGTGGGGAGATCATTAATAAAAATGGTAAATAATAATGGGCCAAGGTGACTGCCCTGTGGGACTCCCGATTCAACACAAATGATCTTAGAAATAGAGGACCTAAAAAGAACCCTCTGCCTCCTATTGCTTAGATATTGTGAAATCCAAGCAAGCAGAGCATCCGGAAAGCCAACTAAATTCAGCTTATGTAATAGTAAGGCATGGTTTACCGAATCGAAAGCCTTACTGAAATCCGTATATATAACATCAGTTTGCTTCTGTTTCTTAAAACCTTGGATTACAAAAGATGTAAACTGTAAAAGGTTAGTTGTGGTAGACCTATTCTTGACAAACCCATGCTGGTATGGCGAAAAAATAGATTTACATAGATGCTGTATTTGAGACGTCATAATTTTCTCAAACAGTTTAGGTATCGCTGACAATTTAGAAATTCCTCTGTAATTAGTGACGTCGGATTTATTGCCACATTTGTGAAGAGGTAAAATAAACGAATCCTTCCATATAGTTGGAAACTCGGACAGTGTAACGGACAACTCAAAAAGCTTGAGTAAAGGCGAGCACAATGACTCCGCACAGAACCTCAGGACACAAGCGGGAATACCGTCTGGGCCCGGTGCGTATACCGGCTTAATCGTCAATAGTTCCTTAGCTACCGAACTTTGCGTTATAATAGGATTAGGAATACAGTTGGATTTCGTTATAGGATATGGATATATCTGACTAGAGTTGTATTTAGTAGATATGTACGTAGTCGAGAAGAAGTTAGCAAATAAATTAGAAATAGATTGATCAGAAGAGGCCGAATCATTATTAAAAACTGCAAACGATGGAAGGGAGATAGAATTTCGCTTTGAGTTAACGAAACTATAGAACTCTTTAGGATTTTCGGAAAATTGCAACTTACAACGTTGTAAGTAATTATTATAGCATTTAGAATTAGAAACAATAAAATTCGATTTAGCAACCAAGTAACGAGACAGATCCGATGGTAGACCCGTGACTTTATATTTTTTGTAATACCTAGACTTAAGGTTCTTCAGTTTTGACAGCCCCCGTGTAAACCATGGTGATTTTTGCGTCACCACAGGAGACACTAGGGGTACCCAGTCATTAAAGATCGAGTCAACAGTGGTATAAAATAAAGAAATGTCCGTACAAGTGTATAAATTAGTCCAATCGGTATTAAGAAATGCATTGTTTAGTGCGACAAAGTCAGTCTTCCGAAAACATCGAGTGCGTACCGTAGGATCACACTCGGAGATGGGCTCGCGGCTGGGAAACTCAATAGATAACTCTAAAGTAGGATGATAACTATCCTCTGGTAACACCATTGGACTAGTTCTAGATACTTCACAAAAGCTAGGATCAGAAGTAAAAATCAGATCCAGAAATCTGCCAGACGTATTAGAAATCGAATTCAGCTGGGCCAACGAAAGCTCAAACAGACCATCAATAAAATCATGACACCCAGAGGGCAGTAACGTTTTGCTACCATTAACTGTTGACCAAGTCATAGTGGGCAGGTTAAAGTCCCCAAGGACAATTAATAAGTCTCTGTCAGAAAGTAGTTCAAGTATAAATTTAATAGAATCTAAGTGTAGTAAATAGGTTGGCCATTCCGATTGGGGCGGAAAGTGAAGTGAAAGATACCTTAACGCATATAAATTCGATAGTACTTGAGATAGGTATTGTTATCAGAACCGATGATAGGGCGGACAAATCAGAAGTCTGTTCTCCTGCTTTCGAGACTCAGTCAGTAGCGTTAAACTACTAAACTGAGACTCGACAGCTTTAAACTCTTGCGAGAGTTTAAGAAAACTGGCGGACAGACTCATCAGGTTATCCTTTGTTTGCCGCATGAAAAGTTCCATTTCATCTTCCACGATACGGCATGACTCACATCCCCATTTGAGACCCTTTTTTTGATCTAAAAGATCCTTTACCCTGCATGTAAAGCCGGCGCACTTAACATGTACTGTAGTTTTACACAACCGACAGTAAATAAAACTATTCAGGGGTGGGGCGGGCTGCAAACAATTTTTAACCGAACAGACAGGCATTATGAGTTAATTAGATGAATTGGTAACCAAACAAATAAAAATGAGATATGTATTGGTATTAAAATATATAACTCACTCTGAGGTCCAGAAATAATAAGCAAGCGAGAATTGAGGGTGCACAAGGGTTAAACGATAAAGAGAGCACTATAGAGTCTAAATTACAGACACACAACAGACTGCAGTATGAGCGCAAATAACGGCGACGAGTGAAACGAAAACGAGAGAAAGAAAAAATGAAGTAAGTAAGTCGTCTCGCCGACTTGGATATACCATACACCAGTAAAACAAATATTTTAAATTTATAATAAACAATGCATTTTCGTATTTTTAAAAAAATCTGTTTGCATGCTTTTTAGAAGCATATCTTAATATTTCGCTCATTCAAGTATTCGAGCACCCTAGCGCCCCCACCAGCCAACGGCCACTTCCGGCCATATGGAAAAACGTTTATATGCATAACTTGACTATTTTTATTCCGATTTTGATCAAATTTGGTATTTTGCTTGATATTAGTATCAAGTGTGCTAAATTTGATTGCACAAGGTAGAAAATTACGGGAGATAATCGAGTTTTTTCAAATTACGGGGGCGGAAAGAGGCGTGGCAAAATCTTTACACATCAAAAATGTGCGCAATTACTAAGCAAATATTCATACCAAATTTTGTGTCTCTAGCTAGAATAGTGTTTGAGAAAATCGGTTTTATTTAATTTGCGGGGGCGGTAGGGGGCGTGGCAAAAATTTTACAAATACAAAATGTGCGCGTTTACTAAGCGAATATACATACCAAATTTTGTGTCTCTAGTTGCTATGGTGTTTGAGAAAATCGGTTTTATATCATTTGCGGGGGCGGTAGGGGGCGTGGCAAACATTTGAAACAAACTCGATAAGCGTACATATGACACGAGTCTACATACCAAATTTGGTGGCTCTAGCTCTTATAGTCTCCGAGATCTAGGTGTTCATACAGACGGACGGACGGACGGACGGACGGACGGACAGACGGACATGGCTAGATCGTCTCGGCTGTTGATGCTGATCAAGAATATATATACTTTATGGGGTCGGAAAAGCTTCCTTCTGCCTGTTACATACATTTTAGCGACTTTAATATACCATTTCACCCTATGGGTGTATGGTATAAAAAGTTAAAGAGCGCGAGCGCGGGAGCTAGAAATCACAAAAACAGAAACACTGCAACAAGAACTCACAGAAATTGCAAGACAACAACAAATGAGCGTTGCTTGTGATTTACAAGAAAGAAAAAAAAATAGGTGGGAAAGAGAGAAAGAAAAGAAAAAAAAAAACCAACAAAGGTTTTAACAGAATTAAGGTTGTTAAAAATTATTAACACAAACACACAAAAACGCAAACGAGTGATAGGTGCAAGATAGATTTAATATTATAATTATAATTTTCGATCGCGATGCCCATAAAACAAAATAAAAAAAAAAAAATTATTAAAAAAAAAAATTATTAAATCAGTTTAAACGTGGGAGCTTAAAAAAAAACACGTCCGCCTTCCTCGAGAGCGTTATTAAATCAGTTTAAACGTGGGAGCTTAAAAAAAAACACGTCCGCCTTCCTCGAGAGCGTTGATGTCAGCCTATAGAGGAAACATTTTTGCAAAAATTGTAGTATCCCCATGAAATTTACCAATATGATAGTTTTATATATAAAATCTCAGATCCCAAAATTTAAATCTGATCGGATAAATAGAACACAAGTTACAGTCAATATAAATCGTCTCTGCTCAGCCGCTGCCGGCAGCGCTGCCTGCTGCCTGCTTCATTGCTCGAATCATCAAAGCACACGCATGCACACATACAGACGCAACGCTATATAAACTATATGTGTATGCGTGCGAATCACTTCATGCGTGTAAAAGTGGATGGGGAAGAAGAAGAAATTGAATGATATTTGAAAGGTTCTGTGCATTAATGAATTGAGTTACATACATAAAAAGAGTTTGGAACATGTAAAAATATTATGGCCATGGACTGCAAGGGTATATAAACTTCGGCACAGCCTAAGTTAGCTTCTTTGATATTTTTTTTCAGTTAAAATTTTAATAAATCTTTTGTTTTAATAAAAATAAAATTGAACAAACCGTCTAAAATTGAAAATGGTCCTTGATAATCGAAATCATTATACCATACACCCATAGGGTGAAATGGTATATTAAAGTCGCCAAAATGTATGTAACAGGCAGAAGGAAGCTTTTCCGACCCCACAAAGTATATATATTCTTGATCAGCATCAACAGCCGAGACGATCTAGCCATGTCCGTCTGTCCGTCCGTCCGTCCGTCCGGCTGTATGAACACCTAGATCTCGGAGACTATAAGAGCTAAAGCCACCAAATTTGGTATGTAGACTCGTGTAGCATGTACACTGAACAAGTTTATTTCAAATTTCTACCACGCCCCCTACCGCCCCCGCAAATTATATATATTCTTGATCAGCATCAACAGCCGAGACGATCTAGCCATGTCCGTCTGTCCGTCCGTCCGTCCGTCCGCGGAACACCAGATCTCGGAGACTAAAGAGCAGAGCCACCAAATTGGTTGTAGACCGTGTCATAGTACGCTTATCGAGTTTGTTTCAAATGTTTGCCACGCCCCCTACCGCCCCCGCAAATGATATAAAACCGATTTTCTTAAACACTATAGTAACTAGAGACACAAAATTTGGTATGTATATTTGCTTAGTAAACGCGCACATTTTGTATTTGTAAAAATTTTGCCACGCCCCCTACCGCCCCCGCAAATTAAATAAAACCGATTTTCTCAAAAACTATTCTAGCTAGAGACACCATAGTTGGTATATTTGCTTAGTGATTGCGCACATTTTATATGTGTAAAAATTTTGCCACGCCCCTTTCCGCCCCCGTAATTTGAAAAAACTCGATTATCTCCCGTAATTTTCTACCTTGTGCAATCAAATTTAGCACACTTAAATTTTATACTAATGTTCAGCAAAACACAAAATTTGATCAAAATCGGACAAAAAATAGCCAAGTTATGCATATAAACGTTTTTCCATATGGCCGGAAGTGGCCGTTGGCTGGTGGGGGCGCTAGGGTGCTCGTATGCTTGAGTGAACGAAATACTAAGATATGCTTCTAAAAAGCATGCAAACCGATTTTTTTAAAAATACGAAAATGCATTTGTTATTATAAATTTGAAATATTTGTTTTATTGGTGTATGGTATACCCAAGTCAGCGAGACGACTTATTTACTTCATTTTTTAATTAAGGTGGCGGATGGGAGTGTGGGTAACTTTTTGCGCAAACGAAACCTGTGCGTGTTCTAAATAAGAATACATGCCAAATGTTATATCTCTAGCTTATGATCTTTGGGAAAATCAGTGGTTTTTTTTTTATTTCGGAGGCGGTCGGGGCGTGGCATATTTTGTAAACAATTAACATCTGCGCGCATACTAAAAGAGTATGCGCATCAAATTTCATGTCTCTAAATTTTAAGAAAATCTGTTTTTTTACATTGCAAGGTCGGAAGGGGGCGTGGCAAAAATTTTGTGGCTCTCGCTCTTATAGTCTCCGAGATCTAGGTGTTCATATGGCTAGATCTTCTCTGCTGTTTATGCTGATCAAGAATATACATATGTACCTATATATTTTATGAGGTCGGAAAAAAAAACCAACCGCTATTGGAAACATCAGCTGATGTTAATTTGCAAAGTTTGCTTGCTCTTTTAATAAAATGGTGAAAGTATAATGAAGAATTGAATTAAGATGAGTTTTAGTAAAATATTGCAAATTATTTTAAAGACAAATTAACTGTATAGTTATTAATTTTATAAATATTAAAATCAATAATTGTTTAAAAATTCACTTGACAATAAAGTAGGCATCATTAATTTACTTAATTTATATTATTTTAAAATTTTAAAACAATTTAAATTTAGGAAACATTTTTTTTTTGAAATAGTAAAAGTCTTAAAAAAAACAAAACAATTGATTTGGCCCTAATAATAATGATAAATGGATAAACGTGTTGTTGAAAACTCACTGTTCGAATGTGCACGTATGTATTTATTTACCTACACATAAATATAGATAAAATAGGTCTAATCGTGATACAGACATTTTTGCATAAAATGCAGTAGTAGGTAGACATGATTACTTTATTTGAAAACTAAAAGAATGTTATATGCCCATATAATAACTGGGCGTTGGCACAAAGGGTCTACTCAATACGACAGCATATCCAATATTTTGAAACACATTAGGATTGATGGCAAACATGTAGTACTAGGTAGACATGATTACTTTAGTTGAAAACTAAATGAATGTTATATGCCCATATAATAACTGGGCGTTGGCACAAAGGTTATAAATAATATGGCAGCACATCCAATATTTTGAAACACATTAGGATTGATGGCAAACATGTAGTACTAGGTAGACATGATTACTTTATTTGAAAACTAAAAGAATGTTATATGCCTATATAATAACTGGGCGTTGGCACAAAGGTTATAAATAATACGACAGCACATCCAATATTCTGAAACACATTAGGATAGATGGCAAACATGTAGTACTAGGTAGACATGATTACTTTAGTTGAGAATTAAAAGAATGTTATATGCCCATATAATAACTGGGCGTTGGCACAAAGGTTATAAATAATACGGCAGCACATCCAATATTTTAAAACACATTAGGATTGATGGCAAACATGTAGTACTAGGTAGACATGATTACTTTAGTTGAAAACTAAAAGAATGTTATATGCCCATATAATAACTGGGCGTTGGCACAAAGGTTATAAATAATACGGCAGCACATCCAATATTTTAAAACACATTAGGATTGATGGCAAACATGTAGTACTAGGTAGACATGATTACTTTAGTTGAGAATTAAAAGAATGTTATATGCCCATATAATAACTGGGCGTTGGCACAAAGGTTATAAATAATACGGCAGCACATCCAATATTTTAAAACACATTAGGATTGATGGCAAACATGTAGTACTAGGTAGACATGATTACTTTAGTTGAAAACTAAAAGAATGTTATATGCCCATATAATAACTGGGCGTTGGCACAAAGGTTATAAATAATACGGCAGCACATCCAATATTTTGAAACACATTAGGATTGATGGCAAACATGTAGTACTAGGTAGACATGATTACTTTAGTTGAAAACTAAAAGAATGTTATATGCCCATATAATAACTGGGCGTTGGCACAAAGGGTCTACTCAATACGGCAGCACATCCAATATTTTGAAACACATTAGGATTGATGGCAAACATGTAGTACTAGGTAGACATGATTACTTTATTTGAAAACTAAAAGAATGTTATATGCCCATATAATAACTGGGCGTTGGCACAAAGGGTCTACTCAATACGGCAGCACATCCAATATTTTGAAACACATTAGGATTGATGGCAAACATGTAGTACTAGGTAGACATGATTACTTTAGTTGAAAATTAAAAGAATGTTATATGCCCATATAATAACTGGGCGTTGGCACAAAGGGTCTAATCAATACGACAGCATATCCAATATTTTGAAACACATTAGGATTGATGGCAAACATGTAGTACTAGGTAGACATGATTACTTTATTTGAAAACTAAAAGAATGTTATATGCCCATATAATAACTGGGCGTTGGCACAAAGGTTATAAATAATACGGCAGCACATCCAATATTTTGAAACACATTAGGATTGATGGCAAACATGTAGTACTAGGTAGACATGATTACTTTATTTGAAAACTAAAAGAATGTTATATGCCCATATAATAACTGGGCGTTGGCACAAAGGTTATAAATAATACGGCAGCACATCCAATATTTTGAAACACATTAGGATTGATGGCAAACATGTAGTACTAGGTAGACATGATTACTTTAGTTGAAAATTAAAAGAATGTTATATGCCCATATAATAACTGGGCGTTGGCACAAAGGGTCTACTCAATACGACAGCATATCCAATATTTTGAAACACATTAGGATTGATGGCAAACATGTAGTACTAGGTAGACATGATTACTTTAGTTGAAAACTAAAAGAATGTTATATGCCCATATAATAACTGGGCGTTGGCACAAAGGTTATAAATAATACGGCAGCACATCCAATATTTTGAAACACATTAGGATTGATGGCAAACATGTAGTACTAGGTAGACATGATTACTTTATTTGAAAACTAAAAGAATGTTATATGCCCATATAATAACTGGGCGTTGGCACAAAGGGTCTACTCAATACGACAGCATATCCAATATTTTGAAACACATTAGGATTGATGGCAAACATGTAGTACTAGGTAGACATGATTACTTTAGTTGAAAACTAAAAGAATGTTATATGCCCATATAATAACTGGGCGTTGGCACAAAGGTTATAAATAATACGGCAGCACATCCAATATTTTGAAACACATTAGGATTGATGGCAAACATGTAGTACTAGGTAGACATGATTACTTTAGTTGAGAATTAAAAGAATGTTATATGCCCATATAATAACTGGGCGTTGGCACAAAGGTTATAAATAATACGGCAGCACATCCAATATTTTAAAACACATTAGGATTGATGGCAAACATGTAGTACTAGGTAGACATGATTACTTTAGTTGAAAACTAAAAGAATGTTATATGCCCATATAATAACTGGGCGTTGGCACAAAGGTTATAAATAATACGGCAGCACATCCAATATTTTAAAACACATTAGGATTGATGGCAAACATGTAGTACTAGGTAGACATGATTACTTTAGTTGAAAATTAAAAGAATGTTATATGCCCATATAATAACTGGGCGTTGGCACAAAGGTTATAAATAATACGGCAGCACATCCAATATTTTAAAACACATTAGGATTGATGGCAAACATGTAGTACTAGGTAGACATGATTACTTTAGTTGAAAACTAAAAGAATGTTATATGCCCATATAATAACTGGGCGTTGGCACAAAGGTTATAAATAATACGGCAGCACATCCAATATTTTGAAACACATTAGGATTGATGGCAAACATGTAGTACTAGGTAGACATGATTACTTTAGTTGAAAACTAAAAGAATGTTATATGCCCATATAATAACTGGGCGTTGGCACAAAGGGTCTACTCAATACGGCAGCACATCCAATATTTTGAAACACATTAGGATTGATGGCAAACATGTAGTACTAGGTAGACATGATTACTTTATTTGAAAACTAAAAGAATGTTATATGCCCATATAATAACTGGGCGTTGGCACAAAGGGTCTACTCAATACGGCAGCACATCCAATATTTTGAAACACATTAGGATTGATGGCAAACATGTAGTACTAGGTAGACATGATTACTTTAGTTGAAAATTAAAAGAATGTTATATGCCCATATAATAACTGGGCGTTGGCACAAAGGGTCTACTCAATACGACAGCATATCCAATATTTTGAAACACATTAGGATTGATGGCAAACATGTAGTACTAGGTAGACATGATTACTTTATTTGAAAACTAAAAGAATGTTATATGCCCATATAATAACTGGGCGTTGGCACAAAGGTTATAAATAATACGGCAGCACATCCAATATTTTGAAACACATTAGGATTGATGGCAAACATGTAGTACTAGGTAGACATGATTACTTTATTTGAAAACTAAAAGAATGTTATATGCCCATATAATAACTGGGCGTTGGCACAAAGGTTATTAATAATACGGCAGCACATCCAATATTTTGAAACACATTAGGATTGATGGCAAACATGTAGTACTAGGTAGACATGATTACTTTAGTTGAAAATTAAAAGAATGTTATATGCCCATATAATAACTGGGCGTTGGCACAAAGGGTCTACTCAATACGACAGCATATCCAATATTTTGAAACACATTAGGATTGATGGCAAACATGTAGTACTAGGTAGACATGATTACTTTATTTGAAAACTAAAAGAATGTTATATGCCCATATAATAACTGGGCGTTGGCACAAAGGTTATAAATAATACGGCAGCACATCCAATATTTTGAAACACATTAGGATTGATGGCAAACATGTAGTACTAGGTAGACATGATTACTTTATTTGAAAACTAAAAGAATGTTATATGCCCATATAATAACTGGGCGTTGGCACAAAGGTTATAAATAATACGGCAGCACATCCAATATTTTGAAACACATTAGGATTGATGGCAAACATGTAGTACTAGGTAGACATGATTACTTTATTTGAAAATTAAAAGAATGTTATATGCCCATATAATAACTGGGCGTTGGCACAAAGGTTATAAATAATACGGCAGCACATCCAATATTTTGAAACACATTAGGATTGATGGCAAACATGTAGTACTAGGTAGACATGATTACTTTATTTGAAAACTAAAAGAATGTTATATGCCCATATAATAACTGGGCGTTGGCACAAAGGTTATAAATAATACGGCAGCATATCCAATATTTTGAAACACATTAGGATTGATGGCAAACATGTAGTACTAGGTAGACATGATTACTTTATTTGAAAACTAAAAGAATGTTATATGCCCATATAATAACTGGGCGTTGGCACAAAGGGTCTACTCAATACGACAGCATATCCAATATTTTGAAACACATTAGGATTGATGGCAAACATGTAGTACTAGGTAGACATGATTACTTTATTTGAAAACTTAAAGAATGTTATATGCCCATATAATAACTGGGCGTTGGCACAAAGGGTCTAGCCAATACGACAGCATATCCAATATTTTGAAACACATTAGGATTGATGGCAAACATGTAGTACTAGGTAGACATGATTACTTTAGTTGAAAACTTAATGAATGTTATATGCCCATATAATAACTGGGCGTTGGCACAAAGGTTATAAATAATACGGCAGCACATCCAATATTTTGAAACACATTAGGATTGATGGCAAACATGTAGTACTAGGTAGACATGATTACTTTAGTTGAAAACTAAATGAATGTTATATGCCCATATAATAACTGGGCGTTGGCACAAAGGTTATAAATAATACGGCAGCACATCCAATATTTTGAAACACATTAGGATTGATGGCAAACATGTAGTACTAGGTAGACATGATTACTTTATTTGAAAACTTAAAGAATGTTATATGCCCATATAATAACTGGGCGTTGGCACAAAGGGTCTAGTCAATACGACAGCATATCCAATATTTTGAAACACATTAGGATTGATGGCAAACATGTAGTACTAGGTAGACATGATTACTTTATTTGAAAACTAAAAGAATGTTATATGCCCATATAATAACTGGGCGTTGGCACAAAGGTTATAAATAATACGGCAGCACATCCAATATTTTGAAACACATTAGGATTGATGGCAAACATGTAGTACTAGGT
Source organism: Drosophila insularis (assembly GCA_018903935.1). Lineage (NCBI taxonomy): Eukaryota > Metazoa > Arthropoda > Insecta > Diptera > Drosophilidae > Drosophila > Drosophila insularis. The sequence goes on along the minus strand of JAEIFP010000146.1, from coordinate 22,421 downwards.
AGACATGATTACTTTAGTTGAAAACTAAATGAATGTTATATGCCCATATAATAACTGGGCGTTGGCACAAAGGTTATAAATAATACGGCAGCACATCCAATATTTTGAAACACATTAGGATTGATGGCAAACATGTAGTACTAGGTAGACATGATTACTTTATTTGAAAACTAAAAGAATGTTATATGCCCATATAATAACTGGGCGTTGGCACAAAGGGTCTAGTCAATACGACAGCATATGCAATATTTTGAAACACATTAGGATTGATGGCAAACATGTAGTACTAGGTAGACATGATTACTTTAGTTGAAAATTAAAAGAATGTTATATGCCCATATAATAACTGAGCGTTGCCGCGAAAATGGAGAGCCGCAAACTCCATTAAATGTAATGAATGTAGTCGTCCGGTGCGCTTAAAGTGTGTTGATATGGGATCAGCTACTTCACTTGTAAGCGTTGTGCGTCTGATATAGAAGATGAAGAGAACGATGAGTAATGTGAAAACTAGAGCCGGTAGTTCCATCGATAAAATAATCGGCGGAGTCATCGATAGAATCGATGGTTTTTCTATTTTGTAAAATATCGATATCATATATACCTTATATCGATACATTGATACCTTAAAATTCATATCAGAGTGCAGGTTTATTTTTCAGAATTTTTATACCATGCAGTAAATGGTATATTAAAGTCGTGAAATTCATGCTACTTATACTAATTTAAATCATATTAGCATTCAAGGGGTTTTTTAAATAAATTTTCTCCCCAACTTATATCATAATATATGCATTATCGTTAAGCATCAATGTCTAGCAAAGTAGAAAATGCCAATGCAGCATGAACTCTTAACCCTTAGAATTATACTCACACATATCAGATGTACATATATATCAATATTAGTGAATAAATGAATGAATGAAAAATCATAATAACATAATAAATTTATTCGGCAAATGGAAAAAACGGACAAGAATAAAAAAAGGCTTATTTTTACGCACAACAATTATTCGGACAATTTTCGGCTATTCTTTTTTCTTAAAAAAATGCAACGGTAATCAGGTAACAAAAAAATTAACGCGTGTGGGTGTGCTGTGATAAGAAGTGTGTTGTGAGTGTGGGTGGGGTATGCTGTGATAAAGAGTGTGTTCTAGGCGTGCGGGGGAAAAAAATAATAATAATTATGCTGTGATAAGGAGTGTGTTTTGCATTAAGAAATAATAGCTAATAACAAGTTCAACAAATCGGACAATTAAGATATATTTTAAAAATACTTTCTTTTAACATTAATAGAATCAATCAGTTTTTATTTGAATTTGAAGGAGTCATTTTTCTAAAGGATTGTGAAGCATTGACTGATATTTAACATTATTTACTGGATCGTAACAATCATTTCAACTATTGCGGCTGCCTCTATAAAGATAACATAGAAAATCCAAATACTTGCGCATGCTACTTGATGCTTGGACAAATACAGAAAGCAGAAGATATTGTGAGAAAATACAAATTACTTCAATTACGAATGTTAATGAAATAAAATTTTCATATTTTGCATGAACATTCATAAAATACACATCATAGCTGAAAATTACATTTTGAAGCTGAAATAAAGAAAACCCCAACTCAATGAAGGAAATCCCGTTTTTTCTTTTTAATTCTTTTTATTTATTGTTGTTAAATTTGAGATCTGGAATAAAGAAAACCCAAACCCCAATGAAGAAATTCAAATTTTGTTACTTCTAATTCTTTTTTATTTATTCATGCATGCATTTGTTTACATGGATCGTTTAATTATATTTATATAATTTTGATTATTATGACTAATTTTAACAATTGAGAAGCGTTCGCTACTCCATTGATCAATGAATGAATCACTAATCATGGAATTATACTTTTTAGTTAAGTACAAAACATGTTCGGGTAGTCTCACTGCAATGGATCCTCCATACCTAGTTTGGGCTCGCCAACCTCTTGGGATGGGGATGGCTACATTAGCCTGCATCTTCGATATGGTTAGCAAAGGAGTCGCCCCATACCACGAATTCTTTGACATTTCATTAAATTGATTTAAAAGCGCTATATCATCCTGAATTATGACGTTTTCTGGAATTGGCTCTTGATTCTGATGTTATTGTTGCTGTTGTTGTTGCTGTTGTTGTTGCTGTTGTTGTTGCTGTTGCTGTTGTTGCTGCTGATGCTGTTGTTGTTGTTGTTGATGCAATTGTTGCTGCAATTGCTGTTGTTGGTGTTGTTGAATTTGCAGTTTCTGCTGCTGCTGAATCAATTGCTGCATGTGGGTCCCATCAGTTGCTTCAAGAACTGACAGGTCCAGACGTTTGATTCCATTAAACGAATATTTTCTTCTTCTCGTTCTCTAGAGGTAATATACTACCTCCAATAACATAAAATGCAGAGTGCTGACATTCATCGATTGAAAAATTTAATGTATGTAAAAATGGATGTGTTTCACCACGTCTTAAAGAGAATAGAAGGGTTTTTTGTTTACAGTCTGAAGGATTTGGGTTGACAAACACCTGAAGCAGTGGTGAAATAGCCTGCGCCTGAATAATTTGAAATGACTCCCAACCCACATGGCAAGTGCAGAATTGATCAGATGCTCCAATCTGCTGAATCCAAAACATAGTTTATTATGTTAGCGCAAATGAAATATAAAATATAAAATATTTGTTAGATGTGAAGTTTATGAACTACGATTGAGTAATAAAAATTTTAAGCACAGATGACCACAATTATAGTCCTGAAGCTTTTGTTCGTGTTGATAGTTGTATTGTATGCTGTATTGTTGATAGTTGTATGTCAAAATATCAAAATTTGATACAGGTGTATTAGGTAGCTGCTTTAAAAGTTTTTTGATTGAGGTGTAATTAAACCATATCCACTGCGATATGGTCCAAGGAAAAAACCCTTGCCTAAATCAATAGTCTCCATCCTTTGATTATGACGCTTTCTCTTTTCAAGCTCCCTAGCAGCAGCCTTAGTTTTCAAAATCGCTTGTATAATGCTTGAAGCACCTGAAGCAAGTCCTCGAAGCGCTCGTAGTGTAGCAAAAATTGGAAGAAAACCACCAATTTTGGGTACAGCAATGATGCGAGGAATTGTTATAGCTTTTTATCGTTTGAGTTAATCCTTTGATTTATAGCTTTGCGTGCTATTTGAATTTCTTTATTTCTCAATGTTGCAGCCGCCGCTCGAAGAATTTCATTGAATTTTTTCTTTCTTTTTGAGCAAGTTCCACTATTACTTTTAAGCCCCATCCTGAAAGATTCCTTTGATATAAGAATATTAGTAATGAGCCAAGCAGCAGTCTTTTCCCTCAAATTACTATCAGAAGCCTTTACTCGCTCCAACGCTTTATCAGCTAGCAGTGGATCAGCAATGTCGCTTCTCAAGATCCTTGTTTTGTGAATAAGCTATATCGTGTTCTCTGCAAGCGGCATCCAATTGATTGATTCCTTTATCACCACGTTCTAATCGTTTTTTTAGCTTTGTCCCAGGTCCACAAAACTGATATCCCGGAAGATGTAATTCTACGGGTAGATTAAATAATAAGACCACCTCCGTAACATTACGCCGCCACTTTACCACCTCCATAACGATATGGCTTTCAGTTCAAAGGTTTTAAATATGCATCTTAAGAAGCAGAAAACCAATATCGAGGTTAAAAATTTTGATGTATCATCAAATGCTAATTCTGAAAGTTTGATTAGACATAGTGTTTTACTCCCCAACTCAATTAGAGCATTAATTGTTGGACCAAGTAATTGTGGAAAAACAAATCTAAAGCTTAGCTTGATTGAAAGTCCAAATGGACTGAAATTTAAAAATATTTATCTATACTCAAAATCACTATGTCAACCGAAATATGAATATTTAAATATTTAATATTTGATTGCTCTAATAAAGGGTATTGGTTGCTTAATTGTAAACATGAATTAGTATTGCTTGCTTATAAATAAAAGTGAATCACTAAATAATCATTTGATTACCATCAAAAAAGAAGAAGAAGAAATAGATAAAAAGCCTAAAGTTGGAAAAGAATCAGAATCAGCTATAAGCTCAATTCCGGTTAAAGAATCATTTTTCAATACTGATATTGAAAGACAAGATGAGTATGATAATGATGATGATGATGTTACTTTAGATGAATACGTTAGTAGCAACTCTTTAGATAATAATCGTAGTCAACTATTGAACCAAGATGGTAATTATAGCATAGAAAAAATATTGAATGTAAGTGAATTAGCACGAAGAAGCGTTCTTGATAGAGCATATGGTCCATATAAAGATAATAAAGAATGAAGTAAGTAAGTCGTCTCGCCGACTTTGATATACCATACACCAGTAAAACAAATATTTTAAATTTATAATAACCAATGCATTTTCGTATTTTTAAAAAAAATCTGTTTGCATGCTTTTTACAAGCGTATCTTAGTATTTCGCTCACTCAAGCATTCGAGCACCCTAGCGCCCCCACCAGCCAACGGCCAACTCCGGCCATATGGAAAAACGTTCATATGCATAACTTGGCTATTTTTATTCCGATTTTGATCAAATTTGGTATTTTGCTGGATATTAGTATCAAATTTAAGTGTGCTAAATTTGATTGCACAAGGTAGAAAATTACGGGAGATAATCGAACTTTTTCGAATTACGGGGGCGGAAAGAGGCGTGGCAAAATCTTTACACATCAAAAATGTGCGCAATTACTAAGCAAATATTCATACCAAAGTTTGTGTCTCTAGCTAGAATAGTTTTTGAGAAAATCGGTTTTATTTAATATTCGGGGGCGGTAGGGGGCGTGGCAAAATTTTTACAAATACAAAATGTGCGCGTTTACTAAGAAAATATACATACCAAATTTTGTGTCTCTAGTTGCTATGGTGTTTAAGAAAATCGGTTTTATATCATTTGCGGAGGCGGTAGGGGGCGTGGCAAAAATTTGAAACAAACTCGATAAGCGTACATATGACACGAGTCTACATACCAAATTTGGTGGCTCTAGCTCGTATAGTTTCCGAGATCTAGGTGTTCATACAGACGGACGGACGGACGGACGGACGGACAGACGGACATAGCTAGATCGTCTCGGCTGTTGATGCTGATCAAGAATATATATACTTTATGGGGTCGGAAAAGCTTCCTTCTGCCTGTTACATACATTTTAGCGACTTTAATATACCATTTCACCCTATGGGTGTATGGTATAAAAAACTGTTCACATGCTTTTTACAAGAATATCTTAGCATTTCGCTCACTCAAGCATTCGAGCACCCTAGCGCCCCCACCAGCCAACGGCCAACTCCGGCCATATGGAATAACGTTTAAATGCATAACTTGGCTATTTTTATTCCGATTTTGATCAAATTTGGTATTTTGCTGAACATTAGTATCAAATTTAAGTGTGCTAAATTTGATTGCACAAGGTAGAAAATTACGGGAGATAATCGAGTTTTTCAAATTACGGGGGCGGAGGGGGGCGTGGCAAAATCTTTACACATCAAAAATGTGCGCAATTACTAAGCAAATATACATACCAAATTTTGTGTCTCTAGTTGCTATAGTGTTTGAGAAAATCGGTTTTATTTAATTTGCGGGGGCGGTAGGGGGCGTGGCAAAATTTTTATAAATACAAAATGTGCGCGTTTACTAAGCAAATATACATACCAAATTTTGTGTCTCTAGTTGCTATGGTGTTTGAGAAAATCGGTTTTATATCATTTGCGGGGGCGGTAGGGGGCGTGGCAAACATTTGAAACAAACTCGATAAGCGTACATATGACACGAGTCTACATACCAAATTTGGTGGCTCTAGCTCTTATAGTCTCCGAGATCTAGGTGTTCATACAGACGGACGGACGGACAGACGGACATGGCTAGATCGTCTCGGCTGTTGATGCTGATCAAGAATATATATACTTTATGGGGTCGGAAAAGCTTCCTTCTGCCTGTTACATACATTTTAGCGACTTTAATATACCATTTTCACCCTATGGGTGTATGGTATAAAAAGTGCGGTTAGGTAATTCTGAAATACACATATCAGATGGGAAATTCAATATTTTGGGTAATAACCAAAATTGGCCTTTAACAACTGGACTATATTCATTAATTTATGAACATAATCCACATTATTATAATGATGAAGATTTAGAGAATTATAAAAACATATTGAGTATAACAAATGCTCATAGACGAAATCATATGAGTAATGCTTGAATGAAGGGTAATCGTTCTAAAAAATATATGGAAATAATCAAACCTCTTTTCCCAACTAAAAAACTGTTTTCCCAAATGTCCTTTACAACTTTACCAACTACTCATTCATTATCACACTCGGAATCATCATCATCACCATCCATTCTTAGTGGTAATGGCCTGATGAAATTGAATGTGGGTAAACCAAATTATATATATTGGGATGATCCTAATGAAATTGTAGATAGACTAAAACTGTTAGTTGCCTCGCAAACAGCAGGTCATAACAATCATAATAACGAAATAATATCAATAATGGAAGAACTTCGAGAAGCTAAAATTATATACTAACATATATAAATTAATTTTTCAAAAAAAGTTAATTGATAAGTTTGGTCAGCACTCAAATGATAAATATAATTTAGATGGATTCAAGAAAAATTTATATAAACGGTTGTGAATAGGGCTTCCAGGGCGAAGGAAAGAATAACCCAATCTTCATCCGTTGAATTCAAAATATGAACTGATTTTATTTACAAAAGTGTTGTGTATATAAATGATTTATTAAACTCTAGGAGGCGACATTTGTTCCTAAAAATGCTTATTCTAATGTTTATATTTCATGCTCAGCGTTGGTTACTTGATACCGCGCCGCTGTTATAATCTTAAGTGTTTTCCACAGAGTGTGGATGCATGTTTTGTTTGGTATTAAGCAATAATTGTCATATGAATTTTTATGACTTATTTTGTTTATGTTTTTGGTTCGTTTTGTATATTTCTTTGGTCAATCTGATTTGGTGAAGCCAATTCAGATGAACACGATGTTTAATCTTAAACATTCTGCCAAGGGCCGCCAAATGCGACGTGTTGGAATTTATTTTTATAGTTAATTGTCTTATACAAATTTTTATACCATACACCCATAGGGTGAAATGGTATATTAAAGTCGCCAAAATGTATGTAACAGGCAGAAGGAAGCTTTTCCGACCCCATAAAGTATATATATTCTTGATCAGCATCAACAGCCGAGACGATCTAGCCATGTCGGTCCGTCCGTCCGTCCGTCTGTCTGTATGAACACCTAGATCTCGGAGACTATAAGAGCTAGAGCCACCAAATTTGGTATGTAGACTCGTGTCATATGTACGCTTATCGAGTTTGTTTCAAATGTTTGCCACGCCCCCTACCGCCCCCGCAAATGATATAAAACCGATTTTCTTAAACACCATAGCAACTAGAGACACAAAATTTGGTATGTATATTTGCTTAGTAAACGCGCACATTTTGTATTTATAAAAATTTTGCTACGCCCCCTACCGCCCCCGCAAATCAAATAAAACCGATTTTCTCAAAACCTATTTTAGCTAGAGACACCATAGTTGGTATAAATATTTGCTTAGTAATTGCGCACAGTTTTGATGTGTAAAGATTTTGCCACGCCCCCTCCGCCCCCGTAATTTGAAAAACTCGATTATCTCCCGTAATTTTCTACCTTGTGCAATCAAATTTAGCACACTTAAATTTGATACTAATGTTCAGCAAAATACCAAATTTGATCAAAATCGGAATAAAAATAGCCAAGTTATGCATTTAAACGTTATTCCATATGGCCGGAGTTGGCCGTTGGCTGGTGGGGGCGCTAGGGTGCTCGAATGCTTGAGTGAGCGAAATGCTAAGATATTCTTGTAAAAAGCATGTGAACAGTTTTTTATACCATACACCCATAGGGTGAAATGGTATATTAAAGTCGCTAAAATGTATGTAACAGGCAGAAGGAAGCTTTTCCGACCCCATAAAGTATATATATTCTTGATCAGCATCAACAGCCGAGACGATCTAGCCATGTCCGTCTGTCCGTCCGTCCGTCCGTCCGTCCGTCTGTATGAACACCTAGATCTCGGAAACTATACGAGCTAGAGCCACCAAATTTGGTATGTAGACTCGTGTCATATGTACGCTTATCGAGTTTGTTTCAAATTTTTGCCACGCCCCCTACCGCCCCCGCAAATGATATAAAACCGATTTTCTTAAACACCATAGCAACTAGAGACACAAAATTTGGTATGTATATTTTCTTAGTAAACGCGCACATTTTGTATTTATAAAAAATTTGCCACGCCCCCTACCGCCCCCGCAAATCAAATGAAATGGTATATTAAAGTCGCCAAAATGTATGTAACAGGCAGAAGGAAGCTTTTCCGACCCCATAAAGTATATATATTCTTGATCAGCATCAACAGCCGAGACGATCTAGCCATGTCCGTCTGTCCGTCCGTCCGTCTGTATGAACACCTAGATCTCGGAGACTATAAGAGCTAGAGCCACCAAATTTGGTATGTAGACTCGTGTCATATGTACGCTTATCGAGTTTGTTTCAAATGTTTGCCACGCCCCCTACCGCCCCCGCAAATGATATAAAACCGATTTTCTTAAACACCATAGCAACTAGAGACACAAAATTTGGTATGTATATTTGCTTAGTAATTGCGCACATTTTTGATGTGTAAAGATTTTGCCACGCCCCCCTCCGCCCCCGTAATTTGAAAAAACTCGATTATCTCCCGTAATTTTCTACCTTGTGCAATCAAATTTAGCACACTTAAATTTGATACTAATGTTCAGCAAAATACCAAATTTGATCAAAATCGGAATAAAAATAGCCAAGTTATGCATTTAAACGTTATTCCATATGGCCGGAGTTGGCCGTTGGCTGGTGGGGGCGCTAGGGTGCTCGAATGCTTGAGTGAGCGAAATGCTAAGATATTCTTGTAAAAAGCATGTGAACAGTTTTTTATACCATACACCCATAGGGTGAAATGGTATATTAAAGTCGCTAAAATGTATGTAACAGGCAGAAGGAAGCTTTTCCGACCCCATAAAGTATATATATTCTTGATCAGCATCAACAGCCGAGACGATCTAGCCATGTCCGTCTGTCCGTCCGTCCGTCCGTCTGTATGAACACCTAGATCTCGGAGACTATAAGAGCTAGAGCCACCAAATTTGGTATGTAGACTCGTGTCATATGTACGCTTATCGAGTTTGTTTCAAATGTTTGCCACGCCCCCTACCGCCCCCGCAAATGATATAAAACCGATTTTCTTAAACACCATAGCAACTAGAGACACAAAATTTGGTATGTATATTTTCTTAGTAAACGCGCACATTTTGTATTTATAAAAAATTTGCCACGCCCCCTACCGCCCCCGCAAATCAAATAAAACCGATTTTCTCAAAAACTATTTTAGCTAGAGACACAAAATTTGGTATGTATATTTGCTTAGTAATTGCGCACATTTTTAATGTGTAAAGATTTTGCCACGCCCCTTTCCGCCCCCGTAATTTGAAAAAACTCGATTGTCTCCCGTAATTTTTTACCTTGTGCAATCAAATTTCGCACACTTAAATTTGATACTAATATCCAGCAAAACACCAAATTTGATCAAAATCGGAATAAAAATAGCCAAGTTATGCATATAAACGTTTTTCCATATGGCCGGAAGTGGCCGTTGGCTGGTGGGGGCGCTAGGGTGCTCGAATGCTTGAGTGAGCGAAATACTAAGATATGCTTCTAAAAAGCATGCAAACAGATTTTTTTAAAAATACGAAAATGCATTGGTTATTATAAATTTAAAATATTTGTTTTACTGGTGTATGGTATATCCAAGTCGGCGAGACGACTTACTTACTTCATTTAAATACGAAAATGCATTGGTTATTATAAATTTAAAATATTTGTTGTCGGCGAGACGACTTACTTACTTCATTATTAATATTATCATTAGTTAGATAACTATTGTTAAGGAAGCAGACAAGTTACATGATGGACGCTCAAAACCTAGTCAATCTGATGTTTCTTTACCGATTGTAACTGACTTCCCATTCTTACCAATTCTGCTGTATGGTTTACTAAATTGGCTTCTACTGGATTTCATATTATTTTATATTTGGCATATTACTAATATCGCCCAATGCTTAACAATTTTTGTTTCGGGATATCTACCCACTGCTGATGTGCATTACTATGTTGACTTCTAGCCTTTTTATATGGTGGAAAATTTTAAAAATAACTACTTTTACTTTTCGACTTGTTCCAATCTGATCTTTGCTCCATTTTTTTTTAATATCGCTGATAGCTAAAATTTAAGTTCTTGTTCTGTTTATTGTTAGATGTTGTTCTTTTATAACTATTTTGCCTTGTCTGCCTTTTTTGTAATGCAGATTCGGACAATTTATTACCGGAATCTATTTTGACACTATTTTTTTGATAATCATTATTTAATTCAACCATTGCCATTTCAATATTCTTATTTTGTACTGGAATATATACCTTTTCTTCCATAGTTTTCACTGTACCTCCAAAGTGAGGTCCTGCCGGGGGGCATAAATTTCTTTCTGTATTACTTTCAAGAATTATTTCTTTTACCTCAGCTTTTTCTTACCTCCAAGGTGAGGTCCTGCTGGAGGAGTCAAATGCTGACTTATTTCTTGAATTTTGTTGTTGAGTTTGTTTTGAATTGTACTGGATTTATTTTCACGTTTACCTTTGTTCTTCTCCCAACGCTGTTGCTTACCTGTGACATCTATTGTTGTTGCCACTACAGATTTATTACTTTTCGATTTGGTGCATCCCGAGACGATCCAACCAAATTGAGTATTTTGGCCTAGTAGGCCATCAATCTTTGTAACTCCCCCTTTTAAGATTTGGGTATATACGTTTACCCCCATTATTATATCAAACTTACCAGGTTTATTAAAAGTAGGATCAGCTAATACGTAGGATTGCCATTTTGACATATCCACGTCTACCGTTTTTAATGGAAGAGATGTCTTTTCCAGGGACTTCGCGTCTTCACATCTATTTTTACCTTATATCGTGTGCACAGCTGCACTTTTTTGGCCGTTTCATACCTTTCCATAGGTGTCAAACCTTTAAATTTATAGCACTTATACGCTTTATGCCCGGCAACTTTGCAAATCGGACAGTTATTTTCAAAAACCCCATATGAAACCATTTTTTGCGGGTTTTTCTCTTCTTTCCTCATGGCACTTAGCGAACAATATCTTTGCTCCAAGTATTCCATGACATCAGAAAGCATTTGTATCTGCCTTGTTTTCCTAATCTGACTCTCATACAATTGTATAGCCTCTCTATCAAATTTTCGAAGTATGTGTTGAGCGAATATTACGTCAACTTCATCGGACAAATTTGCTTTAATTTTAATTAAGTGCACTGACTCATTAATTATGTCAATCACTCCTTTTACACTCTTTGCGGATTCATTGTTGATCATCGGTAGATCAACGATCCGACTTAATTGTTCGGAAAATACCCTCCGATTATTTTCATACCGTTGGTCAACAGTTCCCAAGCGGCATTATAACTGTCAGCTGAACCTGACAATAATTGAGCTACCATGCTCCTCGCTTCGCCCTTTAACGCGGATTTTAAATAATTAAACTTAAGAGTAGGACTCAGATCCTCTCTTTTTTCAATCAATTCCCCAAACAATTCCACAAACAGGTCCCATTCTCTAGGCTCTCCAGAAAATGTGGGTACCTGAATTTTTGGCAACACCGGTAATTCGCTTCTCATTCGCTTACATTCTCAGTTTCAACATTTTCCTTGTTGCTCATTTTCATTTCTAGCATTGACAATGAATTCTGGATATCGAACTCTAAATCATCCATAACATACTTTACTTTTACATCTTTTGTCAATACCTGGCACGCCTGTGCTTTCTCCCATAAATAATTAATCTTATTAATATATATTATGCATGTCTCATTGCCTGTTGAGTTGTCTATAGTACGTAAATCTTTGGTTACCATATCTAAATAATCCTGGAGCTGTCGGACTCTATCCATAAATATATTCTGGTTAACCTTAGCATTTTCATTACTGGAGGTCGCATTTCCGCGCGACTCTCCTTTGCTATCATCACCCATTTCTGACATATTCGCTTCTGCTTCAACTAACACCGACTTACTAGTGCCTGGTTTTTCTGACTCTCCTGTAGCTATTATTTTGGCAACAATTATTTTGGCAATTTGTTATGAGTAGGTATCCATTGATTCCTTATCTCTTTTACTTCCTCGATCACCTTGCTAGTTAAGTTTCTAGTTTCTAAAGCTTCTAACTGCTTTAACCTTGTATGCAACTCTAACTGCTTCCCTAACCATTTGTCAGCCTTACTAGAAAACATTTTTATACCATACACCCATAGGGTGAAATGGTATATTAAAGTCGCCAAAGTGTATGTAACAGGCAGAAGGAAGCTTTTCCGACCCCATAAAGTATATATATTCTTGATCAGTATCAACAGCCGAGACGATCTAGCCATGTCCGTCTGTCCGTCTGTCCGTCCGTACCATAGTTGGTAGGAATTTTTGCTTGGTAATTGCGCGTATTTTTGATGTGTACAAATTTAGCCACGCCCCTTTCCGCCCCCGTAATTTGAAAAAACTCGATTATCTCCCGTAATTTTCTAGTTGCTAGAGACACAAAATTTGGTATGTATATTTGCTAGGTAAATGCGCACATTTTGTATTTGTAAAAATTTTGCCACGCCCCCTACCGCCCCCGCAAATTAAATAAAACCGATTTTCTCAAAAACTATTCTAGCTGGAGACACTATAGTTGGTAGGAATTTTTGCTTGGTAATTGCGCGCATTTTTGATGTGTACAAATTTAGCCACGCCCCCCTCCGCCCCCGTAATTTGAAAAAACTCGATTATCTCCCGTAATTTTCTACCTTGTGCAATCAAATTTAGCACACTTAAATTTGATACTAATGTTCAGCAAAACACCAAATTTGATCAAAATCGGAATAAAAATAGCCAAGTTATGCATATAAACGTTTTTCCATATGGCCGGAGTTGGCCGTTGGCTGGTGGGGGCGCTAGGGTGCTCGTATGCTTGAGTGAGCGAAATACTAAGATATGCTTGTAAAAAGCATGCAAACCGATTTTTTTAAAAATACGAAAATGCATTTGTTTTTATAAATTTGAAATATTTGTTTTATTGGTGTATGGTATACCCAAGTCGGCGCGACGACTTACTTACTTCATTTTAAATTAGGATGATCACCCAAGAATTTACAAACTGATGATAGTAAAGAGTTTTTCACCAAAACATTTAAGCAATTAATGAAGCAATATAATATAAATCGCTATTCAAGATAGTAGTTTAAAAGCTTCAATTGTTGAAAGATTTAATCGAACTATTAAAGAAATGATGTGGAAAGAGTTTAGTTTTAATGGAGCATATCATTGGATTGATATTTATCAAAATTTAATTGATAAATACAATCGGAAGTTTCATCGAACAATTAAAATGGCTCCTTATGAAGTAAATCAAACAAATGAGAAAGAATTGTTGAGTAGTGTATATAATAATAGAAAAATATTTCCTGGCTCACGATTTCATGTGGGTGATTATGTTCGAATACATAAATATAAACATGTTTTTGAGAAAGGTTACACCCCTTACTGGACAATGATGATGTAATCAAAAATGCTTTTTTCAAAAAATGATGAAATGTTTTTTTCTGAAAAGAAAATGGAGAATGCAGTTTATAATGGTAAGATATTATTTAAATACTAATGTAGTATTTTCAAGCTGCGCACTTGTTTCTTAGAGCTCAAAATGATAGCGTTAAAATATCGCTTAATATTAAATTTTTAAAGCAAAGTGAAAAGTTGACTGAAGGATATCATGAAGCTGACATGATGCACAGCGCAATGCTAGTTTCATTGCCAAAGGATTATGGTGCTGAAGAATATCCACTTCTAGATCAACCTCCACCTCCAACAACAACGACAACTACTGCTGCACCCTCCCATGGAAATTATCAAGAGTATTTCACAGCAGATCAAGCGATTGAAGCATTCAGGAAAGATCTGGTGCTCAAAAAGAGCGTAATGTAGCTGGAATCGTTCAAAGCGAAAAACCATTCTATCGCCACTTTCGACTTCAATATAATGATTTCGCTTTAACTATTAGATGCAGATATAGCAATTATAGTATTAGAAGTCCGAAAATTACTTGCTATGAATATCATGAATATCAATCTGAGTGAATTATGTCTGTTCTTATGTATGTTGAGGAATTCAGTGTAGTTGTATATTATCATTCATTATAAACCTCTTATCATCTTGAGAGCTTAATGCTACTTTTCTTATTTTTTGTGTGTACAGTGTATGCATTTTTGAATTACAAAATTAACATATTATTAGTTGCATATATCTTATTTTTAAACAAACAATCGGAAAATGATTGAAAACTTATATTTGTTAATATTGATCTATTTATACCCTTTGCTTTTTTTACACAACCATTATCTTCAAGACGTAGTGAGTACATCTTGGGGCGCAACCCAACAAACTCTGTCATTATTTTACCATTGTTTTCATCCTTCATCATACCCAAAACTTTTTTATTGCACCTCGGTATTTGATATTTGTTGACTAAATCTTCTGAATATTCAGATGTATCAAATCTCATTTCAACATCATCGCGAATATCTGCATATACATCATTTACTCTAACGGTATAGATGAATGAGTCAGTATCCATATAGTTAAGACTTAACGCTTCTTTAAATTTAGGAAGAATATAACTGTAGTGGAAATCATACATTTGAAGCTTAGATAAGTCCAGTACACAAAACCCTAAGTACATAGGCTTATTATATACATTCATTAATCGCTTCATTTGTATTGCATACATATCCTCAGAAAATGAGCTGAGCTATCGAAATTGGCTTTTGCTAATAATGCTCTAGCTCCTAATCTATTGCGATAAGTTGTTTCCCATGAAGTTACTATCTTAATATTTTTTCCTTTTCAACATTCTCCATAGTCTTACCAAATACCGCATTATTCAATAGCTTAAAAAATCTTTTCAAAGCTAAGCCAAGGTGCTTGTTTAAATTTTAAAATTCTATGAATTTTTTTAAGACTAATCCATTTTGTATACATTGCTGAAGATTTCTATAATGTATGGGATAATTATGTTTGTCCTCTAAGTCCGCGATTAGCTTTTCGACTGCACATAATTTTGTGGGCTTCTGATTACTTGGGCAAAACGCTAAATCGTTATGTAGATCATGTAAAGAAGATGGATATTCTAAAGTCACCTCAAGAATATAACCTTCTTCAGAATTCGCTGGAATATTTAAAACATTAAATGTGCTAACCTCCAAAACCATTCATCCAACAAAAGTCTTTATATGGTATATACTGAGACATAGCCCAACCATATAAATTATTTGCATCTAAATATAATAAAAACTGTGATGATTCTGCATCATTATAGTCCTTCATATATTTATGATTAGCTTTTGAGTATCTTTGTGTACATTGCACTAACCCTCCACGAATTCCTTTTTGAATAAATCTCTGCATATTAATATCAGTAAATAATTCTAGGGTTATCTCAGTTGATTTTAACATGGCATCCCATGATAAACCTGGTGTTGTATAATAGTGTGCAGGATCAAGTGAGTAAATTTTTTCACATATGGTGCGAAAATTTTCAAAAACATCTGGTGATAAGAGAACATCAGTTTTTAAATAAAGCTCCATGTAGTCCTTAAGTGTCTGACAGTGGAAATTATTCCAAACATTTTGCGCATGCTGATAATCTTCAGCAGAGCATTCACTATTCGAAAGTTTATTGAGAAACTTATCTCTAGTTGGTAATGTACTCTCATGAAGGATTGAAAATGAGGTCAAGTGCTCATATGGAAATACTCCTTTCCTACGCATTAGATCTAGTTGACACCCATCATCAGGGAAAAAACTTGAAGTGACTTTTATATCTTTTTTCTCTAAATTTGATCTAAACTTGCTGGTAAAAAACGAAATGAGTCTAAAAACCTTAATTCTATAATATTCTCTCCAACATTTATTAATTTTGAGATGGAAATGTATATCTCCTTATTAAGGAGTATAACTTTAATATCTCCTGGAACTTTAGATAATTCACGTACTAACAAATGTGAATCATATCGTGAAAAATTGTATAAGTAAATTGGTATGAAATTTGGGATCTGATAATTAATATTACAAGCGTTGTGCGCTGCTCCTCTAAAGCTACCACTTAAATGACAATGATCTCGAACTCTATCATTTAGCAAAACTTTGTTACATATATGACATTTAACTGTATGCTTAAATATATTTTCTTCCTCAGCAGACATAGATAGTAGTATTTTTAAGTTTGCATAGAGATTAGTATATAACATAACAACATCCTGTATTAGGGATTTGATAAAAGTTTCACTTACATTTTCATCTGTATGTAATGAAAATTTATTCAAATTGTTGTTATATGAGCATTTAATGTAATAGCTATATGCTACTGGAATATGTTCTTGAATATTAACTACATTTTCACTAACATTTTGATTAACTGGTTTTAATATACATTGAAAATCTGCATAAACTGCAAACGGTACTTGCATTTTATTATTAAAGTTAGAAAATTGTAAATGCTTCCGTGATTCATTTGGCAGTATTGAAACCATTTTGCTGCAGTCCTCAGAGTGTGTCCTAGCATTCTTTGTGTAGTTAAGACACAGATCGCAAAAGTATAACTTCGCTGTATTAGCAGTCAGCTGTTTGCGTACAAGTCTATTGATGGATGGTATAGAGGGTATTTTTATACCCTTGCAGAGGGTATTATAAAATTGGTCAGATGTTTGTAACGCACAGAAGGAGACGTTTCCGACCCTATAAAGTATATATATTCTTGATCAGCATGAGAAGCTGAGTTGATATAGCCATGTCCATCTGTCCGTCTGACCGTCTGTCCGTCCGTCTGTGCGTATGCGTTTTACTCAGCCATCTTAAGAGCTATCGGGATGAAATTTTTTTTTGGGGCTTTTAATAACCTGGGAAAAATAAAGTATGAAAATTGGGAGAATCGGACCACTATATCATATAGCTATGGAGGAAACATTTTTGCAAAAATTGCAAAAATTGGAGTATCGCCATGAAATTTACCAATATGATAGTATTATATATAAAATCTCAGATCCCAAAATTTGAATCTGATGGGATATATAGAACACAAGTTACAGCCGATATAAATCGGTTCGGCTAGCTGCCTACTACGTCATCATCAAATCAACAGAGCACACGCATGCACACATACAGACGCAACGCTACATAAACTATGTATATGTGTATGCGTGCGAGTCGCGGCAAGCGTGTAAAAGGGGATGGGGAAGAAGAAGAAGAAATTGAAATGATATTTGAAAGGTTCTGTGCATTAATGAATTGAGATACAGAAAAAGATTTCGGAACATGTAAAAATATTATGGCCATGGACTGCAAGGGTATATAAACTTCGGCACAGCCGATGTTAGCTTCTTTGATATTTTTTTTTAATTAAGGTGGCGGATGGGAGTGTGGGTAACTTTTTGCGCAAACGAAACCTGTGCGTGTTCTAAATAAGAATACATGCCAAATGTTATATCTCTAGCTTATGATCTTTGGGAAAATCAGTGGTTTTTTTTTTTATTTCGGAGGCGGTCGGGGCGTGGCATATTTTTTAAACAATTAACATCTGCGCGCATACTAAAAGAGTATGCGCATCAAATTTCATGTCTCTAAATTTTAAGAAAATCTGTTTTTTTACATTGCAAGGTCGGAAGGGGGCGTGGCAAAAATTTTGTGGCTCTCGCTCTTATAGTCTCCGAGATCTAGGTGTTCATATGGCTAGATCTTCTCTGCTGTTAATGCTGATCAAGAATATACATATGTACCTATATATTTTATGAGGTCGGAAAAAAAAACCAACCGCTATTGGAAACATCAGCTGATGTTAATTTGCAAAGTTTGCTTGCTCTTTTAATAAAATGGTGAAAGTATAATGAAGAATTGAATTAAGATGAGTTTTAGTAAAATATTGCAAATTATTTTAAAGACAAATTAACTGTATAGTTATTAATTTTATAAATATTAAAATCAATAATTGTTTAAAAATTCACTTGACAATAAAGTAGGCATCATTAATTTACTTAATTTATATTATTTTAAAATTTTAAAACAATTTAAATTTAGGAAACATTTTTTTTTGAAATAGTAAAAGTCTTAAAAAAAACAAAACAATTGATTTGGCCCTAATAATAATGATAAATGGATAAACGTGTTGTTGAAAACTCACTGTTCGAATGTGCACGTATGTATTTATTTACCTACACATAAATATAGATAAAATAGGTCTAATCGTGATACAGACATTTTTGCATACAATGCAGTAGTAGGTAGACATGATTACTTTATTTGAAAATTAAAAAAATGTTATATGCCCATATAATACTTTATTTAAAAATTAAAAGAATGTTATATGCCCATATAATAACTGGGCATTGGCACAAAGGGTCTACTCAATACGACAGCATATCCAATATTTCGAAACACGTTAGGATTGATGGCAAACATGTAGTACTAGGTAGACATGATTACTTTAGTTGAAAACTAAAAGAATGTTATATGCCCATATAATAACTGGGCGTTGACACAAAGGGTCTAATTAATACGACAGCATATCCAATATTTTGAAACACATTAGGATTGATGGCAAACATGTAGTACTAGGTAGACATGATTACTTTAGTTGAAAACTAAAAGAATGTTATATGCCCATATAATAACTGGGCGTTGGCACAAAGGGTCTACTCAATACGACAGCATATCCAATATTTTGAAACACATTAGGATTGATGGCAAACATGTAGTACTAGGTAGACATGATTACTTTATTTGAAAACTAAAAGAATGTTATATGCCCATATAATAACTGGGCATTGGCACAAAGGGTCTACTCAATACGACAGCATATCCAATATTTTGAAACACATTAGGATTGATGGCAAACATGTAGTACTAGGTAGACATGATTACTTTAGTTGAAAACTAAAAGAATGTTATATGCCCATATAATAACTGGGCGTTGACACAAAGGGTCTAGTCAATACGACAGCATATCCAATATTTTGAAACACATTAGGATTGATGGCAAACATGTAGTACTAGGTAGACATGATTACTTTAGTTGAAAACTAAAAGAATATTATATGCCCATATAATAACTGTGCGTTGACACAAAGGGTCTAATTAATACGACAGCATATCCAATATTTCGAAACACATTAGGATTGATGGCAAACATGTAGTACTAGGTAGACATGATTACTTTAGTTGAAAACTAAAAGAATATTATATGCCCATATAATAACTGTGCGTTGACACAAAGGGTCTAATTAATACGACAGCATATCCAATATTTCGAAACACATTAGGATTGATGGCAAACATGTAGTACTAGGTAGACATGATTACTTTATTTGAAAACTAAAAGAATGTTATATGCCCATATAATAACTGGGCGTTGACACAAAGGGTCTAATTAATACGACAGCATATCCAATATTTCGAAACACATTAGGATTGATGGCAAACATGTAGTACTAGGTAGACATGATTACTTTATTTGAAAACTAAAAGAATGTTATATGCCCATTGTAGTATATTCATACAAATAATCATTCAGTACAATAAGCTCAACTTGTAACACCCTGTTGCAAGTATAAACAATTAAACATATACGCATTAAAATATAATTGTGCACTTGAATATGTTTATATATATATACATTGATGTACATAAACATATTCACATAAATCTACAGCTAAGCATGATCATATATGTATGTGCATTTGTATATGCACATACATATATTCACATAAGCAACGCATGCACAAGCGTAACATGAGCTAGAGCCAGGCCAGCGTGGGAACGCTGACCAAGCACTTTGATGCATGCGCTCCAACAATATGTATGTATGTACTGACACTCTCCCTCTCTTTTTAGCTGTCGCATAAGTCGCAGCATAAGAATATATATGTAAACTTAGCTTAAGCAAAAGAATATTTTGGAATAAAGAATCAATCTGAAAACTAGAATCAACGAACACTGACGTGTCCGTCCTCAACAACATAATTTCATCCGAAATGGAACCCGGTCATTACATGGCGACCGTGACAGGACCCTTAAGGACCTACAAGGACTCTCCATGCTATAAATATTCTGTGGTCGAAAAGAGAAACATAAAGCTGCTAACATAAGCAACAACCAACGACAGAAGAGCAATGAGAGGCCCAATCCATCAAAACCAAATGCAAAAAATCAAACCATCGTTAATGTCAGAAGAACAACAACTGCAAATATTAACCACAACACAAAACATGAACATAAATCTACATCCATGAAAATTTTATTTTAAATCAATTGGAATAAATGCCCAGAAGAAAGCAGAAGCAGCGGTTGGAACCATCTGATAAATCAAGCGAACCAAAAGAAAACCAACCAATCAACCAACAAGGAGCACGAATGAACAGTGAAGATATTCCCTTTGCGGAATCTGCTCCTATCGAGCAAAGGGGTGCACCGACGCTAGAGGAAGCGTTAGAGCTGTATCCCAACGATGGACCGCGAATTACCACCGGGAGCTAGATGGTTTGAATGAGGGTGTGTGAGATGTGTGTGTATTTGGTTTTTCCCCGAGTAACTCAAACGTCTGTTCGATTCAGATGTTAAAACAGAAGTGTCTTTTTATTCATAATGTTTTTGGATTCTCTACCTTTTGTCTATCTTTGTGTGTCTGTTACAATCGAATTAATGCATGTGTGTATGTATGTTTTATGTATGTATGTTTTATGTATGTATGTTTTATGTATGTATGTTTTATGTATCATATGTATGTATGTTTTATGTATGTATGTTTTGTGTATGTATGTTTTGTGTATGTATGATCATCATATATAAATTATCAATCGTTCTGGGAACAGAAAGAGTCGATGCCACGTCTCCAATTTAGTGACCAGGGTGTTGGGTTGGTAACTCCTCCCTCCCCAAAATGAAGCAAATGCATTTAGAATGGGGCTGTCGGGGTGGATGCCGCTGATTTTCCTTGTGACTTGGGCTTGTTCATCGGACCGTCGTTGTCCACTTGTGATTCCAACGCAACACAAAAGGATTTAATGGTATGCTGAAAGCTTAATTTTTCTAGTTGTTTTTGTAGCATTTTATGTTACAAAAAAATTTTTTTTTCAAATGTTAAACAAATGCTGTATATTGTTTACAATGCGTTTGGGTACAATGAATGACATATGTAAAAAAAAAAAGATTATACTAATTATTATTTTGTTGTTCGCCTTATTTTAGATTTATGGATTTTTTGCAAGCGTGTGGTGATAAATGTGTTACCATTATCTCGTAAGACTTTATGTTTAGAAAATCTTGGCGTTAACTTATTTCTACGGTTTTCTTTTCGAAATATGCTTTCATTAGTTGATAAGGGGGCTGCGGATTTCCGAGTTTCGTTAAGTTTATCAAGTTTGCTTTTAGTATTTTTATGTAAAATCCTCTTTCACCTCTTGGTATAATTTTGATTGAAAAAAATTTAGTTTTTGTAAATATTCATGATTAGTGTCGTATTTAATTGTTTGTTCAAATATAGGTGTGCGTCCAGTAAAAAGTTCAAAAGGTGTGTATTTTGTAGATGAATGTATAGCGTTATTGTACGTGAGAAGTGTTTCCGAAAGAGTTTCCTCGTGTTTGTTAATCTGCTTATTTTTCTTTTTTAATTCTGTGATTATTCTATAGGTTTCAGTCAGTGTCGAATGTAATCGTTCTACTGGAGAGTTGCTGGATGACTGTTGGAATGACATTGGATGTCGTATTGATTACAGAAATCTTTAAATATACTGCCAGAAAATTCCGCACCTTGGTCATAAACTATTTTTTTAGGGATTCCAAAAAGGCTGAAAAAATGTTTCATGGCGGTAACAACGTTTATGCAGGTCCTGTTGGGTATAGGGTAGGCACACGCAAATTTTGAAAACTTATCTATTAGTGTAAGATTATAGTTTTTGTTTATCGTGTATATGTCTATATGGACTATGTCCATTGGTTTGCAAGGAGTTTCTGGTACTTCAAAAGGTGGTTTTTGCGGCTGTCTATCGTATTTAAGTGTAGGCAAATTTCACAACCCTTATTATTTGCGCTATTTTGCTTTTCATATGTGGAAAGTAGACTTTTCTTTTAAGGTGCATTAATGTTTCATCAATACCCCGGTGATTGTTATTATTGTGATAATCATTGACTATTTTTCTTGATCGGTCGTATTAGTG